>CANSZD010001373.1:0-316930 GCA_947648045.1 Beta corolliflora
AACGCCAAACAAATTTGTGTAAAGATACATCTGGATTACAGTTGAGTCTCGGTGTGAGCGTCGATCAAATAACGAGCAGTAAAATTGTAGTAGAATGTCTAATTTATAAAGAAGCCATGAGTGAAATGAAAAATATTAGGTTTGTTGGAACATATAACACTCAAATGAAAAGAGTTAGTAGGAAGATCTACGTGGACAACAATTAGTAATAAATATTGAATCACTAAGTCGATTCATCCTATATTGGAATTAAGGATTTGAAATAGTTGTTATGTTTTGGCATCTTGTAGAGACGCTATAAGGTTAACGAATAAAGTAGTGAAGTTATCTCTCAAGTAAGTCATGACACACACGAAAATAATGAAGCGAAACAAAATTTTTTAAGTAAATGTATCACTCTATCATGGGTCGATGGTATTTTTGAAAAGTAGTTGTTTATCTCTCTGATTAGTTCCTCAAGAAAGTATAAAGTAAGCATAACATAAATGTTCAAATGACGTTAGATAGATTAGTTGGTAAGTGAACATTATTAAATACGTGAAGTGTCGAAACTTGTTAATGTTACAAAATATTATCCACAAGCGAGGCTAAAATCCCAATATATACCTGGAAGGAGGTCTTGACAATGCGCTTAATATCTTCTTCAAGCAATCATACGTTTACTCGTGGAAACGGAAACATAATCTTCAATTACATCCATAATAGAATTACATCCTCATGCCTTTGACATCCTCGATCTTATTTGGTTTGTATCTGAACCTTGGTTTCATCTAATAACATCTCACTTAAGCAATCGCAAGTAGGCGCAGCGGCGCGGCACGATAGCCGGCAGGGCAGAGCGCGAGAAAATAACGGGTCGGGTTGAGTTTCAGCCGAGTCGTTAAATGGAATTACAAACCATGACAGCCATGAAAGATAAATGGTTGGGATTAGGTTGGAATTTCAATACGAAAATGAGCCCACTTAACACATTTTAAATAGGTCAAAAAATCGGAGTCAGTCCCAGCCTTTCAGCGATTGACCAATAATTGAGAGATGAAAATCTGCAAAAAATCAAGGAAACTTACCAGAATTTTACCGCTTTATCAAGAAAGGGGGGATGAAAATTGAAAATCCTAACCTCATTATATGGGCGGGCCTAATCCTTCTCTGCTCCATAAACTTAACCTAAGCCTAATTCTTCATTTTCTAACATCTCTTATTGCTCTCTCAGTCTCTACTCTCTTCCTTACTCTTGGGAACTAATTGAGAAAGCTAGCCTAGCTAACATCAGCCCCTAATTACATCTCTCAATCTTCTCTGCTCCTCTTCGTTCCTCTCATTTCTCAAAATGCATTACTTTCTCCTCTTCGGATTATGAAATAACCTGAATCAACGTTACCAGTGAAGCCTCCTGCAGCCGTCTTAACCATACATTCAAGGAATTGAATTCCCAATGGCAGCAAGCTTCGTTTTACGTGGCAGATACCCATAGATGTGAAGCCATTGCTCCCTCTTGGGATGTATTTCTTCTAAAATTTGACTCGAAATCGACACGATCCGTCCCGTTTATCAGCTCTAACCTAGAGTAACTACTAAAACAACGGGTACAAATAAAGTCACGCGGGTTTCAACGAACCCCCGCGAAACTCCCACGGTATTTTTCCTCTTCTTCTCCTCCACGTCACCCTTCAACGGCCCAACTACACAAAAAACTCATGGACCCGCTATTATCGCAAAACCTTATCCTCCTTTTTTTTCCCCTCTCACTTTTTCTCTCTCCTAATTCTCTATATATCCCCCTTTCCCCACTCTCTCTCCTCACCAAACTCAACACACTCACCCTACTTCACCTCCTCCGCCTCCAATTCACTCCCCAAACACACCCTTACTTTCTCTCTCTAACTCATCAATGGAGTTCGACAAACAACAACACTCGTCGCAATCTTTGAAGCACAAGCTCAAAATCATATTAGCCTCTTGCTGCAATTTCTCCGACACCGATGAAGACGACATCAAGAAGAATCTAGAACATTCCGATAAATCGTACACTTTATCTGCTTGGCTGAAATCTGAGCTTCCTTCAATCAAGGTAATTTACGCTAAAATCTTCGCTGGAAAACTCGGTCGGAATCGCCGAGCTAACTCGGCTGAGTTCGGATATGATCCACTGAGTTACTCGCTTAATTTTGAAGACGATGATTCGCATCTTGATGAATATCCTCTTCGGAATTTCTCCTCTAGACTTCCGCCTTCTCCTGTTAAGGAGAAGAACAACGTCGTCGTTTCGACTCAAATTGCTGGTTGGAGCTGACGAATTTGCAACCGTTTTTTTTTGTTTGTTTTAGTTTTACGGATGTTTTTGAGACAACGTAGATTTGAGAAGAATTTTTGTCTCGATCTATGTGTAATTAGTAGTACTAATTAGCATATGTGATATGTATATTGGAAAGTTATGATCAGTTCAGAATTAGAACTACAAAATTTGTGAATTGCAATGTGATCTTGTCTATTCTTTTGTACATTTATGTGAATATCATATCATATAATTAATTTTGCAAAGTTTGGATGATTTGAAGTTAACTAGGGATTAAAGCACTTTTTCTTTTCTTTATTCTCTTTGTTTAATGAATTAATTCAAATTTAATTAAAATATGGGATAAGTGATGATGCTGCTGAATGCTGATTGTGTATGTGTTTTTTTAAAGCGAAAAATTGATATGTGGCAAAACTTGTCATTTGTCAAGTTGTCAAGTTGTCAAGTTGTTAATCTTGTCTTTCACGCCCCTTCAAAATCTTAAGGAGTGCTTTCGAATCTTATGTGGGGGAAGAAGTGTACGTGTATATTTAGACATGCGCTACAAATTTGTTGTAGTCAATCACAATTCACAAACAAGTGGAGTATTAATTCGGTAATGCATGAGTAGCGTTGAAATGTGAGAATTGTTTATTCAGTAGACACCTTATCAATTATCAGAACCTATAATAAAAAATTCTATATGGTGTATATGGCTTATATCTATAATCTTACAATTAAGTTTAATTTGATCCATATTAAATGAAGTATATATACTTCCTCCGTTCCAAAATAAGTGAAACACTTGTCTCAAAAAGCTCTCACATAAATGAGAGAAGTGTTTCACTTATTTTGGAACGGAGGAAGTATAGTTCTTGACGTGTAATTTTTCATTATCTTTTTCGCACTTTCAAGGATTTGGCTTGCAAAGCTAAACATTACTTAAGAAACATTATAGTCCATTAGGGTCTCCTCTTGGCGAGGAGGCCTTAGGATAAGTTGCTAAAACAAACGGGAGGGGAGGATGACTTGTTCAGTTGAATTCCGAAGAAAGACTGTTGGCCCATTTGAATCCATTTATTATATTTGGATTTTTTACCGACAAAAACCTATATCCCAAAAGAAATGGTTTCTTTTTGGGTACGGGTTTTTTGGCCCAAGTGTATCTTGTCTTTACCATGAACTATTTTCCTGGTTAACTTTTTACCATGATAAAGAAAAAAATCATCATATTCACTTCTTTTCCTTTGAATTTTCATGGAGAATTTGAACGAATAAAAAGCCATATTCTATCTTAAAGCCAATTGCAATAGGAGAAGTAATTCCTCAAGCTTATTAAGCTATTTATTTTTCTCATGTTCAATGTGAGATAACACTTACACTCACATGTGGGTTGTTCGTTGGATCTCAGCAGAACTGTAAGCAGTACTACTAATATTTCTTACAAACATTTTACTTTGGCAGTTTTTACTTTTGCTGTTTTTATTTGGGAAATTCTCTTTGGTTGCCCTTAACTATTTGTTTTTCTCTTTGTAGCTTTTCTTATGGGTTAAATTAATTAAAATGTTAGTAAAATAGGATTATTTAATGAAAAACGTTTAGTTAGTGTTAAAAACGTTAGTTAGTGAGTTACCCACCCCATTAGTTTGACCCATGTTTCCACCACCCCTTCCCCCACCGTCCCAAAGAGCCCCCCCCTTCCCCCCACCCCTCCCCCACCGTCCCAAGCCTCCAGCCCTCCACCCCCCATCCCACCACCGCCCGGCCAGCCCCTCCTCCCCAACCCCCCGCCCGCACCCGCCCATCCACCACACCGACACTGCGTCGTTTTCCCCCCCCGCAGCAGACCTCGCCGATTTTCCCCCCCCCCCTTCACCCGTGGATTTTCGCACCCTCTCCTCCCCCGGTCGATTTCCGCACCAAGCCCCCACCCCCGTCGATTTCTCGGGCTTGCGTGGGCTTCTCGGGTTGTTCCACTTCATGAATATCGACGGGGTTGGGGGGTTTGGTTGCCGAAATCGACCGGGTTGGGGGAGGGTGCGAAAATCGACGGGGTTGGGGAGAGGTGGGGAAATCGGCGGGGTGTTGGGGGATGGGGAAAACGACACGGTGTCGGGTGCTGGGGGTGGGGGGGGGGAGGGTCATGCGGGGTTGGGGAAGGGGGGGTTGTTGACTGACGGTGGTGGGAGGGGGGGGCGGGGTGGGGGAGGGGTGGTGGGAGAGGGAGAGGGTTAGGGTTTAGGGTTAGGTTAACCACTCACTAAACGATTTAACGGTTGAATTTCAATTAAGCCTACGGAATTAGCATGTGCATTAACTTAGGGCTACCAGGAACATTAACCCATAAGAAAAGCTACCAAAGAGAAAAACAAATAGTTAAGGGCTACCGGAGAGAATTTCCTTTTTATTTTAGGTATGTGAGTGACAATATATTCGTATCCATATAATGATTCCATTTTAGGTTATGGGTTAGCTTAACAAGAAACACAAAATGATACATTAGTAACAAAATGGGAAAAAATATATATACTTCCTCCGTTCTTTTATATGGATTATTAATTATTCTTATCATTACTTTATTTAATATTGAGTTATATCCATATCTGTATGACCAACTGTTCAAAAAACCTAGCCCTTTTCCCCTCCTTTCCTCTCTCTTTTTCTCTCCTCTTTTCATAGAAACTGGCATGGATGTTTTCGTCCATGGTAGGCCTCTCTTTCTCTCTTTTTTGCAGTTTCTAGTTTGTTTTCTTGCCCTTTTTGCTGTTTTCAATAAGTGATGACTTTAGTCCTCCTTGTGGGTTTTGTAGTCATCCCCTTCACAGTGGGAGTTTTAGTTTGGTTTTTTTGTGCGTTAGTAAGGTTTTGGATCTTGACTCTAATTGAAGGTTGATTTGTTGATAGGATTTTGCGCGACATTGCAATGCTCGCCGGCACTCGCGTATAATTGGTAAAATTAACTCTAGTTCTACATCAAAACTACATCACATTGTTAGACCACCTCGTAGAGGTCGCATCGATCAATAGCGATGTGAAAGAGGGTATTTAAGATGGGTTATATTTGCTCAAGAATCGTGGTTTTGCTATATTAAAATTAAGTTTATTTCAGTTTGATCTATATTTTTTAGTTTCCGACTTCTATTGTAGATATCATATGATTTCATATTAACGAATGAATTAATTTTCAATTTAAACAATATTGAGTTATATCTATCTATTTCCTATCATACCGGTCACTTTTGTTGCTCTCTTTAACTAATCTTTATCTCTTTTTTCATTATATGAACTCTTTAATAGTTTTAATAGTATCTCCAATGATGCAAATACTACCTTCTTTCCTAAATAATAGTTACACTCTCACTTTTGACACTATTTACAAATTTTCTTTTGACTATCAATTGTGATTTATGGTTAAGTGAAAATATAGTTATGTGGGGTCTTGTTTGATTCGTCTCGATATATACTTTTAGAATATCGACTTTTTATAATTTTTACAAATACGAAATTAGAGATATAAAGACTCAAATTAATGCATCGACAAACGTGAAAAGTGAAGTGTAACTATTATTTAGGAACGAATGTAGTATGCATTAGAAGTTAGAACAAAGGAAGTATCACCTATTCAAATATACTTCCTCCGTTCTGTTTTAAATGAAACATCGCGAAATGACAAGATTTATTAATCAATTTTGACTCAAATTTATCGCCATTATATGTTAAAAACATAGTCAGCTGAGATCTTGTTGGATTCGCCTCGATGCATACTATCAAATTATAACTTTTTTTATATTTTTTACATGTGCACAACTAAAGATATTAATGATTAAAGAAGCGCGTTGGGTTGTGTGAAAAAACAAACGATTTATTTAAAACAGAACGGAGGAAGTATAATAACCTTATCTAGATAAATTAAAAATGCTAGTGGGGCAACAGAGAACGAGGCGACGGAGTAACAAGCTGACAAGTATGTGTAAAGATGCTTCAATTTGTCAAACAATCTGTCACTTGATAGTTTGTGCTTGCGAGTCTGACGCAACCTTTAGTCATAGCGGAGTCAGAGTTCATTTGAGGAATGGATGAGGACTGAGGAGACTAAATCATTTAAAATAAGGACCAACACACACAACGTGACAATCACAAATACTATATTCCTATATTTTCTACTATGGACTTTTTTTTTTTGGTGAGCTCGAGAACGTTAGTGGGCTTCACGTGGACTCAGTTGGGAGTTTGGACTTGGACTTGGACTAATGGGAGTACCTATAACCTACTACCTTATTGACTTGCAACTTGTAAGCAGCATTTTACACACAGGACATGTGCTATATATGATAGACTATATATAGTATTTCAAATATTTAGGACTTTTTTTTGCCAAAATTAAAAATATTTAGGACTTTCAAATTACTATATAATTCAACTGTATAATTTGGCATTACATGTTGAGGCTCTAGCTTGCATAAGTAATATCATGTGGGTATCCAATCTAACAAACTATTTTTCAAAACACAATTTATATAGACTCATCTAGTTTGGTTAGACTTTTAGATTCATTAGATAGATGAAGCGACTTCCGATAAATATGCACAGTAATTTCAGTATTTGAATGGTACACCATACAGACGTTTGTTCATAAAGCACGACGAACCCAAGTTTAGCAGGCTCATAATATAGCTTTCTATTCTTGTTCTATATTGATTCAATTTTCTTATGTTTTATAATTGTGTTATGACTCTTATTAAAGAAATTCCTCATCCCTTCTAAGTTTGATATAGTTCCATCAAGATGAATAAATAAATTATTCAAGTTGTCGCACAATCTACGTTAAATCTTTTTTTATATATATACTAGTTCCATAGTACTTCAATAGGTTACCCCTCCAAGTAGAATTAAGAGTTCATCTATAATCCACTCTATTGTAGCTGTGAAATATAAATCTTCACTGATATATACTGAATTTAACCATTTTCTTTTTATATTTTTGTAACAAGCTATTTAGTTCAAAGTTCTATAATGTTTACTTCAAAAGAAAAAAAAAAAGGTTCTGTAAAGTTTCGAAGTTAATACAAATATACAATGCAACATTTAGAAGATATCGATCATGTTCTATACTAAGTAAATAGCATCACATATTTATAAACTTTGGACTCTAGACTCCAAATATCAAAGATCAAATCTATATCTAGTTCCAAATCTAAATGAAGGTGGTCATTCTTATTCACATTCAACGATCTCCACATAACACGAGGAAGGAAGATGGTGGGATCTATTACAAGATAAATCATGAAATTATAGATAATCAAGCCCTTTGTATTTGACTAGTAGTGCTAGAATAATTTCGGTAATTAGTTTAGGGATTAGGGGTTGGCTCAAGTGGCAAGTTTTTTCATCTTCTCCGGAGAAGTTTAGGGTTCGATTCCTACGCAAACATTTGCTTGGGAAGTAAGGTGGGTTGAGACTTTGGGAGTATATAGTTGTAATTAACCTTTGGGTGGGGCCCTATACTAGGGCAGTCCATAAAAATTTTTCTTACCTATTTAAAAAAAAAATCGGTAGCTAGTCAAACTCATTCCAGAACATTTGAAAGACCGTGGCTGTGTGAATGGTAGTACGGGAGAAAAAGGTTGGGCTGTAGCCTATAGACATAGATACTAACCCTGTCCGTGACATTATACATTATCTCCCGTAAGGCCATAAATGTTTCTGTTATACTCTCTTTATTTTTTTTATCATTCTCATTTTCCCGCGCGCCTCTCAACGTACCTCTTTGAACTTAAATATCTTTCATTATATATTACTAAAAATTATAACGATTGAATATTAAGAATGTACTAATTGAGATCTAATCAAATAAGACCCCACATGACTATATTTTTTTCTTATAAATTGAAAAAAATTGAGAAGATTCTCTGTAAGCATTTAATAGACTGCAAGATTCCAAGCCGAGAAAGATAAAAAAAACAAAGTGGGAGTACAATTTGGGCCATAGACGTGCTTGCATTATTTGAGTACTTTTAACAAGTGGTAAGAAAGTTTATGCATGCATCTTTTTCCCAATTAAAAGTATACCCACTTAGCCCAGATGCATATCTAACCCATGTTAGAACTTGGAAGTTGGAAACCCCCCCTTTTCTTTTAGGGGAAGCTTAACTACTCCGTCTGAGGTGATCATTATATCTTTAGTTTTTTACTATATATTTCATCCGTTTTTTAATAAGTAACACAAAGAGAAAGTAGGGGAATACCAAGGAGCCTAGAGAGAGAAAGTTGGGACTACTTGTTTAACCAATCAAATTTGAGGATTTGATAAAGTGAATGCGCGAAACAATTAAATGATGGCAATGATCTTTATTATATAAGGGAAGGAGAGGCTATGGTGTCTCCCTGTTAACTTACTCAAAAGCCCTCATTATTTTTTAAAACTTAAAATATATCCCTTAATATTCACAACACACATTAAGTAACTTAAAAATAAAACTATCCTTAAATTTTTTCTACAAAACAATTCAAAAAGTCAAAACCAATAGGAATTAACACATAAATATAGAAGGTATCTTACAAACATAAATTATTGACTTGCCTAAGCCAAAATCCCAATTTTGACAATGCCTTTTGGCTTTAAATCTCCATGCATGATCCTCTTCGCATGGATGTGGTGCAATCCTTGCACGATTTGCAAAAATATGTTCCAAACATGTTCAACTTACAAAAGTTTTTCAGGCTCAAGGACTTTGTCCAAAGAAGTTGAACAAACCTCTTGTTGGATGAATAAGCATGGCCCTCCAATTTCATAAGATTCCTCTACAGAATCAGTAGACAAATCAAATGCACCCATCACCTCAGCTTTGAACCAAGCTGAATAATAGCGAATTACGTTCTCATGACAAACTACAACCAGGCATAGAACCTCACTGCATAATCCATATTTTTTTTCAATTAACACTACCAATCCATATTCTCATGATAAATTTCTTCTCATTCTCAACAAAAAAAAGTAAATAAGAACTACCCGATCACTAGGTCATAATCTAAACCCTCCTCAGTGTCAAGCACTACCTTATTCACTGCATATTATTGATTGTCCACCTTGTTAAGGCATTTGACGACAGAACCATATCCTCCGCTGCTAATCACCTCGAGTTCTTCAAACTCGATAAAAAACCTAGACTCAAATCCACTTGGTCTATTTTTTTTTGTACTTCGGTTCACTTTACCGGATATCAGACATTTTATTTCCATATTTGATTTATCCATTGTTAGGTAATCACATGAACGAATTCAAGTTAGTAATCACATGAACTAATACAAGGTGTATACTGCTAATTCATAAAAAGTGAACATAAAAACTAGAACACGAAAACTAGATTGGGTATTTATTTATTTTATTTTCCTTCAAGGCAAAGGGATTGGCCTCATAAAAACAAGGACCCAAAAAAGAAAAGATAGAAAGACAAGCCAAATAAAGAACACAAAACTAAAATAGTAACGGTCCATTTGGTAGTCGTTAATAAATGGTTGTAATGGGAATGAATTTTGAGTGTAATGTTATAAAGGGAAGACTCTTAAAATCTCCATTGGGAGGCAATTTCAACCCCCAAGTTTGTGTGTTTTTTCTCCACGTGGAAGCAATCTCACCCCTAAACTTGTGATTTTTATCCAAGGGGAAGCTATTTTCATTACCACTCATTACCACCTACAAGGTGGTATAGGATGAGAATGAAAAATAGATACATTAAGATAAATTAGCATTACCATGTGAATGAACAATAATTTTCTTACATACAAATTCATTCCCATTACGACCATTTATAACCAACTACAAAACGGGCCGTAAAAGCCATTCAACAAATTTGATCACCATCCTAGGCCAAAACACTCCATTACAATCCTCTAAGATGAGTTCCAGAAGTTCCTATACCCCTGTAGCGAAAATCACCAATTTCTATTTCATTATATTCCTAATCCCACCCCACAATTAGCTAACCTATTGTCATAGCCGGTAAAATAGACACGTGCCCGTTGACCCGAGCGCAATACCCGACCGAGACTTGTTTTTCACTTGAAACGCAAAATAACCCAACCCGAAGTGAATCGAAAATAATGCCGAACCGGAAATAATAAGGAAATATTTTTTCACAAACATTAATTTATGTGTTCTATTTATTTGCTAGAAAAGAAAGCAGGCCTTACCCGAATTGACCCGACCCAACCCGATTGGAACCGACCCGTTCAAGCTCGCAACCAACACAAACACAAAGTCGACCCGAATATGACCGACCCGTATGACCCGTTTGTCACCTCTACCTATTGTATCAAATAATATTGTTTTTTTTATTAAAAAAATAATGGTGTCAAGGATGAATTTGGTCTGTAGGCTTGTATCAATGATATAGAAGTATTTTTTTTTTTTTTTACTTCTGTTTAGGGTACAAAGTGCATCAACTCGTAAACACGTCAAAATGCAATGGACCAAGGATAGAACTGCTACATAAAAGTAGTCCTGAAGTAACTATGAGCTTGACATGCATGCTAGCAGAAATACTGGATCCCCAGATGAATGAGCTTGTCAAAGTCTTGGACAAAAAACTGTAAAATTTCATCCATGGAAGGGCAACTTCCTGGATCTTTCCTCAAGCAACGATCAATGAGCACGAGGAAAGTATAAGAAATATCAGCAGGATAATCCTTCCCAAGGGAAGAATCAACAAATTCTTCTACGTTCAAAATCCCATTTTGCTCACTTAGCACAGGGCCTAAGACCTCTTATAAGTGAACTTAATTAAGCCCTTCACAAAGGCAAAGCCACATCATTTTCAGTAACCATCTCTAACAATAAAACACCAAATGCATAAACATCAAGCATGGTTGCATAAAGGACACTATTCCATTCTTCAAATACTAATCAGAGAATTAAACGTCAAATTTTGCAAAAATGCTCAAATGCCTATCTATCAGTGCTATTTCTATACAGCCAGAGAGCTAAACTTCAAGCCATAATTCGCAAAAAAGCTTAAATTCATAGCTATTAACGCTATTTCTACGAGAAGAGCGGTGAGATGGTTGTGAAACTAGATAATCACGAGAACAAATTTAAAGTTCTAATGCTAATTGATCAAAATTGAGACTCAACTCAAACATTAGACAAAAAGAACGCTGAGACTGTTACAACTGTTAATTGAAGAGTTTACATTGGCGCCAAATTCAATTGAATTCTTTCTTTCCCTCTCAAATTCTACCGTTCCATTAGAATTAATTCATTCATTGAGCCTCCTCCGTAACAAAATGGAGATGCTACACTTTGACTTTCACGCTTGTTGACGCAAAGATTTTGACCATTAATAACTTTGATTGTGTGTTAATAAAAATTATAAGAAGTTAATATTACGAAAGTATACATCGGGATCTAATTCAACAACATATCATATAAGAACGGCCGACTTTATCTAAAACTAAAAACACATGGTCAAACGTAGTTGGTGAATAAGGATAACGCTCAAAGCGTAACATCTATTTTGTTACGATAATAAGTAGTTGGAGCTTCTTTTCTTTCAGCCTTCTAGAGTAGCTCTCTACTCCTATAAATAGAGATCAACTCTCTATCCTGTAAGTTCCTTTTAGAAAATAATAAACACATCTATATATATATATATATCTAAAACTCAAAGCAAACAAATGTCATGATGCCACATGTACCTCCCCCTCCCAAACAAATGATACAAAGTAATCAACAAAAATATATGTATGAAGGCTCGAACACGCAACTTCCCACTTGAAATACAAACATACTAACCACTAATCTACAATCTTTTTTTGGTTTTTATGGGGAGAAAAAAAAACTATAACATACATCTAAGAAAAGCATTTATAGATATGGTAACTTACATCCCACAATATACCCCATAATTAATAAGGAGACCCAACATTACATGCAATTAACTACATTGCTATAAACTACATTGCTTCTAATTTAAGAACCAAATTGTAAGTAGGGGTGTTCAGAAGACCTGATACGTTTGACCCATCATGTTGACATGTCACCCGAAAAAGGTACAAATATGAAATTTCATTTTTATGGGTCGAGTACCTGACTCGGGAAAAAGATGCAAAAATCGGGTCGGTTGATGAGTTTGCTTTTAATTTACACGTGTATCCCGAATAAACGCATCGTTATATTTTTTTTCTCTTTCTTTTTTCACAGTCACTTTAATCTCCTCTTATAAGACCATAAACAATTGTGAAAATGTATTGAGTTATCTTCTAAGCTACCAAATACCACGTTGTTGTGCTTGTGACTTTCAGAGGGGAAAAAAATATTAATAATATAAAGAATCAACATTTTACAGGAGAAGTTGGATCAGATGAATCAACTTGTAAAAAAATGGATCGGATGAATCAACATGTTAATGAAAAATTTAGTTGTGATGCAATATGCAAGTGAGAAATATATTTACGTTATGATTGATTGGTAGTAGATCCTATTGAGGAATGAGGATTAGAGTTGGCATGCAATTGACAATTGTCACTCATGGTAGTATCCCAAAACACTGTAATCAACATGATTCGGTAGTTGATACTCATAGTAGTAGCTTCTTCTATAACTCTTCCAATGATTTTTTTTATAAAAAAAAGCTATGACACTTTTGCGGGTACCCGATTATTCAGGGTCGAGTTATGGACTGCTTTTCTAGCTACCCGAAAAGGGGGTACCCACGTATTCTGGTACCGCATATTTAGTACCCGAATAACTAGGTAACCGATTATGAACACCCATAAACAACAAACTCTCATTAATCGGTTACATTATTTAAGGAAACAAGAAAAAAAAGAACGACATTAACCATCTTAAATAACTAAAATGTAATGCAATATATAAATTAATCTCGGAGCATAGCCCGGGTTAACAACTAGTTCTTTTCTATATGTAGAAGATGTTGCTCTATTATGGTGATGATAAGATCAATAGCTTATTACAATTATGCTTAATTCATCTGGAAATCGATCAGTCTTTATCACACTAGAACAAATTCAAGGTGTACACTGCTAATCAATTAAAAACTAGAACAAACAAAATTGAGACTCAAATATATCACAACACAAGAAAGAAAATCGCTGAGACATACAAATTAAAAGAAATTCGATGTGTTTTCTTACTAAATTGCTGCTTCAAATTAAGCCAAGATATGAGAAGTTATGGAACGCAGAGTTATGAAGCTCAATTAAACCAAACTGTTAAATATTGTGAAACTCCGTAAATTTGGAGTGAGTCTATTGATCAATATATATAGGTTACAATAATCCGAATCCTAATATCATTAGGAAACTATACAAAGTATATCCTAAGACAATGAGAAAATATTATCCTAATAGTATTCTCTATCACATCCCCGCAGTCATAGAGGGAGGAGGACGTACGCTAAGACTGGATTTAAAATCCAAAAATAACTGTCGAGGAAGGCCTTTTGTGAAAATATCTGCAAACTGATATAGTAGGCACATGTAACACACGAACCTGTCCTAAAGCAACCTTTTCCCGAACAAAGTGAATATCTAACTCAACATTTTTGGTGCGTTGATGCTAAACTGGATTGCTGGACAAGTAGATAGCACTGATATTATCACAATAGACAAGTGTAGCCTCGACGAAGGGGACAATGCAACTCAAGTAATAAGTTGCGCGGCCCAGCCGCAGATTCAGCTACAACTTTAGCGATGCCTCTATATTCTGCCTCTGCACTAGATCGAGACAGAGTAGTCTGACGCTTAGAAGACCAGGAAATAAGGTTGTCCCCCAAAAAACAACAATATCCGGATGTGGAACGGCGTGTGTCAAGGCACCCACCCCTATCAGCATCAGTGTAAGTAATCAAGCGCAGGGAAGAAGTAGGATATAAATGTAACCCATGATCAATAGTGCCTCGAATGTAGCGCAGATCCGTTTTAATGCATCATAATGAGAGACCCCGGGGTCATGCATAAACAGTATTGCACCCGCCGAACAAAGATAAGAAATATCAAAGCCGAGTGAAAGTGAGGTACTCAAGAGCACCCGCAAGACTCGCGATACAAAGTAGGATCATGAAACGGTGGTCCAAAGATCTACACTAAGTTTGGACTTAGTGTCCACAGTGTAGCCGCAGCTTACTGCCTAGCCATGCTCGCACGCTCTAGAATTTCCTCAGTGCATATTTATGTTGAGATAACAACATATAAGAAGGTGTTCGGGTGACCGCAATACCCAGAAAATAGCTAAGTGGACCTAAATCAGACATCGGGAACTCAGTCTGTAGCTGAGTGATGATCCGTGCTGGTAACGCATCAGAATAGGTAACCAACAAAATATCATCAACATAAAGAAGTAAATAGGCAGTGTCCGAACCATGATGAAAAGTAAACAGAGAATTGTCACTCTTGGTAATAACAAACCCCATATGCAAGAGAAAAGAAGCAAAACGCTGATACCAGGCACGGGGTGCCTGCTTTAGGCCATAAAACGCCTTACGCAGACGGCAAACATAATGGGGAGTACGAGAATCAACAAATCCGGAGGTTGATGCATATATACTGTCTCACGAAGATCACCATGGAGAAAGACATTTTTAACATATAGCTGGTGAATAGACCACTTGCGAGCCATAACTAAGCTTAATACAGTACGAATGGTCTGTGATTTAACCATAGGACTAAAAGTTTCATCACAGTCAACACCAATCTCCTGAGACCTGCCATCACAAACAAGGCGAGCTTTGTGTCTTTCAAGATCACCATTAGATTTTAATTTATGTTTGAAAAGCCACATGCAATTAACAATATTCACCCCCGTAGGCCTAGGTACTAATTCTCATATCCTTGTTTTAATAAGAGCACCATATTCATCATGCATTGCCGCATTCTAATTTGGGTCATTTAAAGCCTGTTTATGGTTTTTGGGCAAAGGAGATTTGTATAGGGAGGTGCTGGAATTTTGAATAAGTAAATTATATTTGGGGTTGGGCTTGGTAATACCATGTTTGGACCGAGTAACAGGGGGTGAAGGAGGCGGCCTAGTGGGTTGAATAGGAGGGAGCCCACATAATGGGGGAGGTGAGTAAGGCGTGGGCTGCTGGGGTGGACTGCGCATGTGGGCCTAGGCAGCAGGTGGGGAAGATTGGGCCTGGGAGTCCACGTGGGAAGTGACACGTGAAGGAGGGGGGGAGTTATGGTCCTGGTGAAGGAAGCGGGTAGGAGGGGGAGAGGTATGGGCCTGAGATGCCGCAGAATACCTGGCGCGGACGGGAGTAGTGGGGCCGGGCCGTAGGATTGGAAGGGTGGGCGGGCTGAAGATTGGGGCCGGCGCATGATTATATGTGTGAGCAAAGGGGATGTGTCATCAAACCCAAGAAAATCATAGGTCGATAGAGGTTGGGTGTGGTGATATGCAAAGGGGAAATGGGATTCATAAAAAATCACGTGATGGGAGATGATGATTTTATGTGTTGCAAGATCAAGACACCTATACCCACGATGGTCACGAGGGTACCCCAAAAAAAACACATGGAGTGGAGCGAGGAGCAAGCTTGTGTTTAGAGGTAGCTGTAAGATTGGGAAAACATAGACAACCGAAAATGCGAAGATGGTCATGTGACGGTAGGACAAAAAAAATCCTTCAGATGGGGTTTTGTTTTGGAGAGCTTTGGTGGGCAAAATATTGAGAAGATATGTGGCAGTCTCTAAAGCATAAACCCAGTATGAAGAGGGGATGGAAGCGTGAAACAAAAGTGTACGAATGACTTTATTAATTGTGCGGAGCATACGTTCTGCTTTACCATTTTGGGAGGATGTATGGGGACATGAACATCGGAAAACAATACCATGTTGGATGCAAAATAATTTGAATGGGTCATTGTCAAATTCCCTCCTATGATCACTTTGAAAGGCTTTGATAGGGCGTTCAAATTGTGTCAAAATATAGTTTTGAAAATTGACAAAAGAATGAAAGATTGGTAGGTTTCAGATTTATATTTGAGAGGAATAGTCCACACATAGTGAGTAAAATCATCAAGTAAAACTAAATAGTATTTATAACCATCGCTACTCCGTATAGGAGAGGTCCACATATCAGCATGAATAATGTTAAAAGCACAATATGTAGTAGTATGAGATGTAGCAAAAGGAAGTCTAGTGTGTTTCCGAGTAGGGCAAGTATTACAAAACTTGGAGTCGTGCTCCTTATTATAGTCTATGCAATTACTACTCCTAAGAAAGCTTAAAGAATGGTCGCCAGGATGACCAAGACGGTTGTGCCAGGTTGTTTGAGGTAGAGTCGTGAGGGCGGTGGCAAGGCATGTGGATGGTGATGTGGTGGTGACTAGATAAAGGTCCCCCGAACTATTGCATCGCGTGAGAATGGTCCCCGTTTTGAGATCCTTCACAGAAAAACCAAAGAGGTCAAAGTCAATGGACACTAAATTATCAGAAGTGAATTTGCGGACGGAGATGAGATTTTTAATGATTTGTGGGGCTAGGAGAACATCACGGAGGACAAATTGATGAGGAGAAATAGAAGTGTGACCATAACCCGTAATTCCGTTGCCAACTAAAATATGATTATTAGTGCTCAAATTAAATAAGGGCATGAGAGTATCTGAGTTATGAGTCATGTGGGAGGTAGCGCCCGAATCGATATACCATCCATCATTCGGTTGTTGAAGAGTCATAGTGGAAAAGGCATGGCCCAACTCAGTGGGGGTCATGAGGGGCCCATATTGAGGGGGCCGAGGCTGTTGATGGGCCCGCGTAGGCCTGCTGTGGTTGGGCTGCATATATAATCAATATATATATATAAAGGAGGAACTTTTCGGGAGCATAGGGAGCTCCTCAAGATTTCGAGAGCATAGAGCGCGCCACGTAGGATTGACATATCATCATTTTTTATTTTTATTTTTTACAAATATAGAGTTCTAAATAAATTTAAATACCTAAACGGAGTTTTGGATAGGGAAAAATTAGAGTTACATTTTGAATGAACAACCTAAATTATTATATTATGTAAATTGTGTATAACTTTTGGTACGTAATTCGGAACATTATAATTTTTGTACCATTCGATAGTGCTCGAAATATGCTTCGAAATAATATCCATTTACAATATAGTTCTAGAACTTATGAAATAGAGAGCGCCATGTAGGATTTTCATGTCATTAATTTTAATTTTAAATATTTTAAAAAAATAGAGTTCTACATATATTTAAATACCTAAAAGGAGTTTTGGATAGGAAAAAATTAGAGTTTTGTTTTGGATAAACAACCTAAATTATTATATTATGTAAATTGAGTATAACTTTTGCTTCCTAATTCAAAACATTATAATTTTTTTTACCATTGGAGTGCTTGAAATATGCTTCAAAGTAAGATCCATTTACAATATAGTTTTACAAATCATGAAAATATATTTAATTAGAAAAATGGTAAGGCATTTTTTAGTCTTTCTTTTTTATAAATATAATAATAGCTATAAGTATAATGTATTACTGCTATATGTGATTATAGCATTCGATCATAGGTCCAATTTACAGGATTAAACATATTATCTTTGAAAACCTCAGCCTTATTACTCAACTGAACCAAAACAATTTATTATTGCAACAAAATTTATTAATAAAACTTTGTTTTTACAACAAAAAACTAAAATCTATAACGATAAAGTTACATATATATTAGAGTTCCGCATGATGAAAAAAATAGAATTTGATTTTGAAAAACAACATTAGAATATTATAGAGAGCTCCACCTAAGCATGTCATGTCATTCTTTTTAATTTTTTTTTTTAAAAAAAAAAAGTAGTGTTCATCATAGATATAAATACATATAAGGTGTTTTGTATAAGTGAAGATTACAATCTAATTTTAAATAAACAACCTAAATTATTATTCTATCTAAATTGAATATAACTTTTGCTACATAATTCGCAATATTATAATTCTTTTTACCGTCGGAGAGTGCTCGAAATATGCTTCGAAATAAGTTTCATATACAATATAGTTTTACAACTTATGAAAATATATTTATTTAGATGAACAATAACACATTATTTATTCTTTCTTTTAAATACATATAAAAATAACTATAAAATAGCGTATTACACGTGACAATAACAATTATGTCTTTCAAAATCATCCTTTTGAAAATTGAGTTATATAAAGATAAAAAATACATACATATAGTTTTGAACCTATAGCACACCATAATGACATTACATGAAGAATCAAATGAAAGTTTGTCAACAATATCGTAGAGGTATTATGCAATTGACTATTTATTTTATTTCTAGAATATTTATTGTATACATAATTATTTATGTTTTTCTTTTCCATATATCTATATGTCATATCTTATTCTTTTATCCATGAACTTAATTGTACTAAAACTAATTGGAAAATTAAGGTTCGCAATTCTAGACTTATTGAGGTCACATATCATAAAAAAGGAGGAAGTTTAATGATATAAGTTTTGATATGGTCATGATTGATGAAGAGTTATTTTTTTTTTCTCTTAAATAGTATTTTCGATTATTAGTAGAGGTTAGTTTTATATTTGATTAATTTTATTCATGATACCATCATTATGATCTTCTTTTGGCTTTCCCATCTTCCATTCTATATGCGTTAGTGTTTATGTGATATAAAGTTGAAGTTGTGGCCGGCACTCATGTTTTTCTATGCTTCGCATCTATTAAATTATGAAAATGTTATATGTACCCCTTAAAGCTACATATAAGCATTAAATACATACCATGAAATAGTATTATTTGAAAAATTAAGGACACAATCACACGTCAATCGATATAACTAATGTTTATTTATTTCTTAATATTTTCATTTTTAAATTCTTATATGTAGCCTTTAGGGCTATATAAAACATTTCCCTTAAACTATTACCCTCTACTTTCTTAAAGTATCATTCGGGAATTTTTCATGTTAAAACTGTGTTAGCCATTGTTAGTCATATCAATTATTAGGATACCATTTAACAATAGACTTAGCTACAATATTCAATTGAATATTAAAAAAATATATAATTTATATATCGCAATAACAAATTTAGAAATTAGAGTTTAATGACAAATACTTTCTCCGTTCTTTTTCCACTACAACAATGGGTTTGGGCATGAATTTTAAAGAAATAAAAAAATGGGTAGTTTAGCATAGAGGTCCCCCTTTAATTAACTAGAGTAGGCGATAAGTAAATCCTTAATAAAGTAAACGCAAATTTATGAGACAATTTGAGTAATAAATGATGGTTTTACTAACATAAAGTAAAAGCAATATTGTCAACTATAATTGCTTTTTTTTAGCCCAGAAGTAGAGTGGTCCCAATAGATGAAATTATCCAAAGTGGTAATTGTTGCAATAGAAAAAGAACGGATGAAGTATGTTAATACAATGTTGTTGAAAATTTCATTTCACAACAACACAAAATCAACAATGTAAATAAAAATTTACAAAAGAATAAAATAAGCAATAAACCCGTGCAACGCACGGGCTTCAAAATTAGTAATCTTATATGGACAAATTAAAATGATAGTGGGGCAATAGAGAACGAGACGACGGAGTAACAAATTGACAAGGGCATTACTAAATACCGCCTGTATTTACTGAAAATCGCCCGTATTTTTTCTTAAATACTCCTAAACTACCCCTACATATACATACCCAAACCCCACCACCTCACTCTCACACTCTCTCACTCTCTCACTCTCACACTCTCTCACTCTCACTTCTCACTCCTCACTCCTCACTCACTCCCACCATAGCCACCACCACCACCACTGCAACCACCACCACCACTGCAACCACCACCACACGGCAACCACCACCACACGACAAACAAGAGGTGACCGACGACCACCACACCGGGGACGAAGAACACACCGACGCCAACCACCACCACAACTCGCCGGAAAAAGTATGGGCCCAAGGAAGAAGGCAAAGGAAATCGGGGAATCTTCAAATCAGGTTAGTTTTGTACTTATTTGTGGTTAAAACCGACCCCTTAGGCGGAAAATAGTAGTGATTTAATCCGCCCCTCGCCGGAAAAGATAGTGGAAATAAATTCTTTTTTTTTCGAAAAACGGCGGGGCAACGGATTGAAAATCCGTTACCACGAGACGGGGGTAACGGATCACTATTCCGTTACCACCGCAGAGGTAACGTGGATCTGAAACGTTACCTCTGCGGTGGTAACGGAATAGTAATCCGTTACCCCCGTCTGGTGGTAACGGATTTTCTATCCGTTTCCCCGCTGTTTGTCGAAAAAAAAAATTTTTGTGTTCTTGTTTTCCGGATCTGGGGTGGGGGGGTGTTTCGGTTTTTTTCTATTTTTTTCTTTTTATTAATTTATGTTTTCTTTATGTTTTTAGTAATTTATGTTTTTTAATAATTTTATTTTTTTGTTTATTTAAAATAATTTATGTTTCTTATAATTTATTTTTTAATAATTTCTGTTTGAATTAAAAATAATAATTTGTGTTTATTTGGGTTTTTATAATTTATGTCAATAGTTATTTGAATTTATTATTATAATTTTAATAGTTAATATGTTAATTTGTGTGATTATGTTGTAATTAGGATTTTATTATGTTAATGCATGTTAGTAACATGTTAGTGCATGTTAGGATTTTATTATGTTGTAATTAGGATTTTATTATGTTAATGCATGTTTGATTTAATTTAATTATTTGTTTAATAGCATGTGATAATAGTATTATTTAATTTTAATAATTATTATTTAATTAGTTAATTAATTGATTTGAGCATGTTATTATATTATAAAAATATTTCAATGATATTAGCATGTTATTATATTATATTAGTAGCATATTACTATTATTTATTGTAATGATATTAGCATGTTAATTTATTTTTATTAGCATGTTTGAGCATGTTTACTAATGATATTAACATGTTAATATGATTTGTTGTTGTAATTTTAGTTAATTAATTAATTATTAGAAAGTGAATAGTTATATAATAATTTACTTAGTTTGCGCATGTTAATATGTTTTAATAATATTATGTTAACACCATCACCAATGTTAATGCATGTTAGTATTATTTATCGTTATAATTTTAGTTAATAGAATGTCAATGGTTATAGATTAGTAGTAATTACAATATAATAACGTAGACATTAAATAAATAATAAGTAATTAACATAATTGATTATTAGGGTCTTGAGGGTCCTGAGGGATCGACGCCACGACACACTAGATCTCGTGGTGTTGATGCATCTAGTAGGAGGGCGAGAAATGATGCTCAGGCTAGGCATATGCCTATTCCTGAGGACGCACCTGATAGTGCAGGATGGGTTACCTGCGGACGAGCAGGAGTTAGATCATGCTTTGAGCGGTGGTGATGGAGCTGATGTGGGTGAAGCCGCCCTCCCATGTGCCTGTGAGGAAGGGTAGTAGAGGGAGGTTTGTTTCGGGGTCGAGTTTCTGAGGTAGCCTGGATGACGAGCAGGACTAAAGCCGCTAGGGATACTTCGTGGTTAGTTACCGAGGCGATGCCCGGGGGCCCACTTGACGGCACCCTCGATTCCTAGTTGGCGGGGTCACGTCGGCGCCCTTATATACAACGATACGATCGCTAGTGATGTTATGCCGTGCCATAACCACTCCAAAGGCATTTCGATCCGTTGTCGACTTGGGGTTTCCTCGCAGCTAGCCGTTGCAGCCGCTTGGATAGATCTTGTATTGCGCAGCCTACCACGGATTATGTTTGGGCACCTCGACTTTCCATTGCTTACGGCGTTTGTAGAGCGCCAGCGGCCCGAACACGAACACATTTCACATGCCTTTTGGAGAGATGACGATCATGTTACATGACGTTTCGCGCATCCTACGTGTTCCTATTGAGGGCCGGACCGTGAGTGCCGTTTTGCCTACTTCGATCTATATGTATGGTTTGGAGGAGCTCCCGGGCTTGACTCGTGAGGAGTTATTATGTGAGGAGTCACGGGTTTGGAGGAACGGTGGCGTTACCGCTCGTAAGATTTTCGATCCGTGTAGGGTTCGTGGCCGTCCACTGATGTGCGGCTTCGCGCATGGATGCTCCCCGACACTTGGGTGTACCCTCTTCACCGATAAGAGCGGTTCCCGCCTCATGCCCCGTAACATTAGTGAGCCGGATGACCTTGATCTCGGCCTCATACTTACTCATGGGGCTCACCGCCTGGGCGTACCTATATCGTCGCCTAGGGGTCGCGAGTAGAGCGGATAGCAAACAAAGTTGCCGGTGTCTCACGCTCCTCCAAAGGCCGGGATATACGAGTACTTCCCGTGTTTTCGACCTCGCCGAGAGGGGCTAGCGTTCGAGGATCATGATCCCCGGCACGAAAGTGGGATTACCACCTCGTCGGCAAGGAGTTCGTCCAACCGGAGTCCATTCGTAGACGCTTGGACACCCTTCAGGTTTCAGAGGTACGAAATTTATTGCATTAGTAAAATATATATTATTATGTTCTCATATATTACTACTACATTAGAGTAATGAAATTATTACATTTATCCTATTTCAGGTCATGTGGACGCCATATGGGGATGACCAGGCTGCCATGATTCCGAGGACGTCGTATGCTCGGTTTCATACGTTATCGAGGTATCATTGAGCCGTACAACCCAGATCGTGTACTAAGACAAAATTAGGTTATGTTCGAGTCATTCCTACCCCTCCTATTCGGCCTCGATTTCGCATACAGACCGAGCAACCCGAAGAGGTACGAGGTTCAGTTCTCGGTATCAGTAGCTGAATCTACATGGCAGCATTTCACGCCATACTCTGGGGGTCTCAATGTATCACAGTTGAGACGGGTTACTCGTCCAGGACAGTGTTCGAGGGAGTACATGGATTGGTATGTACATATTCCCATCCTACCCTTATTGCTGCAGATAGGACGCATATTCCGGCCCGACCCAACACTTCAAACACCCACTACGTATGCAATTTTACCATTCCTATGTTTAGCATTTCGTTGTTATATTATTGATACATAACATAACATAACATAACTAACTGACTTTTTGCAGTGGATGGCCCGACATTTTGACGCCACAAGAGCTTTGACGGAGGATCGGCACAATGACCAGCGACCCAACATTTCTTCGGCATATGAGATGTTGGACGACCTCGCTCGGGATTGGGATGCTGCATTGCGCTTAGATCGGGCACGGGACCCCCGATGAGGATGCGCATGATCATCACATGTACTAGTCCATATCGTTGTTTTCATTCCATTTTTGATGTACGGGTGTATTATTTAGTTACGTTTTGTGATGATATTATTTTGTTACGATGCAATTTATGATGCAATTTATTATTTCACTTTGAATCATTGCAACTTATTATTTCAGTTTCAATCATAGCAACTTATTAGGATCCATCCATATATATTAATATCATATCAACTTATACTTATCATTAATAGTTACCATCTAGAAGTAATACTACATTATAATGAATTGCAACTTATTATTTCACTTTGAATCATTGCAACTTATTATAATCCAAATCATCACTGTGAGCAATAGAAAAGATGGAGTCCAAGGCAGCAGGCTACTAAAAACCCAAGACTTCAAGAGCGTAGTGTGCACTTTCAACTCGGCTAGTGCACGTGTTCCCAAGGTGAAGTACATTGTCCGTCCATGCCCGCACAAACTTCTCTTTGTACACAAGCCAAGTTGTTTCAACGTATTGGATTATTTTAGGCCACTTTCTGTAAACATCTCTCATATTCTCAACCTCGGCCTCATAACTCCTCTCGTCGGTCGCGTTGACTATCCGATACCAAGTTCGGCTCACGAATCTCGGACCCGCATCGGTGTTGCCCATGATGTTACTCACTCTAGCCCCGCACATCTTTGTTGATATGCCATCTACATAGCAAATGTGCAAGAGTTAGGAAATACTTCCCGGATCGCTTTCATAAGGCCCAAATCACGGTCGTGAATGAGTGTAACAGGGACAATATTCACTCCAATAAGCAACCTAAACTTGTCCAACACCCAATTATAACTATCACTGCTTTCGTTGGCCATCGAGCATACCCAACCATAAAATTCTTGTTGCACGGCGTCATCCCAATGAGCTCTAGAAAAGGCATGTTATATTTGTTGGTTTTATATGTTGCATCCATACCAACAACAAGCGGATAAGTTCGGAGGATATTTGCCGAACGAGGGTGCACCATGAATGCCGCAGCCATTGCATTTGTCTCCTCGTCTTGCCTAATCCAATGAAGGTAGCCGCTCTCTCGAGCAAGGTGAAGGAAGTGTTGCATCACGTCTCTACCATCCATTGCTTTCCTTCTATCCTTTTCCTTCAGGTTGTACAAGTGTCTCATATTTGGATGATCATCGGGAAATTTTTCATTCACAAACTTTCATGATACTAGCAGGCCTAACGTGCGACTTTATCATATCGCGAGCGAATACCTTTGCCGCCGGACTAAGGCCGCTGATGGGTCGATGGCCCTCACGGTAATGAATGAACTCATGATTGTGCATGCCCCTAATCCCCGTTTCGCTTTGATCACCCATCCAGCTCGATCCGGGTACTCCAAATACTCAACCTTAACTCCCGCTCTACGCCCACATGCTTTTGTCTTTGTAGCTACACGTTCGCTACACTAAGATCCCTACCTTCACCCCGATATGGTGCGCCCGTTACATTTCATATATACATATGGTCGTCCACTAGGATCGTGTTTATGATTTGACATAATAACCATCACAAACCCGATTTCATGTGCCCTTTTCTTAACCCAATCTTATAGTTCCCTTTTCTCAACTCTCATAGTGTTTCATTATAAAACATGTGATTATAATCTATATAATCACCCCCAAAGTCCGGCAAATAAACCTATAATGTTTAGCATTTTTCCATTTAGACAACATATAATCAATAATATTATTCACTATTATTTACTTACTTATCGTAACTAATAATCATTATTATTTATTTACCAATCACAACTATTATTAACTACATAGTGCATGTGTTCTCAACTTAATAAAATCCATTCATAAATAAATTTTTGCATTAACATAATAAAATCCAAATTACAACATAATCACACAAATTAACATAATAATTATTAATATTAAAATGCCTATAAATTAAAATAACATAAATCATAACAACACAAATACACACAATTTTTTTTAATTAAAACGTAAATTATAAAAAAAACATAAATTATTTTAAATAAATAAAAATATATTATTAAAACATAAATGAAACAGAAATTACTAAAAAGAAATAAAAAAAAAAGCCGTAGAGCAGGGTAACGGATCGAAAATCCGCTACCCCAATGGAGGCAACGGATGAAAATCGGGTGCTTCCACGTAAGCAACGGATTAAAAACCGTTGCCTCTCGTGGAAGCAAACGGATTTTTCATCCGTTGCCTCCATTGGGGTAACGGATTTTCGATCCGTTACCCCCGTTCCGGTGGCGCAAAAAAAATTTCCCGGCGACATAAAAAATAAAAATTTAATCTTAAACTTACCACATTACGCTCCGGCGGCGTTGAGGGTCCTTCCTGACATTTTCAGTGATGCTAAGTTGATTCGGTGGTGCTCCGGTGGTGGTGCTCCGGTGGTGGTCGTCCGGTGGTGGTGTTTGGAAGGTGGTGGTGGTGTTAGTGCTTCATGGTAGAGAGAGAGGGTTAAGTTTGACGAGAGTGGAGAGGGCCAAGTGAGTGAAAGGGGAGGCATGGGGGTATTTAATGAAAAATATTGACGATTTCAAGAAATACTGACGGTAGAATAGCGACGGGATTGACAAGTATGTGTAAAGATACTTCAATTTGTCAATCAATCTGTCATTTGATAGTTTGTGCTGCGAGTCTGACGCAACCTTTATTCATAGCGGAGTCAGAGTTCATTTGAGGAATGGATGAGGACTGAGGAGACTAAACCATTTTCAATGATTTAATTCATCATTTAGAATAAGGACCAACACACAGAAATCACAACGTGACAATCACAAAAATATTCCTACATTTTCTACTATGGGACTTTTTTTGTGAACTCGAGATCGTAAGTGGGCTTCACGTGGACTCAGTTGGGAGTTTGAACTTGGACTAATGGGAGTACCTACTACCTTATTGACTTGTAACTTGTAAGCAGCATTCTACACACATGACATGTGCTATAAATGGATGAATATATGTTAATATACTATTTCAAATGTTTAGGACTTTTTGTGCTAAAATAAAAATATTTAGGACTTTTAAATTACTATAGGGTATTTTAAGTGTATAATTTGGCATTACATGTTGAAGCTCTAGCTTGCCTAACTAATATCATGTGGGTATCTAATCTAACAAAATATTTCTCAAATCACAATTTATATAGACTCATCTAGTTTTGTTAGACTTTTAGATTCACTAGTGACAAACTATAGATGAAGCGACTTTCAATAAATATGCACAATAATTTCAGTATTCGAATGGTACACAATACAAATCTTTGTTCATAAAGCACGATGAACTCATGTTTAACAGGCTCATGGTATTATAGCATTCTATTCTTGCTCTATATTGATTCACTTTTCTTATGTTTAATAATTGTGTTATGGCTCTTATTAAAGAAATTCCTCATCCCTTCTAATTAAGTTTGATATATTTCCATCAAGATGAATAAATTAATTATTCAAGTTGCCGCACAATCCACATTAGAGCTCTTTTTTTATACTAGTTCCATAGTACTCCATATGGTTACCCCTCCAAGTAGAATTAGGAATTTATCTCTAATCCACTCTATTGTAGATGTGAAATATAAATCATCAACGACATATATTGAATTTATTTCTAATCCACTCTGTTGTAGCTGTGAAATATAAATCATCAACAACAAGCTATTTAGTTCAAAGTTCTATATGTAAAGTTTCACTCCAAAAAAAACAAAAAGGTTCTGCAAAGTTTCGAAGTTAATACAAATATGCAATTCAATATTTTGAAGATATCGATCATGTTCTATACTAAGTAAATAACATCACATATTTATGAACTTTGGACTCTAGACTCCAAAGATCAAATGTCAAATCTATATTTAGGGCTTGTTCTCTTTGGCATAAAACAACTAGACTGAACTGAATTAAATTATACTACTAATTAATAGTAATGATAACAATTTAGGAACTGAACTGAATTGAATTGAACTGAACTGAAAATAAGTTGGGGAGAACAGACCCTTAGTTCCAAATCCAAAAGAAGGTTGTCATTCTTATTCACATTCAACGATCTCCACATAACAAAGGGAAGGAAGATGGTGAGATACATTCCAAGATAAATCATGAAATTATAAATAATCAAGCCCTCTGTATTTGACTAGTAGTGTTAGAACCATTTCGGTAACTAGGTTAGGGATGGGGGTTAGCTCAAGTGGTGATTGAATATAGGGAGTTCAATTTTCAGATCTGAAATGAAGAAAGGCTGCAAACACTACTTAGGGGCGTTTGGTATAATCAATGTAAACGGAATTGAAAGGATCTGGATAAGCAGGGAAAATGAAAATAATAATTGTTGCCTTTAATAGTTGTTTGGTATCCTAGTGGATTGGAAACAATTAAGAGGTTTATGATTGAGGAATGAGATGTAATATGTTTCCACTAGTTTGATAAGGGTAACAAATGGGGGATTATGTTTCCCTCCGGAAACGGTATTTTTTACTTAATACTCACACCAAACAATTAGAAATGGAAACACTTATTTGAATCCGTTTCCTATATCAAATTTCCCATACCAAAGAACCTCCAAATCTAATTTAAGGATCTTTAATTATAAATGACATTTCATGTGTCGAACCAAAAGTCCAAACTAGCTACACCTTGACATTTTACTGTTACTATAAATTTTTTAGTCCTAATATCTTTAATTTATGTATTTGTATGAATTATAAAAGTTAATATTTCAAAATTAGTTATTGAGACTAATCTAGTTGAATTACAACCTGATTATATCTTCCTAACATATAAATAATAAACAATGATCAAAACACAATACATGGATAATATCAAAATACATCTTACACAAATTTCTAGGTTCTCAAAATCTTAGTTCGTCCGCTAATTTAACCTATTCTTATCCTTAATCTGACACACGTTTATTCGGCTTCTAAAATATTTGGAATTTGGGACAGAACGAGGACCGAAATTCCTGTTACCGAAACGCACACATGAGTAGAAAATACTAGTCTGATCATGTCTTGGATCGTTTGGACCTACTATTATTTTATTTATTATTTTTTTTCATTTTAAAAAATTATCATATTTTTAGGTTTATAATCGTATTTTATTTAATATTTGAAAAAACATTGATATTAATAATATAATACTAATTTTTTGATATATTATCTATAAAAAAATGAATAAATATAATAAAATTAAGTTTTATATAAAAAACAGATAAAAATACGCCCAACCAATATGGACCAAAAAATCAAAACTTTAAAAAAAACTTGGACCAAATACCGGTCTATTTTTCTTTCGGATTGGAAGATTAACATCCGTAATTAGGACCCCAATTTGCAGATTCGCCATTTGAATATTTAACTTTGACTTACCTAAGCCAAAATCCTCGATTTTGACAATGTCTTCGCCGATCATGAAAATGCTGGATGAATTTAAATCTCCATGTCTTATCCCGTTCGCATGGATGTGGTGCAATCATTGCACGATTTGCAAAAACATGTTCTAAACATGTTCAACTTTCAACAAAAATTCAGGCTCAATGAGTTTGTACAACAAAGTTGAACAAAGCTCCTACTGGATGAATAGGCATGGCCCTCTAGTTTCATAATAACCCTCTACCACATCAACAGGCAAACCAAATGCACTTGTCACATCAGATTCGAACCAAGCTGAATAATAGCGAATTACGTTCTTATGACAAACTACAACCAAGCATAGAACCTCGCTGCATAATCCACATTTTTTTCAGTCAGCACTACAAAGCCATGTCAAACACTACCCGATCACTAGGTCATAATCTTAACCCTCCTCAATGTCAATCACTATTTTTTCTTCACAGTATATCCTTGATTGTCCACCTTATTAAGGCATTTGACGACATAACTATATCCTCCGTTGTCAATCACCCGTATTCTTCAAACTCGCTCAAAAACCTAAACTTGAATCCACATGGTCCATTTTTGGGTCTTCGGGTCACTTTGTCGGATATCGGAGCATTACCTTCTTCAATGTCTATCATTGATTGTCCACCTTATTAAGGAATTTTACGACAAAACCATATCCTCCGCTGCCAATCACCCGAGTTCTTCAAACTCGCTCAAAAACCTAAACTTGAATCCACGTGGTCCATTTTTTTTGTTTTCGGATCACTTTGTTGGATGTCGGAAATTTTAGAGTTCAAAAAACTTTTGCCACACGTTTATTCCGCTTCTAAAATATTTGGATTTTGGGACAGAACGAGGACCGAAATTCCTGTTACCGAAACGCACACATGAGTAGAAAAAAATAGTCTGATCATGTCTTGGATCGTTTGGACCTATTTTTTTTATTTTTTTCTTTCATTTAAAAAAATTATCATATTTTTAGGTTTATAATCGTATTTTATTTAATATTTGAAAAACATAGATATTAATAATATAATACTAATTTTTTGATATATTATCTATAAAAAAAATGGATAAATATAATAAAAATAAGTTTTATATAAAAAACAGAAAAAAATACGCCCAACCAATATGGACAAAAAAATCAAAACTTTAAAAAACTTGGACCAAAGACCGGTTTATTTTTCATTTCAGATTGGAAGATTAACAACCCTAATTAGGACCCCAATTTGCAGATTCGCCATTTGAATATTTAACTTTGACTTACCTAAGCCAAAATCCTCGATTTTGACAATGTCTTCGCCCATCATGAAAATGATGGATGAATTTAAATCTCCATGTCTTATCCCGTTCGCATGGATGTGGTGCAATCATTGCACGATTTGCAAAAACATGTTCTAAACATGTTCAACTTTCAACAAAAATGCGAGCTCAATGAGTTTGTACAACAAAGTTGAACAAAGCTCCCGCCGGATGAATAGGCATGGCCCTCCGGCTCATAATAACCCTCTACCACATCGCGAGCAAACCAAATGCACTTGTCACATCAGATTCGAACCAAGCTGAATAATAGCGAATGACGTTCTCATGACAAACTACAACCAAGCATAGAACCTCGCTGCATAATCCACATTTTTTTCAGTCAGCACTACCAAGCCATGTCAAACACTACCCGATCACTAGGTCATAATCTTAACCCTCCTCAATGTCAAGCACTACTTTTTTCACTGTATATCCTTAATTGTCCACCTTATTAAGGCATTTGACGACAGAACCATATCCTCCGCTGTCAATCACCCGAGTTCTTCAAACTCACGCAAAAACGTAAACTTGAATCCAACTAGTCCATTTTTTGGACTTCGGTCACTTTGTTGGATATCGGAGCACTACCTTCTTCAATGTATATCATTGATTGTCCACCTTATTAAGGCATTTAACGACAAAACCATGTCCTCCACTGCCAATCACAGGAGTTCTTCAAACTCGCTCAAAAACCTAAACTTGAATCCACGTGGTCCATTTTTTGGTTTTCGGATCACTTTGTCGGATGTCGGAAATTTTAGAGTTTAAAAAACTTTTGACACACGTTAATTCCGCTTCTAAAATATTTGGATTTTGGGACAGAACGAGGACCGAAATTACTGTTACCGAAACGCACACATGAGTAGAAAATACTAGTCTGATCATGTCTTGGATCGTTTGGACCTATTTTTATTTTTATTTTATTTTTTAATTTTTTTCATTTTAAAAAATTATCATTTTTTTAGGTTTATAATCGTATTTTATTTAATATTTGAAAAAACATTGATATTAATAATATAATACTAATTTTTTGATATATTATCTATAAAAAAATGGATAAATATAATAAAATTAAGTTTTATATAAAAAAACAGAAAAAATACCCCCAACCAATATGGACCAAAAAATCAAAACTTTAAAAAACTTGGACCAAAGACCGGTCTATTTTTCATTTCGGATTGGAAGATTAACATCCGTAATTAGGACCCCAATTTGCAGATTCGCCATTTTAATATTTAACTTTGACTCACCTAAGCCAAAATCCTCAATTTTGACAATGTCTTCGCCCATCATGAAAATGCTGGATGAATTTAAATCTCCATGTCTTATCCCCTTCGCATGGATGTGGTGCAATCATTGCACTATTTGCAAAAACATGTTCTAAACATGTTCAACTTTCAACAAAAATTCAGGCTCAATGAGTTTGTACAACAAAGTTGAACAAATCTCCTACTGGATGAATAGGCATGGCCCTCCAGTTTCATAATAACCCTCTACCACATCAGCAGGCAAACCAAATGCACTTGTCACATCGCATTAGGAACCAAGCCGAATAATAGCGAATTACGTTCTCATGACAAACTACAACCAAGCATAGAACCTCGCTGCATAATCCACATTTTTTTCAGTCAGCACTACCAAGCCATGTCAACACTACCCGATCACTAGGTCATAATCTTAACCCTCCTCAATGTCAAGCACTATTTTCTCTTCACATTATATCCTTGATTGTCCACCTTATTAAGGCATTTGACGACATAACTATATCCTCCGTTGTCAATCACCCGTATTCTTCAAACTCGCTCAAAAACCTAAACTTGAATCCACTTGGTCCATTTTTTGGTCTTCGGGTCACTTTGTCGGATATCGGAGCATTACCTTCTTCAATGTCTATCATTGATTGTCCACCTTATTAAGGCATTTTACGACAAAACCATATCCTCCGCTGCCAATCACCCGAGTTCTTCAAACTCGCTCAAAAACCTAAACTTGAATCCACGTGGTCCATTTTTTTGTTTTCGGATCACTTTGTTGGATGTCGGAAATTTTAGAGTTCAAAAAACTTTTGACACACGTTTATTCCGCTTCTAAAATATTTGGATTTTGGGACAGAACGAGGACCGAAATTCCTGTTACCGAAACGCACACATGAGTAGAAAAAAATAGTCTGATCATGTCTTGGATCGTTTGGACCTATTTTTTTTATTTTTTTTTTCATTTAATAAAATTATCATATTTTTAGGTTTATAAACGTATTTTATTTAATATTTGAAAAAACATAGATATTAATAATATAATACTAATTTTTTGATATATCATCTATAAAAAAATGGATAAATATAATAAACTTAAGTTTTATATAAAAAACAGAAAAAAATACGCCCAACCAATATGGACCAAAAAATCAAAACTTTAAAAAACTTGGACCAAAGACCGGTCTATTTTTCATTTCGGATTGGAAGATTAACATCCCTAATTAGGACCCCAATTTGCAGATTCGCCATTTGAATATTTAACTTTGACTCACCTAAGCCAAAATCCTCAATTTTGACAATGTCTTCGCCCATCATGAAAATGTTGGATGAATTTAAATCTCCATGTCTTATCCCCTTCGCATGGATGTGGTGCAATCATTGTACTATTTGCAAAAACACGTTCTAAACATGTTCAACTTTCAACAAAAATTCAGGCTCAATGAGTTTGTACAACAAAGTTGAACAAAGCTCCTGCTGGATGAATAGGCATGGCCCTCCAGTTTCATAATAACCCTCTACCACATCGACGAGCAAACCAAATGCACTTGTCACATCGTATTCGAACCAAGCTGAATAATAGCGAATTACGTTCTCATGACAAACTACAACCAAGCATAGAACCTCACTGCATAATCCACATTTTATTCAGTCAGCACTACCAAGCCATGTCAAACACTACTCGATCACTAGGTCATAATCTTAACCCTCCTTAATGTCAAGCACTACTTTTTCTTCACTGTATATCCTTGATTGTCCACCTTATTAAGGCATTTGCCGACAGAACTATATCCTCCGTTGTCAATCACCCGTATTCTTCAAACTCGCTCAAAAACCTAAACTTGAATCCACTTGGTCCATTTTTTGGTCTTCGGGTCACTGTGTCGGATATCGGAGCATTACCTTCTTCAATGAATATCATTGATTGTCCACCTTATTAAGGCATTTAACGACAAAACCATATCCTCCGCTGTCAATCACCCGAGTTATTCAAACTCGCTCAAAAACCTAAACTTGAATCCACGTGGTCCATTTTTTTGTTTTCGGATCACTTTGTCGGATGTCGGAAATTTTAGAGTTTAAAAAACTTTTGACACACGTTTATTCGGCTTCTAAAATATTTGGATTTTGGGACAGAACGAGGACCGAAATTCCTGTTATCGAAACGCACACATGAGTAGAGAATACTAGTCTGATCATGTCTTGGATCGTTTGGACCTATTTTTTTTTTTCTTTTAAAAAAATTATCATATTTTTAGGTTTATAATCGTATTTTATTTAATATTTGAAAAAACATAGATATTAATAATACAATACTAATTTTTTGATATATTATCTATAAAAAAATGGATAAATATAATAAAATTATGTTTTATATAAAAAACTAAAAAAAATACGCCCAACCAATATGGACCAAAAAATCAAAACTTTAAAAACTTGGACCAAAAACCGGTCTATTTTTCATTTCGGATTGGAAGATTAACACTCCTAATTAGGACCCCAATTTGCAGATTCGCCATTTGAATATTTAACTTTGAGTTACCTAAGCCAAAATCCTCGATTTTGACAATGTCTTCGCCCATCATGAAAATGTTGGAAGAATTTAAATCTCCAAGTCTTATCCCGTTCGCATGGATGTGGTGCAATCATTGCACGATTTGCAAAAACATGTTCTAAACATGTTCAACTTTCAACAAAAATTCAGGCTCAATGAGTTTGTACAACATAGTTGAACAAAGCTCCTGCTGGATGAATAGGCATGGCCCTCCAGTTTCATAATAACCCTCTACCACATCAGCAGGCATACCAAATGCACTTGTCACATCAGATTCGAACCAAGCTGAATAATAGCGAATTACGTTCTTATGACAAACTACAACCAAGCATAGAACCTCGCTGCATAATCCACATTTTTTTCAGTCAGCACTACCAAGCCATGTCAAACACTACCCGATCACTAGGTCATAATCTTAACCCTCCTTAATGTCAAGCACTATTTTTTCTTCACTGTATATCCTTGATTGTCCACCTTATTAAGGCATTTGACGACAAAACTATATCCTCCGTTGTCAATCACCCGTATTCTTCAAACTCGCTCAAAAACCTAAACTTGAATCCACTTGGTCCATTTTTTGGTCTTCGGGTCACTTTGTCGGATAACGGAGCATTACCTTCTTCAATGTATATCATTGATTGTCCACCTTATTAAGGCATTTAACGACAAAACCATATCCTCCACTTCCAATCACCGGAGTTCTTCAAACTCGCTCAAAAACCTAAACTTGAATCCACGTGTTCCATTTTTTGGTTTTCGGATCACTTTGTCGGATGTCGGAAATTTTAGAGTTTAAAAAACTTTTGACACACGTTTATTCGGATTCTAAAATATTTGGATTTTGGGACAGAACGAGGACCGAAATTCCTGTTATCGAAACGCACACATGAGTAGAAAATACTAGTCTGATCATGTCTTGGATCGTTTGGACCTATTTTTTTTTTTTTCATTTAAAAAAATTATCATATATTTAGGTTTATAATCGTATTTTTTTAATATTTGAAAAAACATAGATATTAATAATATAATACTAATTTTTGATATATTATCCATAAAAAAATGGATAAATATAATAAAATTAAGTTTTATATAAAAAACAGAAAAAAATACGCCCAACCAATATGGACCAAAAAAATCAAAACTTTAAAAAACTTGGACCAAAGACCGGTCTATTTTTCATTTCGGATTGGAAGATTAACATCACTAATTAGGACCCCAATTTGCAGATTCACCATTTGAATATTTAACTTTGACTTACCTAAGCCAAAATCCTCGATTTTGACAATGTCTTCGCCCATCATGAAAATGCTGGATGAATTTAAATCTCCATGTCTTATCCCGTTCGCATGGATGTGGTGCAATCATTGCACGATTTGCAAAAACATGTTCAAAACATGTTCAACTTTCAACAAAAATGCAGGCTCAATGAGTTTGTACAACAAAGTTGAACAAAGCTCCTGCTGGATGAATAGGCATGGCCCTCCTGTTTCATAATAACCCTCTACCACATCAGCAGGCAAACCAAATGCACTTGTCACATCAGATTCGAACCAAGCTGAATAATAGCGAATTACGTTCTCATGACAAACTACAACCAAGCATAGAACCTTGCTGCATAATCCACATTTTTTTCAGTCAGCACTACCAAGCCATGTCAAACACTACCCGATCACTAGGTCATAATCTTAACCCTCCTCAATGTCAAGCACTATTTTTTCTTCACTGTATATCCTTGATTGTCCACCTTATTAAGACATTTGACGACAGAACTATATCATCCGATGTCAATCACCCGTATTCTTCAAACTCGCTCAAAAACCTAAACTTGAATCCACTTGGTCCATTTTTTGGTCTTTGGGTCACTTTGTCGGATATCAGAGCATTACCTTCTTCAATGTATATCATTGATTGTCCACCTTATTAAGACATTTAACGACAAAACCATATCCTCCACTGCCAATCACCCGAGTTCTTCAAACTCGCTCAAAAACCTAAACTTGAATCCACGTGGTCCATTTTTTGGTTTTCGGATCACTTTGTCGGATGTCGGAAATTTTAGAGTTTAAAAAAATTTTGACACACGTTTATTCGGCTTCTAAAATATTTGGATTTTGGGACAGAACGAGGACCGAAATTCCTGTTACCGAAACGCACACATGAGTAGAAAATACTAGTCTGATCATGTCTTGGATCGTTTGGACCAATTTATTTTATTTTCTATTTTTTTCATTTTAAAAAATTATCATATTAATAGGTTTATAATCGTATTTTATTTAATATTTGAAAAAACATAGATATTAATAATGTAATACTAATTTTTTGATATATTATCTATAAAAAAATGGATAAATATAATAAAATTAAGTTTTATATAAAAAATAGAAAAAAATACGCCCAACCAATGTGGACCAAAAAATCAAAACTTTAAAAAACTTGGACCAAAAACCGGTCTATTTTTCATTTCGGATTGGAATATTAACATCCCTAATTAGGACCCCAATTTGCAGATTCGCCATTTGAATATTTAACTTTGACTTACCTAAGCCAAAATGAGTATTTGAGGGTACCACGTGAATTAGTTTTAAACTTAGGGGTACCTGGTGAATTTTGAAAACATGGAGGGTACCACGTGAATTTTTTGAAAACTCGGGGGTATCAGGTGAAAAACCGTAAATTATATATAAATGGTTAAACTTATACTTTAGTAAACATAATAGTCCAAGTGCGCAAATATTAAAAAGAGTATTGTTCTAGTTATAGAAAAAAAATAGAAAATTTTAAAATGATTAATCTCAACTTTCATCTATCTTTTTAAAATAATTTCAAATTCAGATCATTTATTATTATTCCTAAATTTTGGTGGGACCTTTTCATATAGTCTAAACTTTTATTCTTCTTGTCTTCCTTAATTAATTTTAGGTATATTCCTTAATAATAATCAAACACTAATTAAAAATATTCCTGAGATAATAATATATCCTAATTAAAGATATCTATACTATTCCTAATATTATTAACTCTTATTATTTTATTTTTTTTCCTCATCTAAACTTAACAGAATCGTCTAAGAAGATAACCAAAATACTTAAAATTATCCCAAAATAATTCAAAGTCGTAATTATTTTGTAAAGATGGATGAGAGGCTGGATATTTTATGCCATTTGTTTTTTGTTTTATTAAAATGAAGAGTATCTATTACTTCAATCAAAGTCAAGCTACATTGATAAAGTGACCAGCACCATTTCTTCCATATGGTGCAATATAGGTTCGCTTCACATTGATGATGTATAGCAGTATAGGTGTTCTTATGATCTTTACACGAATTATGGATAATGCCACATCCCTGACCCACAGCCAAGTCAACTTCAGCTAGCTAAGCCCTCTTCACTCTATAGTAAGAGAACGGTGTCGTGTAAAGTATTAAAGATGACCTTATCTTTATATCTTTATATCTTTATATCTTTATGCAATCCGTCTTGCGTGGACCTGGTTTACATTAAAAATAGTGTGGACTAGGCCTAGACACGTGCCCCACTACAAACTAGTCACTCTCACTTTCCAAAATCTGCGCGATTTTCTCTCTCTTCAATAAGATTCTTTCGCTCTAAAATTTTGACAAAAACAGTTGTTCCGAACAAACATACACTATATCATTTTAAAATACACTATATCATGTCAAAATACACTATCATGTCAAACACTATAACGATCGATTATGATAATTTTGTGTAATATACAAATAAACTACACTATAACATTTCAAAATACACTATATCATGTCAAAACACACTATATCATGCAACACTATCATGTCAAAAAATACAACAAAACACTATCATGTCAAAATACACTATATCATTTCAAAATACACTATATCATGCCAATATACACTATATCTGTAGGAACATATAGATGCATATAGCGGAATTTCAGGAAACAAATTTTCTAACATCTATCACAAGATCGCATGCATAACATAAATATGAATCATATTATAAGGAAAAGAATGTACAACCTTTGTAGCGTGTTTTCCACCGGATTGCAAGTACTAGAGATCAAAGAACAGCAATTGATGTCCATCTACTTAGTCCACGAGCACCAATTGAATTCCCACGTTTGCTAGAACGGAAGAGGATGAACAGATTTCACTCTCTTGCTTTTTAGGGAGGGTGGCCGGATTTTCCAAAGGAAAATAATAGGGTTTTTTCTCTCTCTTTTCAGTTTGAATGTTACTGTCAAATTGAACGTTATATTCCTCTCTCCTATTATAACCTTTTATAATAGTAGGAGAATAAAATAAGAGAGAGACCTAACCTAACCCTAATTTCTCCTATTGGCCGGTTTTCTTACTTCAATTAGTTACTACAATGTGTGACCTCATAGGATTAGGTTAACTTAGTTGTAGGTACAATCAATATTGTTCTACTAACCAACATTTATTCTCTAGCAAGTAAATGTGATTACTAAACAAACGTAATTAATTATCTCTATAATAATTCCTTTTATATTTAGTAATTGTCGGGATGTCTAAGGACATATTCCTTCAATCTCCCACTTGTCCGAAGACAAGAGCGCAATGCTAAATTCCTTAAGTCACTTAATGCCAAATTTGATAACACCATGTTATTCTCGAATTTATGTTCCTTGATCGCTGAGTTCGAACAGCTCAAATAAGGATTAACTCTTTAATTCTATTCCGCATGGCCATGCAATTTTCCAGTTCTCGCTCATCAAGAGGCCCAGACACCATTCCTATTTAATAGGAGGACTTATCCACTCTTGTATGACCATAACTCCCACTCAATTCTTAGCCCACCTGATCACTGCCTTTATAACCTCCTTTTACGGCGCGGCGTTTAACAGTGTCAAAGTTAAACTAATTATGTTGTGGTTATTAAGACATACTCATGTCTAAGGAATCCACTAAATATAGTAGTTCGATTCTACTTTTAGAATCTAATTGGGTCAAGTCTCAATGTATCAACTATACATCCATATAATCAATTAGACATCTCCATGTCTCCATAGCCCATGGAACTGCGCTATCAATTAATTATATACTAGTCTTTTAAATAAATCACTTATGTCCAATTTAGTGATTTAGACTAGGGACTTTAAATAAGTTGTGATTTCTATTCACTTTATAGGGTTCCATTATCAAAACGTTTTCGATAATCCTATTTGAAAACACAAATTATTTGGACATTTTATTTAATACTAAACCAAACAATTAAATAAGAAACAGATTTTTATTGATAAACATCCAAAGCATAATCAATGTCTTTACAATTGTAAACATGAAGTAAACAACCTAAAGCCATTCTCCCATATGCTTAAGCCCCATAGACCTAGTATGACACTCATGCTTAGGTCGAGCAAGCGGCTTAGTCGAGGATCTCGCTACGTTATCCTCAGTGTGAACCTTGCTTACTTTCACATCCTCTCTACCAACGATTTCTCGAATGAGATGGAATTTCCTGAGCACATGTTTAGACCTTTGATGCGATCTGGGTTCCTTAGACTGACAATGGCACCATTGTTGTCACAATACAACTCAATGCCATTCTCAATGCTAGGAACTACACCAAGCTCACCAATGAACTTTTTGATCCAAACAGCTTCCTTCATCGCATCACCCGCCGCAATATACTCCCTCCGTTGTAGAATCCGCGATGGTACTCGCTTAGAGCTCTTCCACCATAGCTCCTCCATTGAGACAAAATATGAAACCAGATTGCGATCGGAAATCATCTTTGTCACTCGGAAGCTAGCATCGGTGTATCCAAAAGAACAACCAACTCATCATCTCCACCATAAACCAAAAAATTATCCTTAGTCCTTCGCAAGTACTTAAGGATGTTTTTCGCCGCAATCCAAAGGCGCATCTCCCGGATTTGATCGGTATCCGCCGCATATACTCAAAGCATATGCAACATCCTGGCCGAGTGCATATCATGGCATACATAATGGATCCAACAAGCGTAAGCATAGGGAACATTACTCATACGCTTAACCTCATCAAGCCTCGAAGGACACTGAGTCTTGCCAAGTGCAATGCCATGTTGCATGGGAATGAAACCTCTTTTGGAGTTTTCCACTTGAACCTTGCAAGAACCTTATCAATATAAGTTTCCCGACCGAGCCCAATTAGCCTTTTCGATCTATCTCTATAGATCTTTATTCCCAATATGTACTCGCCTCTCCTAGGTCTTTCATAGAGAAACAATTTTTAAGCCATTCCTTCGATCGACTCAAGCATGGTCTTATCATTTCCTATGAGAAGTATGTCATCCACATACAAGACTAGAAAAGTAATACTACTCCCACTTAACTTCTTGTATACACAAGATTCCTCTTCATTTCGAGAAAGCCAAATTCTCCGACCGCCCTCATCAAATCTCGAGGTTCCAACTCCTTGATGCTTGCTTTAGTCCATAAATGGACTTCTTAAGCTTCGCATACCCTCCCCGGATTTTCTAGATCTTCAAAACCTCGAGGTTGTGTCATGTACACATCCTCTTTCAAGAACCCATTCAAGAAAGCAGCTGACATCCATCTCCGCCATATTTCATAGTCATGAAAGGCAAAGAATCACAAGGATTATCCTAATGGACTTCAAGATGGCTACCGGTGAGAAGGTTTCATCATAGTCAATACCGTGAATTTGTTTGAAACCTTTCGCCACCAACCTCGCTTTGAAAACACTAATGTTTCCATCCTTGTCTGCTTTCAACTTGAAAATCCATTTGCATCCAATGGGTTTTACCCCATCGTGCAAATCAACCAAGTCCCATACTTGATTTTCGGACATGGAATCCATTTCGTATTTCATGGCCTCAAGCCATCTTTCTGAGTCTTGACTATCCAAAGCATCTTTGTAGCTAGTAGGCTCTTCCGATTCTAAAATCGTTATTTCGTAACTTTCTACCAAAAGGAAATCAATATATCTCTTTGACGGAATGATGGTCCTACTAGACCTACGTTGGGGAACAACGAAGAAGTTTCTACCTCACTAGGTCGAGTGACTTCGCATGGAGTATCTCCAAGTGGGACCGTAGGAGGTACGTGAATTGAATGCACCATCTCCCGAGCATTTTCATGCCTGGCCGCCCTCGATGAGGTGTTAACCTTATCCATTTGTTGCTCATCTCGAACTTCTTCGAGATATACATTTCTCCCACTTGCTTTTCCTCGGGAAATAAACTCCTTTTCCGTAAAAGACACCATTACGAGCAACAAACACTTTGTTTTCGCTTTGGTTGTAGAAATAGTATCCCTTAGTCTCTTTTGGGTAACCCACAAAGAGACATTTATCGGATTTGGGGTGAAAGCTTATCAAAAAGTAAACGTTTTACATAGGCTTCACAACCCCATATCCTTAGAAAAGACAATTTTGGAACGCTTCCATCCACATTTCAAATGGTGTCTTTTCCACTACTTTCGATGGTGCTCGTTAAGTGTGAATGCCGCCGCTTTCACGCGTAAATCCCCGTAATGTGATAGGAAGATCAGCAAGACTCATCATGGATCGAACCATATCAAGTAGAGTTCGATTCCTTCTTTCGTAAAACACCATTTAACCGTGGTGTTCCCCGGGTGGAGTCCATCGTGAAAGTATTCCACAATCCTTCAAATGATCACCAAATTCTCGAGATAAATATTCACCACCACGATCGGATCGTAATGCCTTAATTTTCTTCCCAAGTTGGTTTTGTACTTCATTATGGAATTCCTTAAATTTTTCAAAGGATTCCGACTTATGCCGCATGAGGTAAACATATCCAAATCTGCTCACATCATCGGTAAAAGTAATGAAGTAACTGTACCCTCCCCTAGCCAGCGTACTCATGGGTCCGCACACATCTGTATGTATGAGGGCTAAAAGGTCATTGGCCCTTTCTCTTGATGAACCTGTGAAAGGTGTCTTTGTCATTTTCCCCATTAAGCAAAACTCACAAGTATCAAATGATTCGAAATCAAATGATTTGAGAATTCCATCTTTATGAAGCTTCTCAATACGCTTTGAACTTATGTGGCCTAATCGACAATGCCATAGGTATGTAGGGTTTGAATCATTTGCTTTATGTTTCTTGTTGTCTATGTTATAGATGTGGGTTTTTAAGTCTAGCACATATAAACCATTTGATAACTTAGTGGAGACATAGAACATATCATTCAAATACGCAGAACAACAATTGTTCTTTATTGTAAATGAATAACCTTCGGAATCCAAAACAGGAATCGAAATAATGTTCTTTGTGATAGCAGGAACATAATAACAATTATTAAGTTCTAAAACTAATCCTGAAGGTAAAAGCAGACTATATACTCCCACTGCCAATGTAGCAACTCGTGCTCCATTGCCAACGCGAAGATCTACTTCTCCCTTTCCCAATGTTCTACTTCTTTTGAGGCCTTGCATATTACAAATAATGTGCGAGCCACAAGCGGTATCAAATACCCAAGAAGCAGAAGTTGCTAAGTTTACTTCTATAACATACATATCTGAACTAGAAACTCCTTTCTTTTGATCCTTCAGATACTTGGGGCAACTACTTTTCCAATGACCGACCTTGTTACAGGTGTAACAATAGTGCTCATCAGCAACTTTTGGTTTTGGTGTAGTCTTTTGCTTTTCGAAGTTTCCGTACTTAGCAACTTGTTTGCTTCGTCCTTCTTAATAGCAATCCCAATCCTATTGAGCGATTGCCCTTTACTAACCATAAGAACATCCTCATATTCTTTTCTAGGCTGGTTAGGGATGTTTCGCTCATTCTGAGTTAGCCTTTCACGCATCTCTTGCATCGTTGCTTCCTCCCCTTGCATGTGAAAGTCGTTGAACTTATCAGTTCTGAGAACGATTCTCATTTCCCTTTCACTTGCAATGAAACGTTTAGCATTCATTTTGTCCTTCGAAAGGACGGAGCGCAAATTACAAGTAGAATTGTTGGTGTTGATATTGTTGTTACTAGACATAATTACTACAGCAAAAGAATAATAAAGCAAGATTCAATCAATGTTTATCAAGAAAGCAAAGAATTAAACAAATTTTAATTAACTACTACCCTTTATTCAAAATAAGAGTCCCCTATTGAATAAAGAAACACCAAGATCCCCTCCCACTACAATCAAACTGACTTTGGCCCCGCCTTCAATTTATAGTAGTTGAGGTAAGTAAACACTTTACTAATTATAACTAATTATAATTCTTGGTAGACAAAGTTAACAACTCCTTGTTTACTCCTATCTCTTAGCTTCAAAACCCAAAACTTTGTCTTTTGATGATTTTGTTGAGTTAAACCAAACATTAACATGTAAGTTTCAAAAAACCTACTCTACTATCCCCCTGATAAAATGAGCAACACCCGCTTTGGCGTAACCTATTACTCACTATCTAAGGCGTTATAGGTGTTGTTTGGAAAAGCAATTAAACTCAATATTACATGTTGGGGACCTAAGTTTACTATGTTGGTTAATTAAAAGTGAAAACATAACATAAATAACCACACATATAAACTTAAACAAGCATTTAAACATTTTAAACGCATAAATAAATATAAGCATAATTAAAAAAGTGATCCTAGTATGGCCCCTAAACCTTATAAAACTTATCTTCATGAATTCCTCCTTGAATCTTTATGGATCTCCATCCTTGATTCTCCATGGAACTTCATTCTTGATTACATATCATTTATAATTTAAATAACTAAAATTTAAATAACTAAAATTTAAATTACAAAAATACAAACGATACGCATATCGTATTTGATTTACATAAAATTTAACGATGCACATATCGTATTTTCTATCCTAGTTTTGGGCCATACTAGTCACAACATGCAAAATATAATATCATACATATTACATTAAACATCCACGCATTTATAATATCAAATAAAATAAACACAATCTATTTACTTATTAACAATTAATAAGCAAATACAACTTTCCATAATAATTATAAAACTTAACAAATTTAAGCTAGAAATTATTTAGGAAACTTTATTAATTTAATTCAATTACTTATTCATGAATGGCATTAATTAATATTAATAATTTAATTTGCATTATTGGAAAGATTTTGATATATGCCCAAAAATGAAAATCAGATTTTTTTTTAATAAGGTTGACTTGTTGACCGTTGACCAACAAAGACAAGGCCGCCAACAGCCAACACCAACACCACCTTGCTGGAACAAACACAGCACCGCAAGAAAACAAACACAACGCCACCTTCACCGCACACACAACCACCAACACCATCACCACACCAAGCCAAAGAAGATGCCGCCCAGACGCCGCCCGGCGCGCCGCCGATGATGCACACCACACCCGACAGCAGACGCCGGCAGCTAGGCTGCCAACACCCGTAGCCAGTAGCACGCTAGAGGAGGAGGAGGCGTTGCGCGCCGCACGCGCCGTCCACCCTTCTCCACCAAGTGATGCCCTTCCGCCGTACTCCGATTCCCTTTCCGCGCCCACCGTGGCACCACCTTCACCGGTGGTCCACCCAAATCATGGTTGGCTTCCTCTTTAATTTTTGTAACAATTACATTTAAATTAAAGATATCTTTATTTAACAATTAATTAAAGATTTAAGAGTTTTAATAATCCGAAAATTATGGCAAAAATTTTAAATTCATCAAAAAATCTTAAACAAATTTTAAGGTTTGTTGAAATTAGATTTGAATGAATAATCTCTATTAAACATTAAATCTAACAAGAATTCAAAATTAGGGCAAAAACTCCAATTATATCCAAAAATTCAGAAAATTAACAATTAAATTCTGAAAAATTTGAAAATAATTTTTAGGGTGATCTACTGAATTATCTTAACAAATAAAATCAAATATTTTAATTGTTATCCTTAAATTATATGAATAATCAAATTAAACATAAAATTTAGCCAAAATTCATAAATAATATGATAAAATTCGAAAATTAGTGGGAAAAGTAATCAAATTATATTCATCCATCATATTATTTAGATCTATGTGGGTGATGAACATTAGATTTATTTAACAAATTAAAAATCAAATCTTTAATTGTTAACAAATTATTTTAATGATTAATCAAATTAAACATAAATAATTTTAAATCTAACAAAAATATTTATAAAAATCCGAAAATTTTAGAGTGAATTAAACAATTTATTTCGTACCTCATATCAAAAATTCGGACGTTAATAAAAATATTTGAGCATAAATCACAATTAAATCAATTATTTACAATTTCCAATCAATTAATATCAAATATCAATTCAAGCCATAAATAAATCCTCCCTTAATTGAATAAAAATAATAATTTGCATACAATTATATGATCATATGAATATTATGAATTAGGCAAAACTGATACCACTGTAGGAACATATAGATGCATATAGCGGAATTTCAGGAAATAAATTTCCTAACATCTATCACAAGATCGCATGCATAACATAAATATGAATCATATTATAAGGAAAAGAATGTACAACCTTTGTAGCGTGTTTTCCACCGGATTGCAAGTACTAGAGATCAAAGAACAACAATTGATGTCCCTCTACTTAGTCCACGAGCACCAATTGAATTCCCACGTTTGCTAGAACGGAAGAGGATGAACAGATTTCACTCTCTTGCTTTTTAGGGAGGGTGGCCGGATTTTCCAAAGGGAAATAATAGGGTTTTTTCTCTCTCTTTTCAGTTTGAATGTTACTGTCATATTGAACGTTATATTCCTCTCTCCTATTATAACCTTTTATAATAGTAGGAGAATAAAATAAGAGAGAGACCTAACCTAACCCTAATTTCTCCTATTGGCCGGTTTCCTTACTTCAATTAGTTACTACAATGTGTGACCTCTTAGGATTAGGTTAACTTAGTTGTAGGTACAATCAATATTGTTCTACTAACCAACATTTATTCTCTAGCAAGTAAATGTGATTACTAAACAAACGTAATTAATTATCTCTATAATAATTCCTTTTATATTTAGTAATTGTCGGGATGTCTAAGGACATATTCCTTCAATATCATGCAACACTATCATGCCAAAAAACACAGCAAAACACTATCATGTCAAAATACACTATATCATTTTAAAATACACTATATTATTTCAAAATACACTATATCATTTCAAAATACACTCTCAGGAGAGAGAAGTTATCAGAGGAGAGAGAAGTTATCAGGAGAGAGAAAAGAGTGGAAGACTGAACGCGGCAAAAACGGAAAGTTGTAATCATTAAAACTCACGTGAGATGGATCAGGTGCACTCTAAGTTAGTGTGCACCGGGTTCATATTAGTTTTTTTATGTTATATATTGTTCCTAGTTACTACTTACTATTAAAAAGTTATAATAAATAAAAATGCCACTTACGTTGCTATGATTGAATACCCTCTTAGTAATGTTACGCCAATACAACTATATGAGCATACTTTGTATTCTTTTTATTTCTTTTTTGTGGTAAAGTGTCGAGGACGACTTTAACATATCAAAATTTGACTATTCCTATTTACAATCTAGCCAGGAAGTTAAGCATGAGTTAATGCAGGATCATCAAAGACCTAGTACTGAATCAAAAGGGACTATATATGAGCTAATCAGCTTATGAATATATATATATATATATATATATATATATAGTTGGTAACATATATAGAGCTTGTTTCAATAATTGCTAGCCACAATGACAACAAGAAAAATATTATTATCCTCAAAATAATTCACGTTAGAACCAGACGGATCCACGGTATGAGCTAGCGTTGAACAATTGTGCTCTCGATCGAAGTTCCAAATGTTTGTCATCGACTAATTAACTACTTTCATAAATAAGCTAAGATCGTATTCTCTTTATTTTATTTTTAATTACAATTTCAAAGATTTCACGGGAATTTTTCACATTTGTCTTAACTTCGGCTATCCACAACGTAAAAAATTAAAGGTCCCCTCTTTTTTCCATCTCTGGATTTGGTTTGTTGTATTGGATATCTAGTTATATAGATTTTGATACCTATTATAACTCTTGTTAGATAAAGGCCTCCAAAAGCCTTGTATATTCTCCTTGTCCCATATTGGTCATGGAAAGAATGTTTCCCTTCTTTATTTATTCTTTCCTTCATCTACCCTTTGAGTTGCTAGTATATGGTGTTTTTGTTGACATGATGTTGTTGGGCTATGTAACATACACATGCGATGCGCCGCCCGGACTAGAGACTGGAATATGGGAATTAGTGCTGAGCTGAGTTTCTTTTGAGTGTGTAACGTTTTGATTTGACAAGCAACTATTACTAACCTTGATTACAGTCGTGATTTCCGCAAATTAATTATGGACGTTACAGATTATTTTCTTATTTCATCTGATCTCATTCTCCATTTTCTCGATACAAAAAACTCACATCTCTTCTTTTTCCTGGGTTATGCATGCTATACTCCAAAGCACTCTCAGTTCTAACTAACCGGTGACTAGCTGTGCTGCTGTGTTAACTTTGGAGAGCATCCCGTCGAGTGCCGACTACCACTGTGTCGGTCCGTAATTGCTTTCAACTCAATGGTCTCCTACCACTGTACAACCTTAAAATCTTGTTCTTAAGCCATTGCCCTTCTTCTATTTCTAACAATTTGAAAGCAATTAGTATTAAGCAATGGCTTCTCATTGCAGTAGGACTATGTCTGACATCTCTAAACCGGAAATTCTTAATGGTAACAATTACAAGCCCGAGGCTTAGAAAATGTACTATTGATGTTATTTAAGCAGTTGGAGATTGATTATGTCCTTTTAAATGATTCTCGTGAACCTACTGTTGCTACAGGGCGGGGGATGTTTCTATCACCCCTCCTGTTGCTTCTGTCCTCATGAAAAATGAGGAAGATATCAAAATATATGATAAGGATAACAAGACAGTCATATTCCATATCCTTAATCATATGATTAACACAAATTCTTGGAAAAGACGGTCTCACGTTAGTCTTAACGTGAGACCTGCCCAAATCCAAGAGATATGTTTTTAAAAAGCGGACCACGTCTCACAAATTCTCACGACAATGTTTTTGGTGAATTAGTTAATATTTTTGGCGAATTAGTTAAGTATTTTAGCACAATAGTTTAGAGCTGGTAATCTACATGTAGACTTACAATATTTTTTAGTTAACATATCCAGTACATTAGTTAGTGTTGTTCTATAATTAGTTAAGATCTATTGAGCATTATTTAGTTTCCAATATAAACGAAGAAATAACTTTTTTTATAAATCTAAAATGTCAAATATAGAAGACAACTTGAAAAAAGAACTTAAAACAACCTAGCATTTGGAGTAATTGTACCAATTTGAGTTTGGTTCTTGGAATTTGTTTTTTAGTCTTCTTAAAATTACTTTTCTTCCTTACACTCCTTCCTTTTAATTTGTTTTTGCACGATCAGAGTCTAAAATAACCAATGTAGTTGTACTTGATGAGTATTGTTCTTCTATAATTGATTTTGTAGTTAAGACTTTGATTATACTTGCAGGCTGCAATAGTAGCCTTGTAGACTTCTCGCAAGTACCTTTCTTGCATCTTCATTATCTTGACTTTTGAGAATGAGATTGTAGAACTTTCTTTCGATTTCATATTGCCATGGGGTTACGTTGTTTATAACTACTCCAGAGATTTCTCTTTTCTATACTTCGCTTTTTGCAAATCTAGTATACCTTTTGCACATGTACCTATGTGGTATTGTTGTGATTGAACAAATAAGATGCGTTATAATCTGGTTTTATTATATAACTAATATATTTCAGCGCTTAACTAATATATACTTCACCGCTTAACTAATATACTTCACCGCTTAACTAATTCATCCAGAAGCAATTTAAGACTAGCATAACTAATAGGTCCAAGCGCTTAACTAATTATTCCGGTGCTGGTTTGATGCACGTGCGTGATGTCAGCATGACATCAGCTAGTCTCACGTTAATGCTAACGTGAGACCGTCTCTTCAAAAACGGACTCTATGATTAATACTCTATTTGATCTATTTATGGTTCATAATTCTACAAAGGCAATCTGGGAGGCCGTAGAGAAGAAGTATGGGCTAATGATGCAGGCAAGAAAAAATATGTTGTTGGAAAGTAGCTGGCTTTCCAGATGGTTGATGATAAACCAATTATGGAGCAGGTTCATGTCAATGAGAACCTGTGTGCTGAAGTATTGACCGAAGACATGAAGATATGTGAGACATTCCAAGCCAATGTGCTGCTCGAGAGCATTCACCCATCGGAGTGATTTATGAAACCATCCCAAGCATAAAAAGAAGGATCTATCTCTTTAAGAAGTAGTATGTCATATGAGAACTGAAGAGGCCAACCGTATCAAAGAAAATTTGTGGTCATTAGCTCGACAAAGGCCAACCTATCATGTAAGATTTTTGCAGTTTGATTGGATTTTGTTAGGAGTATTTGGTGAAAAAACTGTTTGTATTTTGTATAGGGTCTACACCTCTCCTATCTTATAAGTACTTTACCTAACAAAAATTTAGCCAAATATAATTTTTTAAATAACACTGAAGATGGAACCATACAAAACCACAATAATTATTACTCCCTCCATCCCATAATATAGTGCTTACTTCTTTTTTCACGAGAATTAAGGAGAATGGAGGGAGTAGTAGGATTCTCCCCAAAAAAAAAAAAATTAATGATGTAATTTTTGGTACTTTTTTCTTGAAACTACTTCTTTAGTTTAGTTTTCCTTTGAAAAAAATAAAAACGGTATTTTTACCAAATACCACTGACAAATTTTTTTATTCACCAGATACCCCAACTTTTTTCCGAATTCACCATATACCCCTGACTTTCTAAAAAATACGTCAGAATGCCCTTAATGACTAACGGCGGTTAACTCCGTAATTCATTAACGTTAATTAACCCTAAAAAATCCTAAGTCAACCCAATTAACCCTAAGTCAACCTAACACTCTCTCCCTAACCCATCCCCAACCCCACCAGCCTAACCCCAACCCCACCCCCCCGCCCCCCACCCCACCCCAACCCCACCTCACCCCACCCCCCCCCACCTCAGCCCCCACTGCCCCATTCCCCATCGATCTCCCCCGCAACCCCCCTCCCCCGATGAAACGACAAATGACGACGGCAAAGAGATCCAACAAACGTCGCAGTTGAGGTGTTTGAAGCTCAAAACGACAACTCGTGGAGCTCGAACGACGCCGTTATTCGTCGTCGTTCTCGTCTCTCCTACTTTTCTATCCATCCTTTTGAAGCTCCGAGACATCGTCTCCGTCCACTCTTCGCCTTCATTCTTCTCGATCTCTTCCTTGATTATCGTGTGCATCCTCTCTTTACACCTCTTCGCTACCTATATTTCACGATTCGTACGCAAAATTGAGAGCATCCATAGCCGTCGTGAGACGCCATAGAAGTGAAATCCGCCATTGTTATTGTTATTACCGCAAAACGAAGGACCGGGGGTTGTAAGGGAGGGATGCGGGCCGGGGGTGGGGGGGAGTGGGGGGGGGAGGGGAGGCGCGGCCGGGGGCGATCGAGGGGGAAGGGGCCGCGGGGGAGGGGAGGGGGGGCCGGGTAGGGTGGGGTGGGGCCGGGGCGGGTGGGTTGGGGCCGGTGGGGTTGGGGGTGGGTTAGGGAGAGAGAGTGTGTTAGGTCGACTTAGGGTTTGTTAGGGTTAATTAACGTTAACGACTAACTGAGTTAACCGACGTTAGTCATTACTGCATTCGATGTATTTTTAGAAAGTCAAGGGTATATGGTGAATTCGAAAAAAGTTGGGGTATTTGGTGAATAAAAATTTGTCGTGGGGTATTTGGTGAAATTAAAAAACCAAATAAAAGAGGAATAAATATTCCTTAGAATGATGTAAAACAATAAATAGACGCATACATTTTAGGAAAAATTGATAGGAACAGTCCCAACTATGGGCGTTCCGCCATTTTCAGTCCCAACTAAGAATTATTTCTGAGCGGTCCCAACTATGCATCATTTTTACTGAAATTGGTCTTAGATGACTGATTACCTATTTAACAGGTTAATTTTTTTTTTATTTCTTAAGTCAGTTTCTTCTTTCTTTTTTTCTCTCTCCTATCTCCTCCCTCCCATGCCATCCCTCTCCCTCCCACCCACATCCCCTGCCACCCCTCCCCTCCCCTGCCACCCCCTCCTCCCACCCACCCACCTCCCCAGCTAAACCCCGAAATCCCATCCCCCTCCCCCTGCCATCCCTCCCCCATCCCCTCGCCATCCCTCCTCTCCCCCTCCCCTCCCACCCATTACCACAGTTAAAATTAAAGGTGAAGGTTCTCATAAGTCATAAGTCATAAGATGCCAAACCATTATCATAACATTTCCAAATCCACTCCATGAAAACATATGATTACACAACATGACACAATAATAAGTACAATCTACAATCACAATCCCCTGCAGTCGACTAATGAAGCTAAGAAAAGATTCTATTCGGAATCATCTACAACATTTTAACTTTTAAGCAACAAATTCAATCCTGTGGAGCAAATTTAACTTACCTCCCGTAGTAACATAGGCAACAGTTCCAGGAGTCACAGTAACACCAACAGCATCATTTTCGGCCCTCGATTCGGATATCACAGGATATTCTCCAGGACCGTCTGCCGCAATCACCGCACAACCATCCTATCAACATTATATTAGGAGAGAGAGATAAAGCGGTGCTAATCATAGGCCCCTTTGTAGTTTGTCGAATTTCTTTGAGCAATCCCTAATTCGCCGCTTTCATTTGACCTTGAACAAGTTTGTTATCATCTTCTTCTTCTTTGCTGATTTCCATTGCTAGTCTTAGCAATTCTTTCGCTTTGTTATTTCCATTATCATTCTTCTCTGAAACACCCAAATCTTCACTTTTCGCCATTTTTGTTGGAGGAATTAATTCAGAAGAATTATGGGAAATTTTGTTGGGTAAGAAAGGTGTTGCTCATCAAGTCATCACTTGTGGAGGGTTTTGTGTTACTGGTGGTTAGTGGGTTAGTGGAGAAATGGGGTCAGATTGTTGGCGGGGATTGAAGATGAGTGATGGTGGGATCGGGGGTCTAGTGATGTTGTGGTAGCGACAGTGGAGGGGTGGTCTTGTGGCTGGGAGTTTTGAAGGTGGGGATGAGAGGGGTGGATACCCACTAGAGGAGAGAGAAAATGATAGTTGGGGCAAAAAAATAAAAGGAAATTCGTTTTACCTGTTGCAGCAGGTCATTAACCTGCTGGGACCAAATTTGGCAAAAATGATGCATAGTTGGGACCGCTCAGAAATAATCCTTAGTTGGGACTGAAAATGGCCCATAGTTAGAACCGTTCTTATCAATTTTTCCTACATTTTAAAAGAAAAGTATGGGTATTTTGGAAAATTTGTATAAACATTGAGGATAAGTTAGTCCAAATAAATTGATATAAATAATATAGGCATAATATTTTAGAACACCCAAAAAGGAATAAAAACACTATATTATGGGACGGAGGGAGTATTTATCAATGTTGATGCCTGATGGTAATGGTTTATCTAAAACTAGACCTGGTTATTGGGCGGGGCGGGTCAGGGTCAGTGCGGGTCGGAAGCGGGTCGGGTCATAAGAGGGTCGCCTCATAAAGGGTCGGTAGCGGGTCGGGTCAAACGGGTAGCGGGTCGGTAAACGAGCAAGAAAAACAAGGAACAAAAAGAGCCAAAAGTGAGTATAAATGAATGCGAATCTGAATATGTAATTGTTTTTACAAACCTATTTTATTTTTTAAAATTATTGGGTTTCTTTTTTGGCCCTATAATGGCCCTGTCCAATAATGACTCTGTCCAATAAAGCCCTGTCCAATAAAAGCCCTATAAATTTGACCCTAACCCTTTAGCCATTGGGCTACCCTGTCCAATAACCAGGTCTATCTAAAACAGGATAATAATTCTTCATAAAATGAAAAGCGCGTGTATAAACCAGATGTGGCGACGATATAACTTTTGGGAGTGATTTATTCTTGTTGCCAATCGCAAGAAGCCATCTTCTATGTGGTCATCTCGATACCAATATGCATTTTGAAAGTCATATTTTTTTTTAAGGTTTCAATTCAAGCTTGATGGATCATTATTTGGGAGGGCATAAGGATTCCTCATAAAATGGAAGGCACGTGTATATAGATAAGAATGAGATGCCATAACATAGTACTTATTTTGGAGCGATTTTTCTATGGCAAGATGCCTTGTTTCATGTCAACTCTACATTCTTGCTCCATTATGTAAGCAATGCAACTAGGGGTGCTAACGAGTTAGGACGGCTCGTAAACTATTTGGATTCGGCTCGGTCAAAGCTCTGCTCGGAGGGGCTTGATTCGAGTTCGGGACCGACTCTAGACCTAAATGAGCCGAGCCTGAGCCTATACAGTTGGGCCTACTGCCTAAGTGTACGTAGCTTTAGTTATTGACTTGGGCCTATACGGTTGGGCCTAAGCCCAACTTTTTGAAACGAAGTTTCGAGCCGAACTTGCACTTTGTCCTCTCGAGCTCGAGCCGAGCCCAAATATTTGAGGCTCGTCGAGCTTGAGCTCAAGCCGAGCTTGACTTCCACTGTTTTCGAGTCGAGCCGAGTCTCGCCGGCATGTTCGGTCTCGATTCGGCTCGTTAACACCCCTAAGTGATTATGCAACCATATAATTAATTTTGGGGCTTTATTTACTAGCTAGCATCATCAGCTGATTTATTTGTCATTCACATAATCCGTCCATTTGCCAACCGTAGAAGTAGTTCACTAGCAAATAGACAAGACAGGAGGCTATTGCAACTTTGCACCCTTTCTCATGATTTTCTTCATATACATTCACAAGGACATGCTAGAGGGAGGAGATGATAAGGTATAAAATCGTATACAAGTGTAAGATAAAAAAAAATGTAAAAGAACTCATATACTTATTCTTCAATCTTCGGGGGCCTTTATTTGGGATGGGATGATAAAGATTCTTGATAAATTGAAAATCACTTGTATAAATAAGATGAGACGGCATAGCCATTGAAAATGGCATAACATTATTGGAATTTGGAAGCTACAAGTGAGCCTAAGAGAGGGATGAAGGGAAAGGATCGGAGATTATAAGTGAAGCAATATGTAATCAAACTTGCTCGCTCTTATTTCAGGGTTGACAATCACTCGTTTGGTGACACTTCCAATCACATTATTGCTAGCTACAATATGTAAACATATTACAACAATTGGATTTGTGTGCTTTTTTTTTCGAAATTGACGAGGAAGAGAAAAATATTTATTGTAAACAATATTATTGCAGATAGTGAGTAATTTATACTCCACAGAAGAAGATGAGAAAAAAGTGTAATGGGAGACAGTGGACTTGTATCAAAATCGCTTGTGCAATGTATTTTAATTTGAGAAAGTCAAACAAAAGTAAATATTGTTAACTATTGTGAATCTAAGAAAATTAAGGTTGAGTCGATAATTACCAACTTGGAAATATGTTGCAATTTTATTTACCAATTACGCGCCAAATTTTTTTATTTTACCAAAGTGGCAACATATATAGTGTATATCATTTATTTAGCAATTTCACATACTTTTATATTATAATTTTGTTTTCCAATTATACTCAAAAGAATTGGCTCATTAGTTAATGCACAAATTTTAACATTAATATGGAGTATTTAAAGAGTACTATTTAGTAATATAAATTATAAGAAGTTCATGTTTTGACAATACTATATACTAGAAAAATCTAATAAGATATTATATGATTATATAGATATTTTTATATCTAACAGTATATGTTAAGGTCACAATCTTGATGATGAATAAAAGTCATCTTGTCTTTTTATTTGTTAGAAGTATAACAATTTAGAAAAATCATACTAGTAAACGATATATACTAGTTTTCATTTAAAGTGTGTTCTATATATTTGATCAAATTTACATTAATATTTAGACTTCATTTTGAACTTATCTTAGTTGTAAATGAACTTATCAAAACCATCTTAACTTTTTTTCTTCTGATTTAATCAAAGTTGATTAGTTAAACAGATGACATGCACCGTACCCAAATATATATATATATATATATATATATATATATATATATATATATATATATAGAGAGAGAGAGAGAGAGAGAGAGAGAGAGAGGGGTAGGATCCGATGAAAACCAATGTTAAACTGAAAATTGAAAGCTTGCTCATTTTATAAATTTTCTGCTCATTTGACAAATTTTTGCTCATTTTACAAATCTTTGCTCATTTTACAAATTTTTGCTCATTTTACAATTTTTTGTTCATTTTATAAATTTTTGCTCATTTTATGTTTTTGTTCATTTTAAGAATATTTTGCTCATTTTACATAATTTTTTAAATTTTTTAAATTTTTGCTCATTTTACAATTTCTTGCTCATTTTTTAAATTTTTGTTCATTTTATATTTTTGTTCATTTTAAGAAACTTTTGCTCATTCCAATCCCCCGAGTTATCAACTCTTTTTTCGCAATTCTCCCTCCTAATCAACAATTGCAATCCCAATGAAAACACTAATCTATGCCAAATAGAAGAGAAATAAAATTAAAATTATACCAGAACAAGTGATGGTTGGTAGATAATCTCCAATTACATCACATTTTGTGCTAAAAAAAACCTAAATCTTCAAATTTTCGTGAAAATATGTTCGAAGTAGTATGCTCATAGCAAAAAAATCAGACGAAAATAGCAGATTCGAAGGATCGAGAGTAGCTGAAAATTTATTCAGAGGTTGCTTCTCTTTTGATTGTGGTTGAATTCTTCATCTTCCTAATCTGAAAATATCGCCATTGTTGTGATTTGGAGAGAGAAAAAGAGCTTTTTTTTTTTAATTGAGGAAGGTGAAACGAGAAAGAAGGGTTGAGAAAAAGTTGAGAGTGAGATGATGACAATGGTGAAATCCAGTTGAAGAAGAGTGAGGAGAGAGAGAGATGAGCAAGTGAGGAGAGAGACTGAGAAACTCAGGATGAATCTATGAAAGAAGGGAGGAGAGAGAAAAGAGTGTGATTTTTACCCAAAAAATGCAGCATTAATAATGGCCACGCGATCATAAATCAACAGTGTGGATTTTTTGTTTTCAGTTTTCAGCCTAAGAGTGGTTTTCACAAGATCCAATTCCTAAATACAACCTACCCCAAAGCCCCCCAAACCCCTCTGATGAGAATCGAACCCACAACATGTGGGTGGAAGATGAAAGGGCTTACCACCCTTCCACTCCCGCATTCTCTCTCTCTCTCTCTATATATATATATATATATATATATATATGTGCTGTATATGTGTATATATATATATGTATATATACATATCCGCTTCAACAAAACATGAGAAATAAAACCCTAAGGAGTAAGTGTTTGACAGTTTTGAGTATAAATCCCTCATAGAAGCTAAGCCCTAGATATCATTATCAATACAAATAAATACTATTCTCCACAATGGGAAGACATGGAACATCTGATGCTCTGAAGATAAGAATGGCAACGTTGATAGTACATGAAACCTGACAACCTGTGACAAGTGAAGTTTTAACATCTTATGTTTGGTCCGATGATTCTTTTTTACTCCACAAACGTAGTACTCGACGGATTTCATCAAGTCTATAAATAGCCAAGAGGATATCTCGTCTTGAACTCACGCACCACATTACTGCACAATCTTCTATATATATATATAGCTTCTTGAGTCAAAGTACACTAGTGATCTTTGGGTATTAGCTGAGGTAATTTCCTTCCTAATAAATCAGTTCTCTATTACTTAATTTCTTTTTTCATGATGTTAGTTTTCCATGATTAATTTGAACTGTAAATGAAATGCATATTGTAATTTGTATTATACGTACGTAGGCAAAAGAAATAATGGCATCAATTCAATGCGAGAGGAAGGAGGAAGAAGTAGGTGTGCATTTCAGCTGTGAGGAGAAAGCGAGTTTGGATGAGATAATCAAGCATGCAGAGGACTCGTATGTCTCTGAAGATGTCGTTGCGAAACATGGTGGCCATGACCTATGCACAGGTGATGGTCATGGCCATGGCCATGACCATGTCAATGCCGGGGCTGTCAACCTAGGCATCCGTATAGTCGCGGTAGCAGGAGGCTTGAAGAATCAGACAAAGGGATCTTTGAAAATTTCAGACAGCAAGAAATGGGCAGGACATGTTGTCAAAAACTTCCCCAATCCTCTCAGTGGTACGGGTGCTTTCTCTCTATCGGCCATGTCGTCAACTGGTGTTAAGGCCGGGGTGGCTTATGCTGGCAAGAATCGTGCTGGTGTTGAATGTGCATGGCTCCTTGCTTTTGCGGACACCACGGCTACTAAACGTAGGGTAAGTTTAATCAAGATTAATTAAAAGGGAATAGACTAATTAACATGTTTGTTCACTTTTCGTATACTAACCTCCGATTCTAAATAAGTTCAACTGTTTGACTTTCACGCCGTCTCTACCAACGCACAATTTATAAAAAGTTATAAAAAGTTGGTATTATAAAAATATACATTGAAACAAATCCAACAACATTTTATATGATCATTTTTGTTTTTATATATTAGTAAAAAAACAAGGTCAAAATGAAATGTGTGAATTATGCAAAAATCAAAGTGTTTCACTTAAAAAGTAAACAGAGATAAGATAATTTAATGTTGTTTGTATTTTCTAACATAATGAGCCGTGGCAGATTTACGCCGAGTGTGGCCCTAAAAGCAAATTCAACAAAATTGACTGGGCAAAAATCGAACAGAAGCTGGTTAATGCTGGACAGCTAGCTAAGGCCTCTGACAAGGCGACTGGAACTTCGGTGTATGCTACTATTGTTGGCTCCAGTGGCAAAGACGTGGTTGCTGCCGCCTTCGCTGGTTAAACACACATATATAGTACTCCTCCGTGCATGTACTACGTACGATGTAGATCATTAATATATAGTTGCTCCATGCATGTACTTGTGTGGATCAACTATATGTGTATTGCTATTGTATATCTACTTCGTCGTTTGTGTGCGGTTATTTCAGTATGTTTTAGTTTGATTGTTATATGAGGGCCAAGCACCTGTAGGCTGTAAGAACATGCTACTACCTTGCATGATTCAAGTCATTCAACCGTGCATGTACTTTATCATATGTATTACTAATAAATAAAAGTCCCTCTTTTATTACTTATGCATGTTACTTTTTTTAAATATAATCTCTATGACTTGATTACAATTACCAAAGTTAATTGAGGATGATGTAATATAATCTTAAATATAACATCAATTTCACAATATATGCACCATTTCTATATGGCACACAAACCAAGGGTGAGGAGACATAGGGTTGTAATTTTATTACAAAATTACAACCCCATGTGATTAAGTTTTAATGGAGGCACTACAAGAAAATGCTAAAATAACGACGGCCCATTAGCGACGGCTAAAAAAACGGTCGGTACCATCATAATAAGCGACGGCTTGAAGTCGTCGTTGATTACCGACTGCTTTTATAGCATACAACGACGGTTTAGCCGACGGTGATAAACAACGTCGGTTTAAAGCCGTCGTTGATTTTTTGGAAGTAAATCAGAAATTTTTTTTAGCTTAGGCGACGGTCTTAAACGGTCGTTGATTTTTAGAGGGGTTTTAATTAAAGCTGCTCCTTCAGTCGGGGTTTTTTTCAACAACAAAAAGGAGAGACTGGGTTTAAGTGTTATTCAACGACAAAAAGGCGATTTTGGCCGAGACGAACTCCACCTCCACCCCGCCTCCTTCCTCCAGCCCAACGTCGCCGATCCACCTCCACCTCACTTCGCCGGCGGTAAGCTTTATTTTCTGTTTTTTTTTTTAAATTTTGTACTCATGAACCAAACCCTAACAATTGGGTTTTTGCCTCGTGAGAGAAGTGAAGTTGGGCGACGAACTTCAGTCGGAATCCACCTCGCCGGCGGCAGCGACTCCTGCCGGACCAACACTTCGCCGGCGGTAAGCAGTGCCAATTTAGTTTTTTTTTTTTTTTAAATTGGGTTATGGCAAAATCTTGTCTTTCCTGCTAAAAATCTCATTTGGCTTTGGCAATGTAGGTAGCCAAACACCACGGCCTGACTGTCGTCCGCCTGTGTCGGACCCCTGCCGCCTCTAGGTACTCTTTAATTTTTAAATTCTTTAATTTTAATAGTAAATTTAGTTTATATGGTTAATTGCTTAATTTTATGTATAAATTTTAATAAATGCTTAAAGGTTACCATTTAATAATTGATTTTCTACATGATGTAGGATTACGTAGCATTTTGGTGTTTCTCTTTGGCTTAATTGTAAGGTTAGTAGCAATTTTGACCATATTTTGTCTTCAATTTATATTGTTTTTGTTCATGTAAATTCTATATTTTAATTCTACATTGTTTAGTAGCATTAAAGGTTATAAAAGTTAAAAACTATATAATTATGACAATAATTTATTTATTGCACATTCCTTTATCTAGTTTACACTATTTAAATTGTTTATATTGTTTTTGACATATTTGTTTTCGTGGAAATAGTTTGGATGAGGTTATAAATTAAAGTTAAGTGTTTAAATAAATATGTTTGCATCATCATGTGCATAGATACCCGTTCAAGGTATACTCATTAGGAGTATATCTTGAATAGTCCCCGATTGGGACTGTTCTTCGACGTTTGACCTCACTTAGGTGGTGAATGTATGCCTTTTGTTCTATTCTATGTAATTTCCGGTGATGTTGTTTCTCTATGTTGTTCTCTGGGTACATATGTAAGCTTTTACGAAGCTGACATTGTGTACTTGGAGAACTCATGGGAAATGCTGCCGGAATTTACGTAGAAGCGAATAGTTGGCATACATTCACTAGTGGGGTTAGACGTCGAAGAATGGGTTAGGTTGGAGTGATAAGGACCTTTGGACATCATTTTAGGCCCTATATGTATTTCACAAATATGTTTTAATTGTACGTATGTTGGTTGTTAATGAGTATTGTCATTGAAATGGTTTAGAATTGTAGAATTGGTCACCATGAAACGGAAGGAGCGTTGGTGGATGTATGATAGATATGACAATGTGCGTAACTTGAGGCCCGAGTTCTTGAGGGGGGTTGATGAATTCATTGATTTTTGCAAAGTAAATCCCGAAACCCCAGGTAAGGATGAAGTTAGATGTCCGTGTCCGAAATGCAAGAACAGACGTATGCATGACGCAGACACGGTTAAAGTGCATTTGTATAGCAATGGCTTTATACCTGATTACTACGGTTGGTATTCTCATGGTGAAGAGTTACCTCAACCCGCGTAAGAGCTATCTAATCCGTACCGTGAAATGGTTTTCGATGCTCTTGGGAATAACCCCGAACCGTCCACTTGTCAAGAGCCTAGTGGAATGGAGGAGGAGCCTAATCCTCAAGCAAAGGTGTTTCTTGACCTATTAAAGGCTTCGAGGAACCGTTGTACGACTGGAGCTCCATGTCCGTGTTGGAAATGGCATCTAGAATCGTATCTTTGAAGTGTGAGTACAATTTGCCACATAGGTGTGTTGATGCTTTTGCTTCATTAATGAAAGAAGCAATACCTAGCAACAACAACATGAGTAACACATTTTACGATACGAAGAAGATCTTGGAGGGATTAGAGCTTCCCCACGAGAAGATTCATGCTTGCCCCAAAGGTTGTAGCTTTGTTTTGGAGAACCGATGCACACTTGGACGAGATGTAGAGTGTGCGATAGCGACGCATACAAGAGGACTTCTAAGGGGTCTTTAGTTCCAATGAAAGTTTTGATTTATTTCCCAATCACACCGAGATTGCAGAGGTTGTATGCAACAAAGAACGTTCTGTCGAAGAAATGACATGGCATGCCAAAAATCCAAGAGTCGAAGACAAAATGGCTCACCCTAGCGACAAGTGAAGCTTGGAAGCATTTGGATAGATCATTTGGCGAATTTGCATCTGAGCCTAGGAATGTTCGGCTCGGTTTGTGTACCGATGGGTTTGGTTCACATGGAAAGTTTGGGGGTCAATATTCATGTTGGCCGGTCATCTTAACCCCGTACAACTTGCCGCCATCGATGTGCATGAAAAAACCCTTCATGTTCCTTTCGTTGCTCGTTCCTGGTCCTAAAAATCCGAAGGGAAACTTGGATGTGTACATGCAACCCTTAATCGAGGAATTGAAGCAATTATGGGATGTTGGAGCAACTACTTATGATATTTCTAGGAAACAAAATTTCAATATGCGTGCCGCCATTCTTTGGACAATAAATGATTTTCCTGCTTACGGTATGCTATCTAGCTGGTCTACCGGGAAAAAGGCTTGTCCTTATTGTATGGATAAATCCAAAGCTTTTTGGCTCGAGCATGGGGGTAAAGTTTCTTGGTTTGATTGTCACCGTCAATTCCTTCCCCGAAGATCATCCTTTTCGTAAAAACAAAGTAGCTTTTTGTAGAAATAAGGTTGAAAAAGGGTCTCCACCACACATCATGTCTGGGGAAGAGTTGTGGTCATGTGTTAAAGACTTGCCAAAGGCTATAGATGGACCAGATGCACTTAACGCTTTGAAAAAGTTGAAAAATGGGTGGTTCAAACAAAGCTGTCTTTGGGAGCTCCCATACTGGAAAGATTTGCATCTTCGTCACAACCTTGACGTCATGCACATTGAGAAAAACTTCTTCGACCAACTCATTCACACAGTTATGGATGTGAAAAACAGACAAAGCAGACACCGTTGCATCTAGAAAAGACATTGCTAAATTGTGCAAAAGGCCTCAACTTCATGTCACCAAGGATGCAAACGGAAAAGAAACTCCACCAAAAGCACCTTTCGCACTAGACAAGTCCCAAAGGAAAGTATTATGCAACCGGGTCGAGATTTGAAATTTCCCGATGGCTATGCTTCCGACTTAACAAGATGTGTGGACATGCAATCCGGTAAGCCGCACAAGCATGAAAAGCCATGACTGTCATGTCTTCATGGAAAGATTATTGCCGATTGCATTAAAGGAGTTGCTTCCGGTTCATGTGTGGAAAGTTGTCACCGAGATTAGCCTTTTTTTCCGTGATTTGTGTTGCTCCACCATCACAAGAAGTGACATGGAAAGGTTGGAAAAGGACATAGCCGAGATCCTTTGTAAACTCGAAAAGATTTTCCCACCATCATTCATCAATTCCATGGAACACTTACCAGTTCACCTTCCACGCGAAGCTAGGCTATGTGGTCCCGTGCAATACCGTTGGATGTATCCCTTTGAAAGGTACCTTATCCTTCATTTTCATATATCCTTTTTTATTGTTGTTCGCAATTGTGTAACTCTTTTTATAACCACCTTCTTAGGTTCCTCAATCATTTGAAACGCAAAATTGGTAACAAGGCTCGTGTGGAGGGTTCTATTTGTAATGCGTACTTGTGTGAAGAGATTGCAAACTTCGTTCAAACTACTTTCAAAGAAGGAGTGGATACTAAGACACGAGATTCGAGCCGTAATGTAAATGATGAACTTGATAGGATGCTCGACGAAACTGTCCCCGCAGCTATTCGGGGTTAATTGTGGTCGGCCGTCTAATGCAGGGAGGAACACGATTTTTAACCGAAGTGGAACTACAACGTGCACACCTATATGTGTTAGCAAATACAGGCATCTTACAAGAATTTGAGAAGTAAAACACTTGTTATTAATCATATTATTTATAAATTTAACTTTCATTTTAAATTTAGACATTAACAATTGTATTGTTTGTAAGGGATTTCGAGGACCACATTCTTCAAATTCGACCTACTCTACGTAGGGAAGATGTGTGGGTGCAACATGAAGCAGAATACCTTGATTGGTTTAGATCGAAAGTGAGTTTGTGTGACTATAGGTTATTCAATAGGTTATTCAAGAAATGTTAATGTATTAACAATATGAATGAATTTCAATAGGTTATTCAAGACAAACCCAATGATGATGTACTGTTTGCTTTGGCAATGGGTCCTTCGACATTAGTTCGCACTTGGAATAGATACTATGTTAATGGATACAATTTCCAAACAAAAGCATCAAGCAACACTGTTTTGTCTAATGACGGTGGGAGTGATTTCTTTGGGATTCTAGATGATGTTATAGAATTGAAGTTTACCGGTGCTCGTAGTCAATATAGCACTGTTTTGTTCAAGTGCAATTGGATGGACAATGTGAGGGGAATGAACATCGATCAATACAAGCTAGTTGAAGTCAACCACACCAAGAAATACCCCAAGTTTGATCCCTTTGTGCTATCATACCAGGTTAGCCAAGTATATTTCGCACCGTACCCAAGCTTGAAAAGAGATCGTGCTTAATGGTGGGGCCGTGTTTAGGACAAAGGCAAGGTCTCGTGATTGATGCTCCTGGCTGACTTCGACTTCCTTCAGAGACGAGTGTTGGGACTCCAACGCTTTGTGATCCAAATGATATTCCCGATTATGAAGGTGGTAATGATGTCGAGTGTGTTGAAGGAGATGACGAAGAAATTTTGTTTGAAGCCCCATCAGGTGATGATGAAGAAGAGTCTAGTTTCGAGTCCGGAGAAAGTGAGGATGATGACGATGACGATGATGGTTTTTGGGATGACGATAGTGATGATGAACTAAGCGAGGATGGGAATTCACTTTGATTTGTTTGAGTATATCATAGCTTGTATTAAGGACAACATTTCAATAAAAATATAGGACTTTTGTAATGAAATGTTGAAGATTACTTGTTATGACATTTCCATCTCGTAGTTTTTCTTCTTGTTGTTGAGTAACATGATCCATTCTCGCACTCTGTGGTTTTTCTTAGTGTTTTTCTAATATTTAATTAGTACTTGCTTTCTCCCCACTTCCCTTTTCGCATTAATATTTATGTTTCCTCTAACAAGGCCCATCTTTGTTTGCTTGCCTTTAGCTAAGAACGGACCCTACAGGCCTACCTGTTTATTTAATTACGTAATTAGTATGTCTAGTAATGTGTTGTGTAGACATACAAGGGACTCTATATGAATATGATCTATAATTTTATAACTTTACATTATGTCAATGGATTTTTTTGATAAAATCTCATATATGCTCTTTATTTGTATGGAGTTTATTTGTGTTTATTGGTTCTCCCTATTTCACTAACATTCTAACAAAAGGGGGGGGAGAGGGCGGGGGAGGGGAGGGGGCCGCAGCCGCCAGGGGGGGGGGGGGGGGGAGGGGCGTGAGGGCCCTGCAGCCGCCAGGGGGAGTGAGGGGGGGGAGGGCGGGGGTGCCGCAGGGGTCGGTGAGGGGGGCAGGGGGAGGGGAGGGGGCTCGGCAGCCGCCAGGGGGAGTGAGGGGGGGAGGGCAGGGGGGCCGCAGGGTCGTAGGGGGGGGAGGGGAGGGGGAGGGGGGGGGCTGCGGGCTAGCGGGGAGTGAGGGGGGGAGGGCGGGGGGCCGCAGGGGGTCAAGTGGGGGGGGGGGGGGGGGAGGGGGCTCCGCAGCCGCCAGGGGGGAGTGAGGGGGGAGGGCGGGGGGCCGCAGGGGGTCGCGAGGGGGGGAGGGCGGGGGTGGAGTGCAGCGCAAGAGGGGGTTAGTGAGGGGGGAGGACAGGGGGTCAGTGAGGGTTCGCTGTTTCTAATATCTTACATTTTATTGTGTTTTTTTTAATCTTGCGCGTTTCTACTTTCTTGCATTTTAGGTAATCATGTCTAATCCTAAGGGCCGCGGAGGTCGTGGGACTTTGACTCCGAGGGAGCTTTTTCAGTCACCAGATGTACAAGGAAGCCAGAACCCTATGTCAGAGACACAAGGAGATGATTCACAGGCACGTGACATTGGTGACCACGTACCGGAGACTCCGAACACTCATACGGAGGAAGGTGAAGGTTCGAACCGTGCACCAAGAAAGGTTTTAAGCCCTACTGGATTGTGGTAAGTTCGTAAGCCTTCATTTCATGATATTTGTATGCAATGATATTCACAATTCACGTGTTTGTTTGGTTTTCATTTTAGGCCTTTTTACTTGAAATTGAATGAGTACGAGTACTTTGATGCTAGTTTAAGTTAAAACCACCTCAAACATCATATATGTAGTTAGTTTAATGTATTTATAAGTTGTTTTGATTGAAAATACACAAAGTAGGAAAGTTAGAACCAAATGTAGGCTAATATAGGCCATTTTAGGCCTTTTTACTTGGAAATGTTTGAATACGAGTAGTTTGATGCTAGTTTAAGTTATAACCACCTCAAACATCATATATGTAGTTAGTTTAATGTATTTATAAGTTGTTTTGATTGAAAATACACAAAGTAGGAAAGTTAGAACCAAATGTAGGCTAATATAGGCCATTTTAGGCCTTTTTACTTGGAAATGTTTGAATACGAGTAGTTTGATGCTAGTTTAAGTTATAACCACCTCAAACATCATATATGTAGTTAGTTTAATGTATTTATAAGTTGTTTTGATTGAAAATACACAAAGTAGGAAAGTTAGAACCAAATGTAGGCTAATATAGGCCATTTTAGGCCTTTTTACTTGAAATTGAATGAATACGAGTACTTTGATGCTAGTTTAAGTTATAACCACCTCAAACATCATATATGTAGTTAGTTTAATGTATTTATAAGTTGTTTTGATTGAAAATACACAAAGTAGGAAAGTTAGAACCAAATGTAGGCTAATATAGGCCATTTTAGGCCTTTTTACTTGGAAATGTTTGAATACGAGTACTTTGATGCTAGTTTAAGTTAAAACCACCTCAAACATCATATATGTAGTTAGTTTAATGTATTTATAAGTTGTTTTGATTGAAAATACACAAAGTAGGAAAGTTAGAACCAAATGTAGGCTAATAAAGGTCATTTTAGGCCTTTTTACTTGGAAATATTTGAATACGAGTAGTTTGATGCTAGTTTAAGTTATAACCACCTCAAACATCATATATGTAGTTAGTTTAATGTATTTATAAGTTGTTTTGATTGAAAATACACAAAGTAGGAAAGTTAGAACCAAATGTAGGCTAATATAGGCCATTTTAGGCCTTTTTACTTGGAAATGTTTGAATACGAGTAGTTTGATGCTAGTTTAAGTTATAACCACCTCAAACATCATATATGTAGTTAGTTTAATGTATTTATAAGTTGTTTTGATTGAAAATACACAAAGTAGGAAAGTTAGAACCAAATGTAGGCTAATATAGGCCATTTTAGGCCTTTTTACTTGGAAATGTTTGAATACGAGTAGTTTGATGCTAGTTTAAGTTATAACCACCTCAAACATCATATATGTAGTTAGTTTAATGTATTTATAAGTTGTTTTGATTGAAAATACACAAAGTAGGAAAGTTAGAACCAAATGTAGGCTAATATAGGCCATTTTAGGCCTTTTTACTTGAAATTGAATGAATACGAGTACTTTGATGCTAGTTTAAGTTAAAACCACCTCAAACATCATATATGTAGTTAGTTTAATGTATTTATAAGTTGTTTTGATTGAAAATACACAAAGTAGGAAAGTTAGAACCAAATGTAGGCTAATATAGGCCATTTTAGGCCTTTTTACTTGGAAATGTTTGAATACGAGTACTTTGATGCTAGTTTAAGTTAAAACCACCTCAAACATCATATATGTAGTTATTTTAATGTATTTATAAGTTGTTTTGATTGAAAATACACAAAGTAGGAAAGTTAGAACCAAATGTAGGCTAATATAGGCCATTTTAGGCCTTTTTACTTGGAAATGTTTGAATACGAGTAGTTTGATGCTAGTTTAAGTTATAACCACCTCAAACATCATATATGTAGTTAGTTTAATGTATTTATAAGTTGTTTTGATTGAAAATACACAAAGTAGGAAAGTTAGAACCAAATGTAGGCTAATATAGGCCATTTTAGGCCTTTTTACTTGGAAATGTTTGAATACGAGTACTTTGATGCTAGTTTAAGTTATAACCACCTCAAACATCATATATGTAGTTAGTTTAATGTATTTATAAGTTGTTTTGATTGAAAATACACAAAGTAGGAAAGTTAGAACCAAATGTAGGCTAATATAGGCCATTTTAGGCCTTTTTACTTGAAATTGAATGAGTACGAGTACTTTGATGCTAGTTTAAGTTAAAACCACTTCAAACATCATATATGTAGTTATTTTAATGTATTTATAAGTTGTTTTGATTGAAAATACACAAAGTAGGAAAGTTAGAACCAAATGTAGGCTAATATAGGCCATTTTAGGCCTTTTTACTTGGAAATGTTTGAATACGAGTAGTTTGATGCTAGTTTAAGTTATAACCACCTCAAACATCATATATGTAGTTAGTTTAATGTATTTATAAGTTTTTTTGATTGAAAATACACAAAGTAGGAAAGTTAGAACCAAATGTAGGCTAATATAGGCCATTTTACCCACTTTCTTTTACTTGAATATGAGTATATTTAACCAAATGCAGGAGACGTACAAGAAGAAGCTGGACCATTGTACCACTCGGGGTCACAACCGAACCCCGATCCGTTGTATTGGGAGACAGTTGGGGGGGAGGAACCGAGGAAAAGTTCGGGGTTGGGTCGGGAGATCATTTGTACTACAACTCTTCATCGGGCGAGGAGATGGCGGCTCTTCACAACCATATGAGCCGTCCATTTTATCTCGATTGAGGCGCAGTGGATGCAAAGGTCGCTGCGCGGATGGAAGAGGTGGAGGCAATGGTCGCAAGACGGGTGGAAGCGCCAAGTCGGGCCATTGTTGAGGAAATGATGAGGAACATGTCTAGTTTCGGCCACATGTCCTCGAGGTTGCAACCCAGCCCCCTCCACATCCACGCACCGCACGATGACCCGGGGTTTGGTGGTGGCGGTAGTGCTACGAGACACCCTTGACAAGTGTAGTGTTTTTGGTTTCAAAGAACTAGGTAACTAACTTTTATGCATTTAGTGTCAATATTTATCGGCATCTCGCTTTGTTTCTAGATGTGTCGGGTTATTTTTTTTGGAACCCGACTTCTACTTTATTTCTCGACACCGGGATCTATTTTGCGTACATATATTTAATCTAGGTAGTTTGTCTAACTATAGACATTTAGTGTCTATATTTATCGGCATCTAGCTTATTAGTTTCCGACTTTGTCGATATATATTTTTTGTAAACACAGACTTCTACTTTATTTCCCGACATCGGGATCAATTTTGTGTACATAATTGTAATCTATTTCATGTAATTATACAAGTATCAATGCAAATTACAAGTATCAATGCAAATTGTAATATATATCAAAATTGCATATTTTTGTAATTGAATGCGATGGAGGAACAACTTTAGTGTGGTCCACAAGCATGCGGTGTGATGGTACAGAGTTTAATTATTGGTAACAACAAAAATATTCTAAATAATATTATTTCAAAACAACAACGACGGCTAAACATTAAATCAACGACGGCTAGGCAGTCGTTGTAAGGTATACTATGCATCCAAGGACTTCCACTTCAACGACTGCTTTTACATAATAGCGACGGTTTATAACAGACGTTGATGTGGCCCAAACAACGACTGTTTATAACCGTTGGTGAATTACCGACGGTTTCTAACGGTCGGTAAATCAACGACGGTTATAAACCGTCGTTGATTTAATGGCTGTTTAAAACAGTCGTTGGTTTGGTGCCACCGTCGGTTTTTGGAAACGGTCGCTGATTACAAGGAAACCGTCGTTAAATTATTTACCGACGGCTTAGCGGTCGTTGATTCCAAATTCAGCGACCACCTGTGCACCGACTGCCGTTTAACGACGGCTTAGCGGACGGTGATATTTTACCGACGGTTTTTCCAAAATTACCGACGGCTTTTAGCCGTCGTTAAATACGCCCTTTCTTGTAGTGAGGGGATGTATTGTGAAACATCAAATAGGGGAAATAGTGCATGTACTGTGAATCATCCAAAAGAGGAAAATGGTGCATGTATTGTGAAACAGATGTAGTATATTTGAATGGAGTATAAGAGATGGGAGAAGTGTCGAATTTTCGATTAAAATATTAATGGTTCGATCTTTTCACCTTATTTTTGCTTATTTTCAGGTAAAAAAAGTTCAGAGAAAATAAGAAGAGTTAAGAACAGTTCAAAAAAAATAGGAAAATTTCAGGAAAAATAAGAAAAATTTATGAAAAATAAGAAAAGTTCAGAAAAAAAAAATAAGGTGGAGTGAACCCAAAAAAAAGTTGAAATAATTTTTCTAAAAAATATAAAGAGCATAGGAAATCGACCACGGGCTTACCCTTACACCCTCTAGGGCGCAGGCTCTATACAAATGAATAACATACTCCTACAGTTTAACCCAAAGTTTTTATGTTTCTATGTTTTTATGTTTTTTGGGCCATTTGAGCATTTCTCACAGACAAACTTATTTTTAGTTGACCACTTTAGAAATATCTTTCTCTCTCCTCTCTCTCTAGGAAGGCAGAAACACCGGAAGAGAGAGATGTTGCTGGCTGTGTTAATTTCCAACGCCGAGGGCAACATTCTAGTCGAAAGGTATGATTTTTCTTCCTAATTTTTTTTGGGTTCAAGTAACAAAATTTATCCTTTTCTTTAATTTTCTGGAATGGTAAATTTCCTTCTTTTTTCCCATTTCTCTATCAATCTCAATTTTACTCGAAAAATTTCTTGTTTAGCGATTTTGAACTACTTTTTATCCTTGATTGTAAGTGTTAATTAGATATGCTGAAACTGGGTTGCTTTGATTTGGCTTTAAGAACTACTTTTTATCCTTGATTGTAAGTGTTAATTATTTTTCCTTGATTGTCCCTTTTGAAGTGGGCAGTTGAGTTGTCTGAGTACGACATCCAGTACAAACCGAGAACCGCAATAAAAGCCCAAGCATTAGCGGACTTTATCGTAGAGGCATCTTACGAGGAAGAAGAGGAGGTTGAGAAAGAAACATGGATGTTGGAAGTTGATGGCTCATCAGCCGTGAGCGGATCAGGGGCCGGCATTGTAATGATTAGCCCAGAAGGAATTGTTTTTGAGTACGCCATCAAGTTCACCTTTCCGGCATCAAACAACGAGGCGGAGTATGAGGCAGCGATTGCTGGATTAAGGATGTGTATAGCTGCCGGGGCTAAGAGCGTATCTCTGAAAACGGACTCACAACTCGTCAATGGTCAACTAAAAGGAGAGTTTGAGGTTCGAGAAGCAAATATGCAGAAATATGTCGAGAAAGCCAAGGAATTGATAGCCCAGTTGGGTCATTTTGAAGTTCAAGCAATTCCACGGCAAAGCAGACGCACTCTCTAAGTTAGCAAGCTCCGATTCCTTGAACATAGAAAGATCAGTTATGGTAGAAATTTTGAAAGAGAAAAGCATCACCGAGAAGATTGTAACTGTGAATACCATCAATCAGCAGGGTGAGTGGTTCTGTGAGTTAGTGGCGTACAAGCTGACGGGATCACTCCCTCCAAATGCTATGGAAGCCAGGAAATTGAAGCGGCAAGCCAGTTGGTATATCATCTATCAGAATGAGCTTTACAAGAAATCCTTCAGCTTGCCGTTGTTAAAATGTGCAACAGCGTGGGTGTCCCGCAAAATATTGGAGGAAATAAATCCATGAAGGAATCTGTGGGAACCACATTGGGGGAAATGCACTGGCATTAAAGGCATTGAGGGCTGGGTTTTACTGGCCAAGTATGTTGGCGGATGCGCAAAGTTACATCAAGAAATGTGATAAGTGCCAAAAGTTCGCTCCTATCATAAACAGGCCCGCGAATGACCTTCAGCCCATACTATGTCCGATATCATTTGCGCAATGGGCTTAGACATCCTTGGACCATTTACAATGGCTACTGGTGGCTGGAAATTCTTGATTGTTGGTATCGATTATTTCACAAAATGGATCGAAGCAGAACCGACAACAAAGATAAAGTCAAACCAAGTCAAAAAGTTGATTTGGCAAAACATAATGACAAGGTTTGGTATACCAGCTCCAATAGTCTTTGATCACGGAGCGCAATTTGATTGTCGACCAATCAAGAGTTTCCTGTCCGAATTCAGGGTTAAGTTTGCATTTTCAGCTGTATGTCACCCGTAGAGCAACGGGCAAGCTGAGGCCGCAAACAAACAGATTTTAGGAGCTCTCAAGAAGAAGTTGGACGAGTTCAAGGGGGCTTGGGCCGATATATATGGTCCCAGCAGTATTCTGGGCCAATAGAACAACTGAAAAGGAAGCGACTGGAGAGAGTCCGTTCAAATCAGCTTTTGGGACGGAAGCAGTCTTGCCAGTAGAGGTTGGTTTACAGTCCTATCGGATCAAGCACAGAGATCTAGAGAGCAATGATCAGGATTTAAGAGAGAATATAGATTTCCTACCAGAAATAAGGTTGGTAGCGGAACTTAAAGCTGCAGCATACAAGGATCGTATCAGCAAAGCCTACAATAAGAGAGTTCTGGAAAGGCCACTAGCGCTGGGAGATCTGGTATTACGAAGGACAGCCGCCACTGGAAAGGGTCATGTAGAGGGAAAGCTAACAGGCAATTGGGAGGGGCCATATCAGATAGCTAAAGAAATTGGTCCCGGCTCATTTGCTCTGAAGAGAATGGACGACATCGAACTCAAAAACTGCTGGAATGCAAGTGTTTTAAAGAAATATTATGTTTAGACATCTTATGTAATGGGCCCAAGGCCACTATTTTCGTGTCTGAATAATATAAACTTCCATTAGCACCCCGATTAATTATCTCTTCTCGTATTTAGATATCTCATGTACAACAGAACTAAATTGTGCGCTATTGATATTCTTAACGGCCATATAACAGGCCAAGTGCAAAAACAGGCCATATAACAGGTCAAGTGCAAAAACCGCCACATAACAGGTCAAGTGTAAAAACTGCCACATAACAGGTCAGGTGCAAAAACGACCATATAACAGGTCAAGTACCAAAACGACCATATGACAGGTCAAGATCAAAAGCGGCCATATAATAGGCAAAGATCACAAACGACCATATAACAGGTCAAGTACAAAAACGACCATATAACAGGTCAAGTATAAAAATGGCCATATAACAGGCCTCAAGGGTCAGATAATAGACCGTGTAAAGACGGCTATATAATAAACCCTACTAAGCCAAATAACAGACAATGTACCCTCAATTGGTCTTTTTCATAACGGACTTTGGTGTCTGAGATACGATATATCGTGGATAAATCGTCCGAATTGAAAGCAAAAACATAACGGAAAACGAAAATTTACGTAAACATGAAGCTTTATTACTAATTACTGGCATGGGGGCCAACTACAAGCAAAAATGTGGGCAGCCATTAAAAAGGCATGGCGGCCAACTACAAGCACAATTTTGACCATTAATATCTCTAATTATGTATTTGTAAAAGTTATAAAAAGTTGATATTATAAAAATATACATTGAAACAAATCCAACAACATTTTATATGATCATTTTTGTTTTTATATATTAGTAAAAAAACAAGGTCAAAGTGAAATGTGTGAATTATGCAAAAATCAAAGTGTTTCACTTAAAAAGAAACAGAGATAGTATAATTTAATGTTGTTTGTATTTTCTAACATAATGAGCCGTGGCAGATTTACGCCGAGTGTGGCCCTAAAAGCAAATTCAACAAAATTGACTGGGCAAAAATCGAACAGAAGCTGGTTAATGCTGGACAGCTAGCTAAGGCCTCTGACAAGGCGACTGGAACTTCGGTGTATGCTACTATTGTTGGCTCCAGTGGCAAAGACGTGGTTGCTGCCGCCTTCGCTGGTTAAACACACATATATAGTACTCCTCCGTACATGTACTACGTACGATGTAGATCATTAATATATAGTTGCTCCATGCAAGTACTTGTGTGGATCAACTATATGTGTATTGCTATTGTGTATCTACTTCGTCGTTTGTGTGCGGTTATTTCAGTATGTTTTAGTTTGATTGTTATATGAGGGCCAAGCACCTGTAGGCTGTAAGAACATGCTACTACCTTGCATGATTCAACCGTGCATGTACTTTATCATATGAATTACTAATAAATAAAAGTTCCTCTTTTATTACTTATGCATGTTACTTTTTTTAAATATAATCTCTATGACTTGATTACAATTACCAAAGTTAATTGAGGATGATGTAATATAATCTTAAATATAACATCAGTTTCACAATACATGCGCCATTTCTATATGGCACACAAACCAAGGGTGAGGAGACATAGGGTTGTAATTTTATTACAAAATTACAACCTCATGTGATTAAGTTTTAAAGGAGGAGATGTATTGTGAAACATCAAATAGAGGAAATAGTGCAGGTATTGTGAAACATCCAAAAGAGGAAAATGGTGCATGTATTGTGAAACAGATGTTGTATATTTGATGCGTGCATGAATGACTCCACCAAGCTATCTTTAATTGCTTTCTTAGTTTGTTGCATGGTTTTACTTTACTCTTAAAGTAAAGGTTTTTCATGTAACCAAAAATATGTTATTTTTATTATGTTAGTTAATTAGTTAGTTAAAGTAGTTAGGGGGTAAAGGGTAGGGTGTTTCTCTCTCTAGATTTTCTCTCGACACAAGAGTGTTGTAGCCATGGCGAGAAAGTCGAAAGTGCAGAAGACAAGTAGATACTACCAAAAACCCTTCGGTCCTAGTGGCGAGCCTGGAGAGTAGGAAAACGAGATCGATGGATGAGTTGTTAGGAGTAGCAGCTATGGAGTTTGAAAATGAGGTAATCGATGAAGCGGAGGTTATTCGTGAGATTCAAAATAGCCAGAGGACACAGCGATTCTTCTCAGAATGGCTTACTGCGATGCATTCGTCTGCGGAGAAACAAAAGCAGAGCAGTAATTTGTCATGGGCGGATAGAACGGTTATAGCTCAAGATCCAATTCCGATTTTGCAATTAGATGACCCTGAGGTGAGTTCATTTGTGCCTAATACTGTTGATGAATTAAATGATGAGAAAATTAAGATTGATGTTGAGGATATTTAAAGTGAGATAGATTTTTGGAATTCATCTTTGATTTGCTATGTAATTGGTGCCAATCCCCCTCCTCATGTTATGGAAGGTTTTGTTCGTCGTGTTTGGAGGAATCAGGGGGTTGATAAGGTGGCAATGTTGAGGAAGGGAGTGTTTATTGTGAGGTTTCGTTCTATGGAGAAACGTGATTCGGTTTTAGCTGGAACTGGGATTTTCTTTGATATATAATAAGCCGTTGATTATGCGAGCTTGGGAACAGGATATGGATGTTACTAGGGAGAGATTTGATGCTTTGCCTACTTGGGTTCAACTGCGTGTTGACTTCAAATATTAGGGTGAGAACTGCTTGAGGAAGTTAGTGGCTCCAATGGGTAAATTTTTGAAAGTTGATCAAGCTAAGCTACGGCTAAGAGGGAAAAATTAAACTATGCCAGAGTATTTATTGAAGTTAAGGTGGACCAAGAGTTCCCTGATCAAGTCTCTTTCATTAATGAGAGAGGGTTAGATGTTGTGTTTGATGTGGTGTATGAGTGGAAGCCTACATTGTATTCTGGATGCAAGCAACTAGGACATGGTATAGAGGAGTGTAAGAAGTTAGATAAGAGGAAGGAATGGAGGCCAAAGCCTGCTCAGAAGCAACAGGAGGTGGTTGTTCAGAATAGTCTTTTGAGGCCAGAAGGTAGGGTGCAGCAGGAGGAATTCCAGTTGGTGAGGAACACGGCAAGGAAAACTATATCTCCCAGTAGACCAACAGCGGTAACTAATGCTTTTGCTGCATTAGATGATAGTGTTACAGAGGAAGTGCTGGCGGGGCAAGTTGTGTGTGATGGAGTTGGTGTTATACAGGACAGGGAGGGGACTCTCCTGGTGCTAATGGATAGTATGGTTTGCTGGAACGTCCGGGGGATCAACTGTTTGAAAAAATAGAAGGATGTGAAGAAATTTCTAAACATTAGGTCCCTTGGATTAGTTTGTCTCATTGAGACAAAAGTGAAGGTTAACAAAATGGGTTGTCTGTATCAGAATGTCTTTGCTGAGTGGTGTTTTACTTCTAATTCAACCTGTCATCCGGGGGGTAGAATTGTGTTAGCATGGAATCCTTTAAGCTTTGATGTTAGCATCTTGTTGGTTACTATGCAGTTAATTCATTGCTGGATTGTTCCTAAAGGTGGTGGGGTGGGTTTTTATTGTTCTCTTGTTTATGCCTTTAATTCAACCAATAAAAGAGAGAGTTTATGGAGGGATCTTACTGGCCTGGCTGAAAGAATTAGTGATGCTTGGGTGTGGATGGGTGATTTTAATTGTGTTCTAAATAGGGAGGAGAGAATTGGTGCTCCTGTAAGGGACTATGAAATGAGTCCTTTTAGACAGTGTGTTGCTATTTGTGGTGTTGAAGATCTCTCTTCTGTTGGGTGTTATTACACCTGGAATAACAAGCAGAATGGGGAGGGAAGGGTTTTTAGTAAGATTGATAGAGTGATGGGGAACGCTATATGGTGTGAGAAATTCCAGTCAATTGAGGTGGTGTTCTTGCCTGAGGGGATGTTTGATCATTCTCCAATGCTGATTAGGTGTCATGATGTTATTAGAGGGGAGAGCGCCGTTCAAGTATTTTAGAATGTGGAGTCAAGCTCCCGCATTTTTTGAGCAGAGTTCGGAATGGCTGCGTAACGTTGTGCAGGGGACTTCTATGTTCCAAGTTGTTCAGAAATTGAAAAGTGTGAAAATTGAGCTGAAGAATTTAAATAGAATTGAATTCAGTAACTTGCAAGTTACTGATAGCATGGCGTTAAAGGTTCTTGAAGAGTGTCAGAAACAATTGCATTCCTGTCCAGGGGATAAAACCTTGGGTGAAAATGAGCTAAAGGCAGCAGTGGAGTATAGAAGGGTGCATTCATTGTATACTTCTTTTCTTCAACAGAAGGCTAAACTTGTTTGGCTTCAGAATGGTGATGAGAATAGCAGAGTTTTTCACCAAGCTATTAAAGCGAGGAGGCTTCAGAATAATGTCTACAACATTCATGATATGAATGGTAGATGGGTTGAGAAAATTCAGGAGGTAAATACAGCTTTCTGAGAGTACTATAGAAGTCTTTTGGGTTCTGGTAGGACTACAAGATGCCAGATTCAGAGAGAGGTTATTGAAGCAGGGGAGGTGTTAAATGACAGGCACCAGGAATTGGTTTTGAAAGCTGTAACTCCAGAGGAAGTAAAGAATGTCATTCTGTCTATTCCTGGGGATAAAGCCCCAGGACCTGATGGGTTTGGGTTGTTTTTCTACAGGGACACATGGGACATTGTTGGTGAGTTAGTGACTGATGCAGTTATGGATTTTTTCAATTCTGGCAAACTATTGAAGGAGGTAAACACTACCATTTTGACTCTTATTCCTAAAGTCAAATGTCCAAGTAGTGTTATTGAGTTTAGGCCTATTGCCTGCTGTAATGTAATCTATAAATGCATTACAAAGATAATTTGCAATAGGTTGAAGTTGGTTCTGCCTGAAATTGTGGCTGAAAATCAAGGTGCATTTATTCAGGGTCGGTTTATTGCACATAACATTTTGATTTGTCAAGACTTAGTCAAAAACTATAGGAGAAAGAATACTAGTTCAGGGTGTATTATGAAGATGGATATGAAGAAAGCGTATGATTCCATAGATTGGAATTTTCTTGAGGATATGCTTGTGGCGCTGAAGTTTCCAGACAAATTTGTCAAAATAATCATGGAGTGTGTTTGTTCCCCTAGGTATAGTTTGATGTTGAATGGGGAATTATTTGGTTTCTTTGAAGGGAAGAGAGGGCTTAGACATGGGGATCCTATGTCCCCCCTGTTATTTGTGTTGTGTATGGACTACCTAACAAGAGTGTTAAAGGTAGTGGGAAACATGACTCAGTTTAAGTATCATCCCAGATGTTTAGGGTTCAAATTAAATCACTTAATTTTTTGCAGATGATGTCATTTTATGTTGTAAAGGGAGTTTGCAGAACCTGTGTATACAATGCTAAAGGGCTTTCAACACTTCTCTGAAGTTTCTGGTTTGGAAGTCAACAAGAATAAGACCGAAATTTACACAACTAGTATGAAGAGTGGTGAGATTAAGAGACTTCTGGATATGACAGGTTTTAAGCTTGGTACTCTTCCATTTAGATATCTGGGTGTTCCCATTTGTCATAAGAAGATTTCCAGTCATGATTGTCACTGTTTGATAGAGAAGATGGCAGCTAGAATCACAACTTGGAGGAGTTGGAATTTGTCTTATCAAGGCAGATTAGTTCTGGTAAATTCTGTGTTGATGAGCATTAATGTGTTTTGGGCTCAAATCTTCATCATTCCATGCCAAGTTATGAAAGAAATTGAGAGGATTTGCAGAGCTTACCTGTGGTATGGGTCTAGATTCAGTCAAGGTGCTGGTAAGGTTGCCTAGGAGCAGATTTGTTTACCCAAGTATGCAGGTGGACTGGGGTTGAGGCAGGTGCAGTTGTGGAATAAAGCAGCGCTGGGTCGTTATGTTTGGGCTATAAATGCTAAAAAAGATAGTTTATGGCTTAAATGGGTGAATGAAATTTATATTAAAAATGCTGAGTGGTGGGGGTACAATCCTCCTACAGATTCCAGTTGGTACTGGAAGAAATTGTGTGATGTGAAAGAACAGATGAAGAGTTCTATATCACAGACTCAAATGGGGAATATGGGTAGATATTCTATTCAGCATATGTACTCATGTTTGGTTGGGGATCAGAGAAGAATTGGGTGGGATAAAGTAGTGTGGAGTAGACTTGTTTGTCCTAAACACAGATTCATCCTATGGTTGGTGATGAGAGACAAATTGCAAACAACAAAGCGACTCTGTAAATATGGGGTGAGTAGTCATTCTTTGTGTCAGATCTGTGGGTTAGAATCTGAAACCCATGAGCAATTGTTTTTTAAATGCAATTACAGCATGGTGGTGTGGAAGCAAATTGCCGCTTGGTTGGGTCTGGATGTTCTGAGATGTACAGTTACTCGGATTATTCACTGGCTGCTAAGGTGTAGTTATTCCAGAACTCAAAAACATATTGTTGCTGCTGCTTTGAGTGCTATGGTTTATACAATATGGTGGGTCAGAAATGATGCTTTTTGGAATATGAAGGTAGATGTTTCTTGTTTAATTGTACAGAGAATTAAGTATAGTGTTATACAAAGATGTTATAGTGTTCTTCCCAAAAAGGCTTCTAGGAGTGATAGGGATTGGTTGAGGAAGTTATCTCTAAATCTGTAAGTAGCTACTGGCTTTGTGCTTTAGTGCATAGGTTTTAGGATGTATTTGGTGGTGTGTTGTCACCTTGGTGCTATAATATTTTTCTTATTGGAGAAAAAAAAAAAAAAAAAAAGTAGTTAGGGGCCGAAAATGAAGAAAGGATGAGTGATAATTTTAGGCGTGTGGTTTTTTTGTATTTAAGGAAAGTGTTGCATCTCTTTCCTTAAAGCTATTGTTTCCTTAAAATCATGCTAGATTCTAGGCTTAGGTTTAGGGGAAACTTTCCTAAAATATGTGCTAGTTGGCGTGTGGTGTATTGCCTTGGAGAGCAAGGATTACTTGCTGCTCTTAGCCTTATAAATAGGCGCCTAAGTCAATAAAGAAAAGAAGAGATTTTGAGTGAATTGATTATTGAATTATTCGAATGCTTGTGCATTGAGTATTTGGTCGTCGTACCAAGAACATACAAATTGAGGTTTGTGTGCATCTCCTAATCGAGGTTAGTGAGAGATCCTCTAGTTCTCGAGGGAACAATAGAGCCTATCTTTTATTTTCGTCCATTTTAACAAAAAAACCAAAAATAATCCGTTCATAAACAACCAGCCATCATATAGATTTGAGTGTTTAAGTTTTGTTTTTGATTTGTGCTTCCGCATTCATATCATTTGGTATCAGAGCTACTCCGGTAAAACGGAGCGTGAGGGCGCGTGCTAGGTCAGAATTCGGATTTGTTTATTGCGTTTTAAAGCTAACAAGTAAATATACCTTGTGTCCAAATTTCAGTCCAATCCGATTAGTAACGAAGTTGCAGTAACCAAAAAGATTTGCGTCAACATTCTGCCAGATCCGTTTGACATCAGTATCTTGCGGGGACTCGTGACAGTGCGTTTGGTAATGGATTTTGATGATTTTTGTTTCTGTGTATTGCTAACATCTTGAACTTTGGTGTGTTAAAATTTCATTAGATTTGAAGAAGAAACGAGTTCTCAGTCGTCGCAACTATACAACGTCGAAAACTGGAAATTACTGTTTTAATGTTTCCATGTGTGTTTCATTGGTTCGTGATTGTTTGGATATACTGAAACAACTAGTACAAGAAGAAATACAATTAGCACGAGAAAGACAACTATTAGCACGGGAACAAACCGAAGGTCTACGTTATGTGTGCAAGTTGGTACTCGAACTCAAAGCAGATTTGGATTCTAGCAAGAACAAAGTGGTAGAAGATTCACAACAACTTTTTATTGTTGAGGATGAAGAAAAGATGGAAACTTTATCTTGTTCAAAGGATGAAGATGTGATTTTTACAGTTCCTAATGATGAAGAAGTGATCCCTAAAGTTGACATAAAGGAAATTGTGCCTCTTATTAATATTTCTTTTACTCTGGCTCCTAAGGTTGATGATGATATTGTTCCAAACGTCATAACAATTATTTCTTTTTGGAGAGATAATCTGCATCTAATGTTGACATGGAGTTTGGACAAATTAAATTTTCGTGGAGCAAAGGATGGCCTTGATCTAATGAACATGCTAGTTGAGTATATTGTTGTCCGCTTGATTTGGATGATTTCATGGATTACTTTGATGATCAAACTTGAGGTCAAGTTTCTTTTGAAGAAGGGGAGTATGATGCATGCATGGATGACTCCACCAAGCTATCTTTAATTGCTTTCTTAGTTTGTTGCATGGTTTTACTTTACTCTTAAAGTAAAGGTTTTTCATGTAACCAAAAATATGTTATTTTTATTATGTTAGTTAATTAGTTAGTTAAAGTAGTTAGGGGCCGAAAATGAAGAAAGGATGAGTGATAATTTTAGGCGTGTGGTTTTTTTGTATTTAAGGAAAGTGTTGCATCTCTTTCCTTAAAGCTATTGTTTCCTTAAAATCATGCTAGATTCTAGGCTTAGGTTTAGGGGAAACTTTCCTAAAATATGTGCTAGTTGGCGTGTGGTGTATTGCCTTGGAGAGCAAGGATTACTTGCTGCTCTTAGCCTTATAAATAGGCGCCTAAGTCAATAAAGAAAAGAAGAGATTTTGAGTGAATTGAGTAATGAATTATTTGAATGCTTGTGCATTGAGTATTTGGTCGTCGTACCAAGAACATACAAATTGAGGTTTGTGTGCATCTCCTAATCGAGGTTAGTGAGAGATCCTCTAGTTCTCGAGGGAACAATAGAGCCTATCTTTTATTTTCATCCATTTTAACAAAAAAAACCAAAAATAATCCGTTCATAAACAACCAGCCATCATATAGATTTGAGTGTTTAAGTTTTGTTCTTGATTTGTGCTTCCGCATTCATATCAATAAGAGATGGGGGAAGTGTCGAATTTTCGATTAAAATATTAATGGTTCGTTCTTTTCACCTTATTTTTGCTTATTTTCGTGAGAAAAAGAAGAGTTAAGAAACGATTCAAAAAAAATAGGAAAATTTCAGAAAAAATTAAGAAAAAATCAGAAAAATTTATGAAAAATAAGAAAAGTACAAAAAAAAAATAAGGTGGAGTGAACCCAAAAAAAAGTTGAAATAATTTTTCTAAAAAATATAAAGAGCATAGGAAATCGACCACGGGCTGACCCTTACACCTTCTAGGGCCCAGGCTCTATACAAATGAATAACATACTCCTACAGATTAACCCAAAGTTTTTTTTTTTTTTTTTTTTGAAAGGAAAGAAAATTTCATTAATTGAAAGCCATACGGCATCTACAAATGAGAAGGAAACCAAGATACAATCCGACACGGCTAAATCTAAACAGATCTTCAAGCAGACGACAATGAGCCAGAAAAGACCCTACAGCACAGACTGTATGTCCGGGTAGTAAAAATAGCGGCCCGTGACCCGACCCGAAAAAACGGGTACCCAGTTTTCTCGGGTCGGGTCATAGGGTACCCGGTTTGAATATGCTTTTCTAAAAAAAATTCCATAGGTGACGAGAGAGAGATGAAAGGTTTCTATGAGTTGGGTTTGCATATAAGAAACATAATAGTTTGGGGAAGATCTTTAATCACCTGAATTAGGCCTAAAGCAACCCAAAAATAAAAATAATAACTACAGTTGAGTTTCCTAGAGCAGTTTAATATTTATGAGATTTCAAGTAATCAAAAACCAAGCCAAACAAATATTGCAGCAAAACTCCAATATAATAGTTCATAACTCAATGATAATACATCCAATTTACAAGAAGAACGAGAAATTACCAAAAAAAATGGACTTTTGAATTCAGCTTCAACTGTTTAGGATATTTTGTGGTTTGAATTAGTGGGTTGGAGCCTCGAGGTGGCGGTTGGAAGCTGGTGAGCAATGGAGCCTTGGAGGGAGTTAATAAAGAAGACTACAGAGGAGGGGAAAGGAAGAATGTAGGAGTAATCTGGAAACAAAGTTTACAAATAAAAGATTTAGAGTCACAGACCCTTCCAAAAGAATACCAAAATTCTGAATTTGCGGGTACTCGGGTACCCGATAAGCAATAAATGTCGGCCCATTACCCGACCCGGCTTATGCCCCTTTTTCCGGGTCGGGTACCCGACCCGTCAAAAATGGAAAAAATCATAAAACTACCCGGTTATTTTATTGCGGGTTTGCGGATCATCGGGTCGGGTCAAGCGGGTCGGGTTTCCCTGAACACCCCTAAGCACAGTCCTCTTGAAATCGCTGAACCAAGCAGCTTTGAACGAGGAAGCCTATCATTGTAATATAGCTGCAGAAGAACAGTTGGGATCGAACCATGTGAACCGCATCCAAGAATCCATCACCATCGAGAGGAGGTATGACCGTCAACCAACGAAATACAACACACATATGAGCATCCAAGAATCCAAGAATCCATGTTTCTATGTTTTTATGTTTTTTGGGCCATTTGAGCATTTCTCACAGACAAACTTATTTTCAGTCACAATCCGTCTTGCATGGACCCGGTTCACATTAAATATAGTGTGGACCAGGCCCAGGCACGTGACCCGGTACAAAGTACTCACTTTCACTTTCCAAAAATGCGCGATTTTCTCTCTCTTCAATATTTCCAAAATCCGCGATTTCCTCTCTCTTCAATATTTCCAAAAACCAAAGATTCTATCGCTATAAAATTTCTGCGAATTATTCTCTCTCTTCTTTCAAATTATTTCTCAATTTCATACGAAGCATAAATTTACGTACATCTCATTCAGAAATTGATTCGAAATTGATTCTTCGACAATTTCCTTTTCACTTGAACAACTACGACAAATTCATGGAAAATTCGGGTTTAATTGATCAAATAGATCTCAATCAGAGTATTGTAGCATGTAATATAGACGACCTAAATCCGAGCATTGAAGCACTCGATGACGAACGGCATCACAATTCAATCCAAAATGAGCATCGAGATCCACTCGTAATAGATCTCAATAATACACCAAGTTTTGAAGGTAACAGCATCGAAGTCAATAATTTCATTTGTTTGATTAAGCAAAACACTAACACTATAATTTTATGTAGATAATGTGGTTCTGTTTCATGATGAGCTAGAAAATCAAGTTGATGAATCTAATTCAAATTTGTCATTCCGAGTAAATTGTTACACTATCACATACATATACTATATCATAAATAGATACACTATCACATACATACACTATATCATAAATAGATACACTATATCATATACACTATCACGTACATACACTATATCATAAATACATACACTATATCATAAATAGATACACTATATCAGATAGAAACACACTAGCATATATAGAAAATATTTACATAAACGCATTACAGAAACATATACCATATCACGCATAAATACACTATATCATAAATAGATACACTATACCACACAGAAATACACTATAGAATATAACAAAAATATTGCGTACTATGAAATACAAAAATGGACTAAAATTCACAAATACACTATATCAAACACACATACCCTATATCATAAATAGATACACTATATCATATATACATACACTATAATAAAAGTGATAAATATCTTTATTCTTTTATAATAGGTTCAACTGAACAATCACTGAATAAATAGATACACTATGTACACTGTTACGTACATACACTATATGATAGATAGGTACACTATATTATAAATAGGTACACTATTTTAGATATAGAAAATATTTACTTAAAAGCATTACAAAAATGGACTAAAATTCACAAATACACTATATCACACACCCATACACTATATCAAAAATAGATACACTATATCATATAAACATGAAATTGGAGGAGTTTTACTTGGTCAAGTAAGACCAACATTGGATGATATACATGAGCTATATTGTCAGCATGCTGATATAGTAGGGTTCAGTGTTAGAAAATCCAAAAACAAAAAAAAAGATTAACCAACTTCATATATATATATATATATAGCATTCATAAATTAATTACAAAAGATTTGTCACTGATATTCATAGGTTAAATATTCATGATCATCAAAAAAGGAGTTCTTTAGATCAATAGGGCTCTTTACTTACAATGCCATCCAAAAAAAAACTACAAAACCCCTAGCCCTAACTAACCCTCATCTTGATCAGTTTTATTCTTTACCAAACAACAGTGGGAACCCATCACAGTAAGCCCACCATTCAGCAGTACTGTGAGCCCAGAAATCAACCTCATCACCTTCAATGATGGACTTCAGAGCCCACTTCTTGGTGGAGGTACTGTCCAGGTTGGGCCTCCAATGAACCGACTCCTTTACCACCCACATCCTCCTCCATTCCTTGCAAACATTCTTCACAATTCTTGACCTCCAACAGTCAAGTTTAGAAAACACATGAAAGCACATAATCTCGTCCATTCCTAACAGTTGGTGGGCATCTTCTAGACCATATCGGGAAATCCTCCTCCACTCCCTGCATACACTTGTTACACACTCTCTGTCCCTTGGGTCTCTAAGTCGAGGGAAAACGTGGAATCGCAAAATCTCATGCATGGAGAGGACTGGGTGAAGTTCATCAAGAGAAGCCATATTTTTCCTTCGAAAAAACACCAACAATCAGCATAAAACCAATTTCAAATCACCACTACACTACCCCCTGTTTTACCCCCTGTTTTACTCTTATATAATTTAACTTGTTGAGTTTCAGTTCATCAATTCACAGCAAATGTAAACGATATTTAATCATCTAAACACGATACGCTTATTAACAACTTGTTTACTAAAAACTCATAACAATTCGACAAAAAAATTCAAATGATCATCACAAAAACCTAAACCCTATCATTACCCAGAAAAATTTTCTCATAAAATCGAAAAAAAAAACAAATAAGGGAATTATGAATGTACCTTGCTAAATTCACTAAATTGCTTCGAAATCGCCTTGCTTCGTATGGTGGGTTTCTTTTTGCAGCAGGTGAGAAGAAATGAAAGGGCGCCAATCTTTTTACGTGAAATGACTGCAGTTCAGAACATTATGCGCCCTGCCCAAGACACATAATTATTACTTTATGTCATTTAACCATGGCTTAACTACACTTGGGTTAGTTTTATTTAATTATGGCCTGAAAATAAATGTTACGTCCTTAAAGGTGAAAAAAAAAAGTGGGAGGTCCTTGATGAAACACAATTGTATAGAGTTTTTAGGCATATTTTAGTCGCATATTAGTTGCATATTAGTCCATATAGTTGCATTTTAGGCATTAAGTGCATAAATTATCCATTTTTGTGCTCTGTTACGCTTCGTTTGTGTTTCTTAACTTTTCAGGTAGTTTTATAGCTATTTGGAAGCTTTCGGAGCAAGATGACACGAAGTGGATGATTGTACAAGGAGAGTTGGTGATCATGGATGTTCTATACGAAGATTTATATCATATGAAGCTTATTTGACATTCATAAGGGTAATGGCATAGCTTATTGGGGTTAATAGAGCTAGAATTGAAGAAATAACATTGTTTGCGAAAGATCAGTTTGACCACCCTGCACTATTTTGGCCATAGCTCGAGCTGTACTTATCGGATTAATGCGATTCAAAATGCATTGGAAACTAGACTCGAAGAGCTTCGCAACGGTGGGTCACACGCCCCAAGACGATGCCTAGAACATGAGATACAAGCTTCCGAAGTTGAGCCAGTGGTCCAGGATCAAAACCAGCGCACGCTGGTTTTTCTCTTTCGCAGCAGCCACCACTGCTTCGTCCGCTGAGCCACCAGCGTCCGCTGGTCGGACATCAGCTGGGCCGTGCGCCACATGTCCTTTCCACTACTCTCCTAGTTTTGTACTACTTCTTATTTTATTTTTCTTTAAGTTAGAAAATATTTTTAACTAGAGTACATTTTTTTTTATTGGAGAGAAGTTTTGGGGGGGGATATGAAAGAGGGAGGCAGTTATTACATTTTTCCATTCTCTTCTTCTTCTTCAACCTTGAACCCAAAATTTCTCCATTAATCCAAGTTTTGAGGTATTTTCTTCCATGGTTCTTTATCAATTTTAATTATTGTTTTGCTTTCCAATATAGTTTATTATTGTTAATTCTTTGTTTCTTTTAGTTTTCAATCATGAATTCTAGGGTTTTTATTGTTATTGTTCTTGTTAATTCAATTATGAATAGTGAGTAGACTTTCTTCTAGGGCTTGGTGAAACTATGCAAAGGTCATGATTCTTGTTAGTTTTTAGGATTTAAATCGGTTTGTTTTGGCAATTCAATTGATGGGTTTTGGATTGATTGCATGTTTGGCCAATTTGCAAGTATTATTCGCTCAATTCTATAAGCGAGAGCTGCGAGTTTGAGTGATGGATTTCTATCTTTGAACAATTAAGCCATAATCGCGATAGCTTGTTTTATTGTTTAATTGTGGAATTTGATTGCGAGAGCAACATCTTCCTTTGCCTAAATTCATTCCTATCCCAATTATTGTTCTTGAATCATGATCGATGCATAGTGAATCCTATTAGCCCTAGGGTTTTAATTATCGAATTTTCTTCACTTCTTTCGTTTGCGTTCCAATTAGTTAACCAAAAACTCCAACTTTTGATTGTTAGTACTAGTGAACTTGGTTCAAATTGTGATTTTAACTGTCCTTCCTCAGTGGTTCGACCCTACTTGCCTGACTATACTAGTTAGGTGATTTAGGAATTATTTTTGGTAGTGAAACGACCTATCAAAATTTGGCGCCGTTGCCGGGGAAGGCAATAATTTTACTTTTTGAATTTACCGTTTGCTTTTGCTAACCCACTCGGAGAACAACTGTTCTTCGAGCGTACTTACGTCTGTTTTAGTGTTTTTGTGCATGACCAGGAGTACCAACAGGCAACCTTTGCTTTTTGATCCTGAGATTGAAGCAACTGCTCGTAGAACACACGCAAGTGCAAAGAAAAGGAGAGCGGAGGCCCGTAAACTAGCTCGAAAGGCCTCTCAATTTTCTGAAATGGAGGCGGGAGCTCCCGAGAGAACTCTTAGGCAGTCTACGCAACCCAAGGCTAGCAATGTGACCGCGGGGATTAGGATGCCGACCACTACTGCTGGAAACTTTGACATCAAATCCCATGTTATGAATATGATCACGGGACATCAATTTTATGGTCTAGACAATGAAGAACCCGATGATCATCTTCAGAAATTCCTTCAAGCATGCTCTCTCCAAAAGATTACTGGGATGACTGACGAAGAGCTCTACTTGTACCTCTTTCGTTTCTCTTTGGCGGGCAAAGCTCAACGTTGGTATAACTCTCTTCCCAACACCATCACCACTTGGGAGCAATTATCTGATGCTTTTCTAGTGAAGTATTTTCCCGGTTATAAGACTCATGACTACAGAGTTAAGCTCTATAGTTTCTCACAAGATGCGGGGGAGACTTTTCATGATGCTTGGGAGAGGTTCAAGGACTATCAATATATGTGCCCTCATCACGGTATAGAGAAGGAGTTTCTGATGCAATCTTTTTATAATGGTCTTGATAATGAGACCAAGAGGATGGTAGATGGTGCGGCTGGCGGCTCTTTCATGAATAAACAAATCTCTGAAGCTATTTCACTCTTGGATACTCTTGCTGAAAATCAATGGAATAGCTCATCTAGACGCGCAACTCAAGCACCAAGGAAAGGGAAGCATGAAGTTGAAACTTATTCCCTTCTATCGTCACAAATTTCTGCTTTGAATGAGAAAATTGATGGGATGCGCATGGGTGCCAATACATCTATGCCCGTCAATGCTATGGCTACTTCTAGCCAAGGTGGAGTTGCATGTGATTATTGTGGTGTGCATGGTCATTCTCTTATGGAGTGTTCCGTCAATCCCAATGGAGTTATGGGAGTGCAAGAGCAAGTCAATGCTTTTCAAGCTCGTCCTCCTTTCAACAATAATAGCTACTATCCTGGTATTCGGAATCACCCTAACTTGTCGTATCGCAGCAACAATGTGTTGAATCCTCAACAACAACACTTTCCACCACAAGCACCACAACAACAATATGGGCAACATCAGCAATATCAGCCCAATCAGGGACCACCTGGGTTCCAAAGGCCTCCTCTGGGCCATCAGCAGCAACAACAGTTTCAGAATCAACAACCCCAATCCGAATTGGGGGAATTGAAAACCATGATGACTCAAATGGCCAAACAGATTGAGCAGCTCAGTACTCACAACAAAATGCTTGAAACTCAAGTTGCTCAATTAGCTGCATCTAGTTCTACTAGACAAGCGGGTGCATTGCCGAGCCAACCTACTCAACCACATGGCAAGGAGACCGCAAATGCAATCACTACAAGGAGTGGTTTGGGTTATGATGGGCCACCCATGCCTCATGATGGAGAGTCAAATCCAAAAGATGTGGGCATTCCTGAAGTGGTTGTTGATGAAGCACCTTCTGAGGCGGTGCAAAAGAAGGAGAAAGAAAAAGAAGAGGCTTTGCAAGTGCCTCCTATCACACTTCCTTTTCCCAACCGTCAAGTGAAGAGCAAGCTAGACAAGCAGTTCGGTAAGTTCTTGGAGGTGGTTAAGAATTTGCAGGTAACAGTTCCTTTCACTGAATTAATTACTCAAGTGTCTGCTTATGCTAAATTCATGAAAGACATATTGACCAGGAAAAGAGCTTTTAGTGAGGTGGAAACAGTTGCTTTTACTGAAGAATGTAGTGCTTTGCTACAAAATAAATCCCCTCCTAAATTGAAAGATCCTGGTAGTTTCTCCATCCCTTGTCACATTGGAACATTGTTCATTGATAAAGCTTTATGTGATTTAGGGGCTAGTGTAAGTGTGATGCCTTTTTCTGTCTGTTCTAAACTGAATATGGGTGATTTAAAAGTTACTAATATTACTCTACAAATGGCTGACCGTTCTGTTAAATACCCTTTGGGTGTTTTAGAGGATGTTCCTGTTAGGGTAGGTAAGTTTTATATCCCTGTTGATTTTATTGTTCTTGATATGGAGGAAGATAAGCAAATTCCTATTATTTTAGGGAGACCTTTCCTTCATAATCTGCGAGAGTTGTAATTGATGTGAAAAATGGTAGACTTACACTTTCGTGGGGGATGATAATGTGACTTTCAATTTGAGTACTTGCTTTGAAAAGTCCCATGCTTGAGGAAAAATGCTATGCTATTGATGTAGTTGATGTGATTTGTCATGATAACTTGCCCCAAACTCTTATGAAAGATCCTTTGGAGGCCGTTCTTTGTCTTGAATCTTCTACAGGTGATGCTAGCATTTGGAAGGATGAAATTGACGCTATTGAGCGAGCTCTTTGCAATGAAGAGCTTAGCCATAGCGAGAGCAAGAGAGTGCAGAGGTTAGTTCGGCCTACATGCAATGTTGAGGTAAAGAAACCCGAACTAAAACCTCTCCCTTCCCATCTTAAATATGTTTTTCTTGATGAGCAAGAGCTCCATCCTGTTATTGTTAGCACTACACTCAATGATGCCCAACTTTCCCAACTTTTGGATGTTTTGAAAACTCATAAGAAGGCCATTGGGTATAGTGTTGATGATTTGAAGGGTATTAGTCCCGACTTTTGCATGCATAGGATTCATTTGGAAGAGGATCATAAGCCTTGTATTCAACCACAAAGGCGCTTAAATCCTAACATGCAAGAAGTCGTGAAAAGTGAGGTATTGAAATTACTTGACGCAGGCATTATCTTTCCTATTGCCGCATCTAAGTGGGTAAGTCCTGTGCAAGTAGTTCCTAAGAAAGGTGGGATATTTGTTGTAAAAAATGACAAAAATGAATTAATTCCCACTAGACATCCTTTGGGTGGCGCATGTGCATTGATTACAGGAGATTGAATTTAGCCACTAAAAAGGATCATTTTCCCCTCCCCTTCATTGATCAAATGCTTGAAAGGTTAGCTTGTCATAAATATTTTTGTTATTTGGATGGTTATTCTGGTTTTTTCCAAATTCCCATTCATCCTGATGATCAAGAAAAGACAACATTCACATGTCCTTATGGCACTTTTGCGTATCGTAGAATGCCATTTGGTTTATGTAATGCACCAGCTACCTTTCAGCGTTGCATGATGAGCATTTTTTCTAATTTCATAGAGTCTATCATGGAAGTCTTTATGGATGACTTTAGTGTGTATGGTAGTTCTTTTGAGTCTTGCTTGGCTAATCTCACTAAAGTTTTGAAAAGATGTGAAGAATGTAATTTGGTTTTGAATTGGGAAAAGTGTCACTTTATGGTGACTGAGGGTGTGGTTCTTGGCCACATTGTTTCTGATAAGGGCATACGAGGTAGATCGAGCCAAGGTACAGGTGATTGAGCAATTGCCCCCACCAGTTAATGTGAAGGGGGTAAGGAGCTTTCTTGGGCATGCGGGGTTTTACCGCCGCTTTATTCAAGATTTTTCTAAAATTGCTAAACCACTAACCCAACTCCTTCTCAAGGATGCACCTTTTGATTTTACTGACAAGTGTGTTGAGTCTTTTAACAGGATAAAGCAAGCTCTCATAACCGCACCCATCATTCGTCCTCCCGATTGGGCACTCTCATTCGAGATTATGTGCGATGCAAGTGATTATGCGGTTGGAGCTGTGCTCGGTCAAAGAAAGGATAAGATCTTGCATGCCATTTATTATGCTAGCAAGACTTTGGATGAGGCTCAGGTTAACTATGCCACCACAGAGAAGGAACTTTTAGCTGTTATTTATGCCTTGGAAAAATTTAGATCATATCTTCTTGGTTCCAAGGTTATTGTGTATACTGACCATGCAGCTTTAAAGTACCTTCTTGGTAAGAAGGAAGCCAAACCAAGGCTTATTAGGTGGATTCTCTTACTCCAAGAGTTTGATATTGAAATTCGTGATAAGAAAGGAGCAGAGAATGTAGTTGCAGACCACTTGTCTAGAATCAGGTATGATGGTGGTAAGATCTCCTCCCCTATTGATGATTCTTTTCCTGATGATCATTTGTTTGCAGTCACATCACAGAGTCCGTGGTTTGCGGATTATGCTAACTTTGTGGTAGGCGGCATTTTGCCTCCTGATTTATCCTACCAACAAAAGAAAAGGTTCTTGCATGATGTTAGATACTATTTTTGGGATGATCCTTTTCTTTTTCGTGAGTGTGCAGATGGACTTTATCGCAGGTGCATTCCTGAGTGGGAGGTCCATGGGATCCTCCAGCGTTGCCACAGCTCACCCTATGGGGGACATCATGGACCTGATAAAACCGTTCGCAAGTTGAATGAGTCCGGTTTCTTTTGGCCTACGATGTTCAAGGATGCTCAGTCCTTTGTTATGTCATGTGATTCTTGCCAGAGGACCGGTAACATTTCGAGGCGGCATGAGATGCCCCAAACTGGTATTCTTGAAGTTGAAATCTTTGATGTTTGGGGTGTCGATTATATGGGTCCTTTCCCATCTTCTAATGGGAATTGCTACATCTTGGTCATTTGTCGATTATGTCTCTAAATGGGTGGAAGCCATCGCATCTCCCACTAATGATTCTAAGGTGGTCATTAAGCTTCTTAGCAAAATCATATTTCCGAGATTTGGGGTTCCAAGAGCTCTCATTAGTGATGGAGGTTCACACTTCCATGAACGAAAGTTGGACTCTCTTCTCAAGAAGTATGGAGTTTATCACCGTACTGGACTTGCATATCATCCTCAAACGAGTGGTCAAGTCGAGGTTTCTAACCGCGAGATCAAATCTATATTGGAAAAGGTGGTTGCAAAGTCTAGAAAAGATTGGAGCATGAAGCTTGATGACACACTTTGGGCTTACAGAACAGCTTTTAAAACTCCTATTGGCACTTCACCATATCGGCTTGTGTACGGGAAGTCTTGTCATCTTCCTGTCGAGTTAGAGTACAAGGCGTATTGGGCAATCCGTGAGATTAACATGGATCACAAGCTTGCGGGGGAGAAGAGGCTTCTTCAACTTAATGAGTTGGATGAGTTTCGATTGTCCGCTTATGATAGTGCTCGAATTTACAAAGAGAAAACTAAGAAATGGCATGATAAGAGAATCCTCCCAAGAGAGTTTGCGGAGGGAGACAAGGTGTTATTGTTTAATTCTCGACTCAAACTTTTTCCCGGAAAACTTAAGTCTAGATGGTCTGGCCCTTTCTTGGTTACTTTCTTAGGATTGCTGCATGGTTTGTACCACTCATTAGGAGTGGGAGTTTACTTGCAACCAAAAAAATTGTATTGCTTTCTTAGTTATTAGTGTGTTTCATTCTCTCTTGATGCTACTATTGGATTCTTTGACTGAGTATGCTTCCCTGTGCCCTATGGTTAAATTTTTTGAAAACTGTGATTACTGAGACTTGTCATTGTAAACTCTTGGTTTCTTTTCCGATTCCTTGGTATTACTGAACTTGAGTTTCTGAGCCTTATCGTCTATTGTTTGGAACAAGGAAGAGTTTAACTTGTAAGGATTTGAGCTTTGATTTCTATCTTACTATTTCCTTCTTGTGTGATTAGTTCCTGGTGTGTCACTGATCTCAATCTTGGCTTGGTACTAGTCTTGTTAACTGTGTAATTGCATGATGAGCATGATAGAAGGCCCTCATTTGTTAGGAGCCGTGCTACATTGATTTTAGAGGACAAAATTTTCCACTTGATCCCATATTTTGAGCCTTACCTTCTCTTTCATGTTTAACCACATTACAAACCTTTTCGGCCTCTTTTGATTAACCCAAGTCTAGTTTGGGGGAGCATATTGGTTAGTTGGTGAGTGGTGTTGTTGTTGACGTTTTGGCTCATTGTTGGTGTTGGATGGTTTGTTTCCTCATTATTGGAGATTGCTTTATCAGTTTGTTGTATCATCATCATCTTTTCAAATAAAAATATTCATGCAAGGCGAAAAAAAAAAGCAAAATCAAAAAAAATCAAAAAGAGAAAAAAAAAGAAATAAAAGAAAAAAAGAAAAGAAAAATCAAAAAAAATTAGTCTCAATTCTTTTATTTAGTTGTACCATTTCGCCTTTGCAAATTGTAAATCTCTCATAATTTGATGATGATATAATGGTGCTTTTCAATTGTTTGGTTGATTTGGTAGTATCAAGTTCGAAGTCGATTGGAGTTGTTTTAGCCTCATCTTTAGGCTATGTTACTTATCGGATTTTGCTCCCCTAAAATGGACTTCTAGCTCACATATTCCCAAATTTTATCCTACCCTTGACCTAAGCCCCATTACAAGCTCAATAAAGACCTTCTTGATAATCATGCATTTATATGTGTTTCCTTGATGTGGTATCTTGCCAAGATTTGTGAGTATGTGATGCATTTCGAGTCGACTTTTGTAGGTTGAGTGCTATTATTTTCCCATTCAAACACATGAGTGTTAGTGAGATGGGAGGGTGCCTTATTAGTATCTTAGGCTACAAAAATTGATTCATATGCACATCTTTTGCATATTTATGGGCGGAGAGCGATCGAGTTTATCTTATACTCGCCACAAAGAGAGGAGTGTCACCGGTGAGAACTCTTTCCTTGATTCCTAGTTCTTTTTCTATAATAAGGCTTGGTTTCGCTTGAATGGTTTTTACTCTTGGATAGGCATTGAGTCATTTGGATGCTTTGATTGAGAGGATGTGATCACAAGTGCTTAGCGATGTTGCTTTTATAGGGTGAAGCATACTTATGTTTTGAGCATCTTGTCTTTGTTGCTTGAGGACAAGCAACAGTTTAGCTTGGGGGAGTTTGATGAAACACAATTGTATAGAGTTTTTAGGCATATTTTAGTCGCATATTAGTTGCATATTAGTCCATATAGTTGCATTTTAAGCATTAACTGCATAAATTATCCATTTTTGTGCTCTGTTACGCTTCGTTTGTGTTTCTTAACTTTTCAGGTAGTTTTATAGCTATTTGGAAGCTTTCGGAGCAAGATGACACGAAGTGGATGATTGTACAAGGAGAGTTGGTGATCATGGATGTTCTATACGAAGATTTATATCATATGAAGCTTATTTGACATTCATAAGGGTAATGGCATAGCTTATTGGGGTTAATAGAGCTAGAATTGAAGAAATAACATTGTTTGCGAAAGATCAGTTTGACCACCCTGCACTATTTTGGCCATAGCTCGAGCTGTACTTATCGGATTAATGCGATTCAAAATGCATTGGAAACTAGACTCGAAGAGCTTCGCAACGGTGGGTCACACGCCCCAAGACGATGCCTAGAACATGAGATACAAGCTTCCGAAGTTGAGCCAGTGGTCCAGGATCAAAACCAGCGCACGCTGGTTTTTCTCTTTCGCAGCAGCCACCACTGCTTCGTCCGCTGAGCCACCAGCGTCCGCTGGTCGGACATCAGCTGGGCCGTGCGCCACATGTCCTTTCCACTACTCTCCTAGTTTTGTACTACTTCTTATTTTATTTTTCTTTAAGTTAGAAAATATTTTTAACTAGAGTACATTTTTTTTATTGGAGAGAAGTTTTGGGGGGGGATATGAAAGAGGGAGGCAGTTATTACATTTTTCCATTCTCTTCTTCTTCTTCAACCTTGAACCCAAAATTTCTCCATTAATCCAAGTTTTGAGGTATTTTCTTCCATGGTTCTTTATCAATTTTAATTATTGTTTTGCTTTCCAATATAGTTTATTATTGTTAATTCTTTGTTTCTTTTAGTTTTCAATCATGAATTCTAGGGTTTTTATTGTTATTGTTCTTGTTAATTCAATTATGAATAGTGAGTAGACTTTCTTCTAGGGCTTGGTGAAACTATGCAAAGGTCATGATTCTTGTTAGTTTTTAGGATTTAAATCGGTTTGTTTTGGCAATTCAATTGATGGGTTTTGGATTGATTGCATGTTTGGCCAATTTGCAAGTATTATTCGCTCAATTCTATAAGCGAGAGCTGCGAGTTTGAGTGATGGATTTCTATCTTTGAACAATTAAGCCATAATTGCGATAGCTTGTTTTATTGTTTAATTGTGGAATTTGATTGCGAGAGCAACATCTTCCTTTGCCTAAATTCATTCCTATCCCAATTATTGTTCTTGAATCATGATCGATGCATAGTGAATCCTATTAGCCCTAGGGTTTTAATTATCGAATTTTCTTCACTTCTTTCGTTTGCGTTCCAATTAGTTAACCAAAAACTCCAACTTTTGATTGTTAGTACTAGTGAACTTGGTTCAAATTGTGATTTTAACTGTCCTTCCTCAGTGGTTCGACCCTACTTGCCTGACTATACTAGTTAGGTGATTTAGGAATTATTTTTGGTAGTGAAACGACCTATCAGTCCTTAAAGGTGAAAAATACCAAATGTTAAGTCCTTTATTTATGCTTAACTCACATACACTATATCATACATAAATACACTATATCATAAACAGATACACTATATCATATAGGAACACACTAGCAGATATAGAACATATTTACTTAAACGCATTACAGAAACATACACTATATCATACATAAATACATTATATCATAAATAGATACACTATACCACACAGAAATACACTATAGAATATAACAAAAATATTGCGTACTATGGAACTCAAAAATGGACTAAAATTCACAAATACACTATATCACACACCCATACACTATATCATAAATAGATACACTATATCATATATACATACACTATAATAAAAGTGACAAAAATATCTTCATTCTTTTATAACAGGTTCAACTGAACAATCACTGAATAAACATGAAATTGGAGGAGTTTTACTTGGTCAAGTAAGATCAACATTGGATGATATACATGAGCTATATTGTCAGCATGCTGCTATAGTAGGGTTCAGTGTTAGAAAATCCAAAAACAGAAAAAAAGAAGGGACATCAGTTGTGCATCAAAAGTACTATGTCGCTCTCCGCTCAAGGGAAAAGAAATACCAAAATCAAAGAAAAACGAGGGAGAGAATAATACGGATATAATGATACAAGACAAAGAATTTAAAGAAACGAGAGGACAAGAAGAGTTATGATCACAAGAACTGAATGTCCTGCTCTGATTAGAGCAAGAATGAACCCTGAAGGACACTATGAAATTGTGCAGCATGTTATAAAACACAATCATCCACTTACAAGAGAACCACTAAATTACCTTCATAGATCTGAGCGTCAGATGAGTGATCCAAAGAAACAAACCATACAAGCTATGCAAGAGTGTGGACTGAGACCGATAGATTCATTTAAATACATGAGTACAGAAGCAGGTGGTGAAGATGTATTGGGTCATTCCATGAAGGACCACTTCAACTGCTGTTATAAACTCAAAATAAAACCAATTGAGGGAAAGGATTCACAAAATGTTGTTGATAACCTTTATGAGCAGATGCAAACAGATAGTAACTTCTCCTTTAAAGTAAGATTGAATGATGAAGGAAAGGTTTGCTGCTTATTTTGGAGAGACTCTATGATGCTTGAGGACTATACAATATTTGGAGATGTTATGGTTTTTGATACTACATATAGGACAAACAAGTATAATCTTATTTGTGCACCATTTGTAGGAATTAATAACCATTGGAAAAACACAATGTTTGCATGTGCGTTTCTTGCGGATGAGACAATACCATCATTTGAATGGGTTTTTGAAACATTCAAAAAATCAATGAAGGGTAAATGTCCAATAACTATATTCAGCGACCAAGATGCTGCAATTGCAGGAGCAATAAAAAAGGTACTCATGTTTATGTGACATTTGCACAACTTCTGTTATGTTCTATTGCAGAAGCGATAAATATTACTTGAAAAACTAACTAAATGAACTCATTGACAGGCTTTCCCAACCTCAAGACCCAGGCTATGTTTATGGCATTTGAGTCAAAATGCAAATCAACAATTTAGATTGATGAATGCAGATAAGGAATTCAAGAACATTTTCCACAAGTGTCTGAGTGGTTGCATTACAACAACAGAATTTGAACAAACTTGGAGCACAATGACCAAAAAATATAAACTAGAAGATGATCGTTGCTTCAAGAGATTGTATAGTTTGAAAGAAAAATGGTGTACAACATTTAGCAAAGACTTCTTCGCTGCTGGAATACTATCTTCATAGAGAAGTGAAAGCACAATTCATGCTGTTGGGTTTAAGGCAAGCAAAACTACTAGCTTGACTGACTTCTTTTCAATATTCCAACAGACAGTAATAAGGTGGAGAAGACAGGAAGAAAAGGATGATTTTAATTGTACAAAGGGGAATACCAAAATCAGATCTCTGCATGAGTCCACTATTAAAACATGCGGCTTCACAGTACACACATACTCTTTTCCGAGATTTCGAGGAAGAATTCAAACATGCAATGGCAAGTGCAATTGAATTAGTTGGTACACAAGGAATCATTCTGACATACAGAGTTTTCCTCAATGGCATTGATGGTTCTTCTCAACAAGTCTCCTTCAATTACCCAGAGAAGACAATTGAGTGTGGATGCAGAAATTTTGAAGAATCAGGTTGGTTGTGCTTTCATGCCATAAGAGTTCTACACTTGCATTCTGTCCAAAAAATACCAGAGAAATACATATCATCAAGGTGGACAAGATTTGCAAAAAAAGAAGTTTGGGAGAAATTTGATAATGAAAAGAGAGAAAAAAGAGAAATAAACAGCTTCACACCATGGAGGCTGCACATGATAAGGAGGTATGTAAACACACTATACACCAGCACAAAAATACATTATATCACACAGAAGTACACTATATGATCTATGAACACACTATATCACGTAGAAATCCACTATATGTTAGTCTAATACTATATCTACACTATCACACAGAAATACACTATATGATTTATAAACACACTATATCACATAGAAATCCACTATATGTTTGTCTAATACTATATATACACTAGCACACAGAAGTACACTATATGATCTATGAACACACTATATCACGTAGAAATCCACTATATGTTAGTCTAATACTATATCTACACTATCACACAGAAATACACTATATGATCTATAAACACACTATATCACATAGAAATCCACTATATGTTTGTCTAATACTATATATACACTAGCACACAGAAGTACACTATATGATCTATGAACACACTATATCACGTACTATATGTTAGTCTAATACTATATCTACACTATCACACAGAAATACACTATATGATCTATAAACACACTATATCACATAGAAATCCACTATATGTTTGTCTAAATACTAACACATTCATGCCATAAGGTACTACAATCTCATATTAAAGAGCCACAGAATAGAACCAGCTAGAGCAGTGATAGAGGAAAATTTCAAAAAAAATAAATTCAAAAGTTGAAGAAGTAATAAAGATTGAAGAAGCAAAAGCAGCAGCAGAAAAAGCTAAAGCTCATGAGAAAGCATTACAAGAAGCAGCTGCAGCATTACAAGTTAATGAAAGTCAAGAAAACAATACACAAGAATCAGCACCAAGACCAACAGTTTTGGATCCCGATAGAGCAGTCACAAAAGGAAGAGACAACAAGCGAATAAAAGGACACTATGATTCATACAAGAAGGCATCAAAAAAAGGGAAAAATAGACACAAGGAGTTTGGAAGCATAACTCCAAAAGAACATCTGTTCTAAAAAACTTTACCAAGAGAATTATGCAATGTTTTTAATCATTTGAGTTTAAAATAAGACTTGTACACTATATGGTTATGTGCAAATTTTTTTTTTTTTAAAGGATATGGTTATGAAGTACATTATATAAATAAATTCTTATGAAAAACTCTTTGTAAACCCATTATATTTACACAAACCTGCTGTGTAACCCAATAAAAATCAAAACAAATTACTAATTTGTAATACTCTATATGTCAACAAGTAAAAATACACTATATCATATACAACAACACTATATCATTGAAAACTACACTATATCAAAACGGCAGATTATTCAATTTTTACAAGGAACAATATCAAATATTAGAACCACACACTATACCACATGCACACACTATATCATATAGACCAACATTATATCAATATACATAAGAACTCATATTATCAACAAATAAATAATGCATGCAAAAATAAATAATTCAACAACATAAAATTATATTACAAAAAGTTCTTACACCCTGAGAAGAAGTAAAGTAAAACTTTTTTGGAGGAGAAGAGAGACTGAGTTCATTGATATTCATCATTCTTGCCCAATTATCTATAACTGATTCAAACATCTCAGTCTCAGTAGCAACCGTCCAAATCTCACTCCGAGGTATAGAGAAGAACACTTCATCCACGTTGAAAGATGTCTTCACCGCAACAGCAACACAAATTGTAAAAATATTTTCAATAAAAACAATTCATTAAACAAATTTCATTCAAAAATTTACCTCCCATCTAAAGGATGTTGATTTTCAGAACAATAATCAACAGCCTCCCTTAAAAATATTGGGAGATCTTGCATCACATCTTCAAAATCTTTCATCATCTTTGAAAGATGAGTGAAAGGACCCTCAATTGCATATTCATCCAAGCCTTAGAGTTGACTTGGGTGGACCCCCTAGACAAAGCATTTTGGAAAACAATCCATGTATTCTCCTCCATGGACATGTCCTCACTTGCATCATAAAAAACGTTGTTGACAACGTTCTGGATGATGTCATTCGTTTTCTGACTCATTTGAGTCACTATAAAGCTAGGGAACGCAGTAGTAGAAGGATTAGACACCTCTTCCCAACCAGCTGGTAAATCCTTAACAGTATATGCAATTGATACCATTTCATCAAAGTACTTCTGATAAATTAAACTTGACAAAATTTTGTCAAGATCATCTTGGGAAGGATTATCGGAAGGAGGATTGCCGACCACATAAGAGTCCTTCAAACTCTTTAACGCATCTATGTGGCAATAAGAGACAGCTTCCAAATCCCTCTTCCACATCAACCACATAGCATGAAGCTCCTACAAAAATCAAAACAAATTACTAAATAGTAATACTCTATATCAAAACAAGACTAACTATGGGAAAATAACACCAACTATATGAAAATAACACCAACTATATGAAAATAACACCAACTATATCGGAAACGTAAACACACCATCGCATCAATGTAACACATACACTATCGGATACAAAATACACTATACCATATAGGACAACACTATATCATTGAAAACTACACTATATCAAAACGGCACATTGTTCAATTTTTACAAGGAACTATATTAAATATTAAAACCACACACTATACCACATACATACACTATATCATGTAGACCAACACTATATCAGTCTGAAATACACTATATTAAATTATTCTAAATTTTTACACTACAAGTAACACACTATAGTACACATTATAACACATACAACACCACTATATCAAATACAACACCACTATATCAAATACAAATATAATATCACATACCAACATCACGTGACCACACAATCACATAAAACCACACTATATCACATAAAACCACACTATATCACTCAAAACTCTACTATATAAAAAATTAATATTATTCTAAAATTTGAACTTACATCTCTAGCTTGTGCAGTAATTTCTTCATCAGTGAGACTTCCTGGTGGAAGCTCAAACTGAATATGAAGCTTGCCCTTCACCTTCCTCTTGGGCGCAGCCTTCTTTGCTACATCACTACTTCTACTTCCTCCACTTCCTGTATCATCACTCAATACAGGACGTGGTACATACTGAACTTCAATTTGTTTTTGAACAGGTTTCATCCTGGTGAAATCAACTTGCCCATCATCAGTGAAGTAAAACTTAGCACTTATTGGATAAGTTTCATCAAGCAAACCACTTCCAAACTTATCACATAGTACTTCACGACGAATTCTCTTGGCAGTTGACTCATTATCCCAATGAGCCAACAGAGGCAGTCGAGTTGGAGGCACGCCATCACTAATCTGTAGGTGATGGAAGTAAATCAACTGCAACAAAATTATACAACCAAGTATAATGCCCCCGAGCACCTTTAGCAAAAAAGTGAATTCTTGAACAAAACATTCGCATGCATCAACCTATCTAAAATATATTTACACTAATTCAAACGAGGAATTCTCCGAACCTCATTTACAACAAGAACAAGCCTCAAATCCAGTGTGTTATTTGCAACTGGAGCTAAAAAAGAAGAAAAAGCAAATAACACATACAGCTTTTGAAAAATCTCGCCACCATCAACTAAATTCCTTAACACAGAATAAACAGCAGACAAAGGAATTTGCCCTTTATCCCGAGCAACTCCAAAGTACTCCCTCCAGCTTACTTTCAACTCAAAATGCGGATTCTCCGCATTACGTCCCCTAGACACATCCACCACATCCTGTCCTTCAACTAAAGGGAGCTGAAGCACATCATAAACATCAAATTGGTTAACCTTGAACTCTTTTCCATAACCAACCTTAAACATGCCAGACCCACCATCAAACCTCTCCACCAACCATCCACTCAAAGAATTATTAGTCCTGGAAATCTTCAAATCCAACAAAGATCCAAAACCAATTTCTATAACAGATTTTTTCTGTTCAACACTAAAAGCTTCATTCAGCTCACGAAGCCTTTTACCAGAGCAAGTAGTTTTGAACAGGTTTATCCTCTGTCCTTCAGCATCACAGTATGTTTTCCTCTTCTTTGGAGCTTGCAAGGTATCCTTCTGAGCTACACCTTTTACCCTTTTCTTGCTTTTTGCTTCTTCTTTTGTTAAAACAGATTACCAGGCATCGGTTCCTTCATTACCGGGAACTTTAGCGTAATCAATTCCTTCACTAACAGCAGGATTAGCAAGCATCACTTCTTCCATCCTCGCTTGTTCAATAGATGGATTACTAACATCATGTCCAGGCGTGCTCTGCAACAAAAAACAATTGTACAAAACATACACTATATCAGCCTAAAACACACTATATAATGTCAAAACATACTATATCATGGCCAAATACATTAATACAACACTAACATAATATCATGTAAAAATACACTATATCATCTCAAAATACACTATATCATGTCAAAACACACTATATGATGTCAATATACACTATCATCAAAAACACTGTCAAAGAACTATCACAGCAACACTATCATTTCAAAATACACTATATCATCACAAAATACACTATATCATATCAAAATACACTATATTTTATCAAATCATCTCAAAATACACTATAATGTCAAAACACACTATACGATATCAATATACACTATCCAAAACACTGCCATAGAACTACTACAGCAACACTATATCATTCTAAAATACACTATATCATATCAAAACACACTATATTATTTCAAAATACACTACCATTTCAAAACTAAAAAAAAGTAGTATAATTACAAATACACTATATATTTACAAAATAAACTATATCATGTCAAAATATACTATATCATCACAAGAATAACACAATTACAAATTATCACAAAAAAATAAACCTAAAAAAAAAAATCAAAACTCCAAAAATCGCACAAAAATCAACAAAAATTTATCATGCAAACAATAAAAATCGCACAAAAATGAACGAAGAGTAATTAAAACTAAAAAAAAAAAGAAACTCCAAAAAATCGCACAAAAATGAACGAATAGTAATTCAAACTAAAAAAACATCAGAACTCCAAAAATCGAACAAAAATCAACATAAATTTATCATGCAAACAATAAAAAAACGCACAAAAAAATGAACGAAGAGTAATTCAAACTAAAAACATCAAAACTCCAAAAATTATAAGAAATTATAGTAAAAACCAAAATCAACAACATAATTACCATCAGTATGAGCAGTTCCACTAACACCAGGAAACTCCGATTCCTCTGCACGACCACCAAGAGATGAACGCAAACCACTACGTTTTGGAAAATTCCGATTACCAATCGTCTTCCTTCCCATTGCTAAATTCAAACGAAAAAGATTACACAACTGAAAATGAAGAAGTTAGGGCAGAGAAGATTACACAAAACTGAACTTGAAGAGAGAGAAAATGAAGACGTTAGGGCAAAGAAGATGAGAAGTTATTGCGAGAGACAAATGCGTAAGCTTCTGAGAACGAAGTAGTGGGAAGAAGTTATGAGGAGAGAGAAAATCAGGAGAGGAGAAAAACCTGGCGCGCCAAAAACCGAAAAGCGTAATCATTAACTCACGCGTGATATGGATTGGTGCACACTAATTAGTGTGCACCGGGTTCATATTAGTTTTTTTAATCTTTATGTTGGTGTAACGCAGGATATTACATGTAAATATGTAATATACGTGTGCAAATAAAGTGAAAAGTAAACTGGTCCAAATTCAAATTTTAATTTGCTGAATTGTGAAATGCTTTAATTTGCTGACGAGTAATATAAAAGGCGCTATATCACAAAAATAGCTGTAGTATCACTTTTGACTCTCCTTGATTCGATTTAGCCGACCTAGCTCCAAATAAAGTTGCATATGACAATTGACAATTTGACATGTATGGAAAATGACTATTGCTGAGATAATACAAAGTTATGCAAAAATGTGATCTCCTATTTTTACTTGGCTTTTTTTTTTTGTTGTTGAATGGATTACTACAATTGGCTTTCAGAATCGTCATCTTATCTAAATCTTTTTGGTTTGACATCACTAGTTTGGTATTGATGTCTCACATAAAATTACTTAAATTTGCCCATGGTGTGGGAGATAGCTTATGTTGCTAATAAGAGTAAATCTTAGATGAAATTATCTCCCTTTATTAAATAAGTATGAGATTATATCTCATTAAGTTTTTGTTAAATAATTAACCTAAAAAGAACCAATAAATCGCATGTAAAATCAAATAGGCTATGCTTTCCCGGTTCCATGAATATTTCAATATATGGACTCTTACATTATTCACACTCCCTTTTGACCACCTACTGCAATTAAACCTCAAGGAGAAGGATATTTACGAGGGATTTTGTTACATTCATCTTAATAGTTATACTTTCAAAATATTAAGTTTTTAATTATGATTTTTAATTATAGGTAATTGTAGATATTATGTTCAATTGTGTTTTGCGAATTTAAAATTTTACATAGGACAATTAACATAAAACGAAGGAATAAGTTCATGTTATGATGATATTATGTGCATTACACAGGTCCATATATAGAATGTACTTATTGAAAGGAGCGTATTGTCACGGATGGCATTCGTCGTCCCAAAAGCATCGCTGGGCAAGCAGCGTGGGCTGGGCACTGGGCGATGGCCCGACGAGGGGCAAAATGGCATAAGGCATCTGGTGGGCCAAATGAGCTCCAAATAGGCTCAAATTTGGGGGTCCACCATATTTTGGGCTAATAAAGATAATGGTCGAGCCAGATTTTGGATTTGAGGCCCAGAATCAGGTGATGGTGCACGGCCATATTTCAGGAGTGCATGGAAGCTTCTAGAAGGGCCTAGCATGCTTTGTGGAGGTAAGCTTCTAGGCTAGGAGCTTCTAGGACGTGCCTAGAGTATTCCAGCTGTACATAGACATTGTAGAGTGTCTAGAGTGTTCTAGGGCAGCAGTATGTAGAACCCTCCATTTGAGGAGGTGCGGAATATTCTAGAAACTAGGGGAAGGTAGGATGGAGGCCTATAAATAGGCATCCCCCTTCAGTTGTAGAGATCAACCAACACTTGTATTCTCTCTCAAGCAATATAAGAGTATTCTTATAAATCTTCTCTCTAGCCATCTTCCATACTTAGCCAATTTCGTAGCACACTTAGCTTAGCCAAGCTAGCCAAGCAAGCAATCAGGTGCCTTGACTTGCCTTCCGACGGGACTGTGAAGCAAGTAGGCCACGTATAGCGACTAGGGAAGAGTCGGTACGTGACAAGTGGTATCAGAGCAGCGACGATCGTTGGGGCGTTGTCGTTGAAATTAGGTGAGGCATTGGTGCTGTTGTGTGGACGAAGCATTAGTGTGGGTCGGAGTGATGGCATCACAACCGAAGGACAGTGTTGGTGCATCAGGGGTCGTGGATGAGACCCTACGGAAGAAGAAGCAAACGACCATAGAGCTTGATGGTCGTCTTGCAAAGGTTGAGCTCGCGATGGGGGACCTTGTCGACAGCATGGGGGTTGCCGAGCAAGGCGTCGCGGAGCTCAAATCGGGTATGTCGACGCTTGAACTAGGTATCGACGGGATAGATAGCCGTGTTCAAGTGCTCGAACTGGGAGTTGGTGCAACGGCAACGGAAGCCAGGGAGGTTGCCCAACTTCTCGTGAACGAGGTGGCCGACTCAATTCGGGCAGAGTTGGCACAACTCAAGGAATCCATTATGGGGCAGCTCCAAGCCATGAAGGAGCAACTTGATTCGGTCCGGGGAGACCTGAACTCAAGCAAAGCGGACATGACGCTTTGCAAGGCGGCCGTGGCCGGGGGAGTCACGATGCGGGAAGGACCTAGGATGAAGGTCCCGGAGCCGCCAAGGTACGAGGGTAAGCGTGACCCGAAAGCTCTCGACAACTTTCTATGGAGCGTCGAGAGATATTTCGAGGCCATGCACGTGGAAGACGATGCTTCTAAAATTTGTACCGCCACAATGTATTTGTCGGAAGACGCCGTCCTTTGGTGGAGGAGGCGACAAGAGGATATCAAGAAGGGGCTATGCAGCATCGCGACGTGGGACGACTTCAAGAGGGACTTGAAGAGGCAGTTCTACCCCGAGAATGCCGAGGAGCTTGCGATGAAGAAGCTACGAGGGCTAAGGCAAACGGGGGCGATTCGGGATTACATTAGCCAGTACTCGTCGCTCATGCTCGAGACCCCCGACATGGAGGAAAAGACTCGCCTCATTTTCTTCATGGACGGTTTGCAAAGGTGGGCGGAACAAGAGTTGAGGCGACGGGGAGTCAAGACTCTTGCGGAAGCCATAGCCGTGGCGGAGTCCTTTATCGAGATTCCGAGGGATTCGAGACGGGACAAGGGCAAAAGGGTCGAAGAGGACGACCACGAGGAGGAGGAAGCATCGCTTCAACCGAGGGCCAAGTATGCGGATAGCAGCAAGGACAAGGCCCAGTCCAAGGGGGATAGTCGCGATGGAGGTAAGCAACACAAGCCACTTAAATGCTTTCTTTGCGATGGACCGCATATGGCTCGTGTATGCCTTAAGCGACTAAAGTTGAGTGCTATCATCGCAACTCTGGGAGAGGAGTCGACGACAGAAGCGTCGATGGGGGCGATGTGCTTGGGTGAGGAAGCCAAGCTCGCCAATGTACGACTCCTCAATGCGTCGGATGTCGTGGAAGAGGAGCCAAAGAGGGAGGCATCCACGACAACGCAAGGGACGAGCATCAAGCAAGGAGGCAGCTTGATGGTCGTAAACGGGTCGGTGAACGAGGTTCACACTAGGGTGCTTGTCGATACGGGGGCGACGCACAGTTTTCTTGCGCTACAGGAAGCCAAGAACCTAGGAGTGAAGTTCACCAAGGTGGATGGCGAGATGAAGACCATCAACTCAGGAGTCAGGAGCCACGTCGGTATATGGGAGAGCGTGGAATGTTCCTGTCCGCTTGGGGAAGTGGAGAGGAAAAGTCGACTTCTTGGTAGTCGACATTGATGATGAGGACGTTGTGCTAGGCATGGAGTTCCTTAGCACCGTCATGCCATTTCGGGTAGGTGACGATATGTTATCGATCATCCACAAGGGGTGCGAGTATGACATCCATCTCGCACAGGGCAAGGAAGTGGGGATAAGAATATCTTCCTTGAAGGCAACATGGGCGCTAAGGGATGAGCGTCCAGGGTCGATCCAGAGACGGATCGAAACCTCGATGTCAAGGGGTCGGCATCGAAAGAAGCTCCGTGGGACGAGCAACAAGGCGAAGCATGAGAGCCACATGCAACGGACGTCAAGTGCTAGCCAAGGGGAAAAGGCAACAAGCACGAGACACGGGCAGACGGGACTTGCCCGAGGGTCTATCTTGACGAGGTCATTAAGAATTTGGGTGGGGGAGAATGTCACGGATGGCATTCGTCGTCCCAAAAGCATCGATGGGCAAGCAGCGTGGGCTGGGCGCTAGGCGATGGCCCGACGAGGGGAAAATGGCATAAGGCATCTGGTGGGCCAAACGAGCTCCAAGTAGGCTCAAATTTGGGGGTCCACCATATTTTGGGCTAATAAAGATAATGGTCGAGCCAGATTTTGGATTTGAGGCCCAGAATCAGGTGATGGTGCACGGCCATATTTCAGGAGTGCATGGAAGCTTCTAGAAGGGCCTAGCATGCTTTGTGGAGGTAAGCTTCTAGGCTAGGAGCTTCTAGGACGTGCCTAGAGTATTCCTTGCTGTACATAGACATTGTAGAGTGTCTAGAGTGTTCTAGGGCAGCAGTATGTAGAACCCTCCATTTGAGGAGGTGCGGAATATTCTAGAAACTAGGGGAAGGTAGGATGGAGGCCTATAAATAGGTATCCCCCTTCAGTTGTAGAGATCAACCAACACTTGTATTCTCTCTCAAGCAATATAAGAGTATTCTTATAAATCTTCTCTCTAGCCATCTTCCATACTTAGCCAATTTCGTAGCACACTTAGCTTAGCCAAGCTAGCCAAGCAAGTAATCAGGTGTCTTGACTTGCCTTCCGACGGGACTGTGAAGCAAGTAGGCCACGTATAGCGACTAGGGAAGAGTCGGTACGTGACAGTATGCTCAAGAAAGGAACAAGTTGGATATGGAGTATATAATAATAGAACACTCGAATATATATGATGACTCAACAAACTACTCTCCCTACAACTAGAGCCTTTTTCCCCACAAAAAAGAAAAGAAAAAAGAAGAAGTTGTTTTGAACCAAAAAGTCTAGTGTTTGCAACAAAGAGATCTTAAAACTTAAACAGATTCTAAACTATTACTCCTACGAGCAGTTTACTACAACAGGTAGCTGACATGGCATAGTTTGTTTACATTGAACTATTACCCGAATAGCGTGACTGTGCGTCTCCATCCATTAGAAATGTTGAACTACATAATTTTAGCATACTTTTAAGTCCATATATTAATGGTCTTATGAAGATATCAAGGAGATTGTTAGCATCATGTGGTAACATGCATAATCAGTTTTTTAAGTATGCTGATATCCAAGGAGATTGTTACAATTAGAACAACAGTCCATCAACCAAAATGCCACAATCTTCTCAAATGAATGTGGTTGTGTGTTTTGTGTAGACCTTAAAGTTTGAATCAATCTAGAGAAGCATGTGGCCGTTTCAAATAATTATAGTATAATCAAGCTATTATAACAATGACATAACAACAGGTATATATACAGGGTGTATACTTCTTAATTTATCGTACTTATACCCTTAAATAAGATGTACTTTTTTTAAAAATGGTATGAAGTTTAAAGTTATAGACAAAATTGTGTCAAATTTATGTTATTAACCGTTAGGGTTGTGAGTGCGTAGCGGAAGTAAATTAAAGATGTAGAGATTGAGAAAAATAATAGAGTTGGAAATATGTGGCAAGAAAAGTAGTAAAAGATGGACACACAATATTTAACGTGGGAAAATCCTCAAATAGAGGCAAAAAACCCACGGACGACGAAGTACCCAAAATCCACTATATGAAAATAGGAGAGTACAAGTAATCACCCGAAACTTATTAGGGTGAGTAGTACAAATAGAACTCTCACTATAGTAAAAAACTCACAAAAGAGTATTACAAAGAAGAATAGTGGATTAATTATACAAGGTGGGCTAAGAAAGGAGGGTTAGTATAGTAGGAAGGCTTGAATGTATGTATAGCTTCTTGGATTTGTGGAGTTGGTTAATTATTTTTGGTGATTCATGCTCTCCAAATGAATACCCAGCCATATATATAATGGTGATTTAGGCGGTGAAATTATGTCGGCAAAATGAAGATTTTTCTAGCTCCATTGTCTAGAAGGATGTAGCCCATAACCAATGCTCTAGAAAATCATGATCAAAGAAGATCACCGTCATTCTTGGAGATTTCTAGAGAAATCATTCTTGATTTCTTCCTAATCACCAACATATACTTGTGAGATATTTTCCAACTTGGGCCATAACCCAACAATCTCCACCTTGGACCAAATTTTATATGTACTCGTCGTATGAACCCCGAAGGGTATTAAGCAGATATGTCACCATGACCCAATTATAACTTGGGCTTAGAATAATGTGACATGTTGGAACCCGTTTTATGAAGGCATTGATGCCTAACCGGGGTAGTGTAGGAAGAAGCCATAATAGAAGACCGTTGTAATACATAGAGATTTCTATGTCTGATGGCCTTCAAAAGTTCATGAGCACCTCTGGATATTTTAAGTACTCCACCTTGAGCCGAAATCTTGCACCCTTTAGAATCAAGAGTGCCCAAAGAAATGATGTTCTGCTTCAGATCAGGAACATATTGAACATTAGACAGAGTCCTGATCTTACCATCATGCGTCTTGATCCGAACTGAACCAATACCATGAACTTTGCAACGGGAACCGTTGCCCATAGAGACAGATCTGTTCTTCACCGATTTATAATCGATAAAGTGATCCTTTTGAGAACACACATGGTAGGTGCAACCGGAATCAAGCACCCAATTAGGAGTTCTACTTCTTCCAGGAGAAGTAGCCAAAAGAGCATCATCGGATTCCATTTCACCAAAATCGGCTTGTGCAGTTTCCGTTGCTTTTTTATAATTTTCTTCTCTTTCGAGCTTTTTCTTTAATTTTATGCAATCGGAAACATCGTGCCCATGCTTCTTACAATATTTGCATAAACTTTTGAATTTATGCCCATTAGATATGGCCCCATTTTTGGTACTTATTTTACCGTGTGATCTCCCTCCTACATTTAATCCTTCGGCATTATCATTCGAATGCACTTCAAGATCAAATTTCTCTTTTGAGAGTAAATGTGATTTAACATCATCAAAATATAAAGTATCATTGTTACCATATAACATGATTTCCTTGAAGTGCTTGTACGAAGGAGGTAGGGAGACAATTAACAACACGGCTTTATCCTCATCTTCAATCTTGACATCCAAATTTTCAAGATCAATAATAATAGAATTAAATTCGTTAAGATGAGATTGGATAAAAGTACCTTCGGCCATCCGGATAGTGTAAAGCCTTTCCTTTAAACGGAGTTTGTTAGCGAGACTTTTAGTCATGTAGAGGGACTCGAGCTTCAACCATAGCCCTGCAGCGGTCTCCTCGTGAATAACCTCGCGTAGTACCTCCTTAGTTAAGCATAGTTGGATCGTAGATAATGCTTTTTCATCCAACTCTTGCCACTACTCGTCAGTCATAGTAGGTGGCTTTTTCTGTTTGCCATCAAGTGCTCTTTTTAATCCGCTATGTGTGAGAACGGCCTTTATCTGGACTTTCCAGATGCTAAAACTAATCTTGCCATCGAATTTCTCAATCTCGAACTTTGTTACCGAAGACATCTTTGATATAATAACACTCTAAACAACCTTTGGCTCAGATACCACTTGTTAGGGTTGTGAGTGCGTAGCGGAAGGCAGATTAAAGATGTGGAGATTGAGCAAACTAAATGGAGTTGGTTGATTATTTTTGGTGATTCATGCTCTCCAAATGAATACCCAGCCATATATATAATGGTGATTTAAGCGGTGAAATTATGTCGGCAAAATGAAGATTTTTCTAGCTCCATTGTCTAGAAGGATGTAGCCTATAACCAATGCTCTAGAAAAATCATGATCAAAGAAGATCACCGTCATTCTTGGAGATTTCTAGAGAAATCATTCTTGATTTCTTCCTAATCACCAACATATACTTGTGAGATATTTTCCAACTTGGGCCATAATAGAATTTGGGCCATAACCCAACATTAACAATTGAAAAAACTATTTGGACATGTGTTTTTCATCGTAAGGATTGATATGTTCAATTAGGGCCCTTTTTTACTCGAGTAATAGGTGATAGCCAAATGGTTTTGGATCACCTTCGATCCCAAACATCTTGGGATTGAGGCTTCGTTTGGTTGAGTGTAAAACATTTTCAGTGTAAAATGATTTTCATGGGAAACAATTTAAAATGAAAAACACAATTCTAAAATTAGTTTTCCATTGTTTGGTTCCATGTAAGAAAAATGATAAAACGAAGGAAAATGAAAGGGAAAGTAAGGAGGTAGTGAGAAGAGTGTACACGAGAGATAAGAAAAAGGAAGGAAAACAGTTTTCCGTTCATTTCGAAGGGAAAATGGTTTTCCATCTTTGGGAAATCAATTTTACTCATAGGGAAAATAGTTTTACACTTTTTTAAACCAAACAATGTAAAATTAAAATAGAGGAAAACAGTTTTCCATAAAAATATTTTACGCCCCACCAAACGGTGCCTGAGTCTCACCCCTTGCAAGAGGGATCTCCAATTCCTCCCCCCTCCTTGCAAGGAATTTTAACTTACCTATCTTTAAACAAAATTAGAGCCCTTCTCGTTTTCCTTCAATACTCCTATTAAAATCATATCGAATATGTTCTTTATTATTGTTTTTTCTACTTTGATTTAGCTTTCATGTATATTCATTTAATGTACGAAGTATATATATTTTTAATTTGGGATATTATCTCAGATAACCCTGATTTATAGGCCTTTTTCCAATATAACCCCGACTTTGGCAGGCCTGTCTCCGATAATTCTGAACTTGATTTTTGTCATTAAACCTAACAGAAAGTCAGACGGCGTTAACATGGTTTCAAAACAAAAACAATTAGGGCTTTTTTTTAAAAAAAAAACTCATCTATTTCTCTATCATGTTCTTTAATTTCAAGTACTCATCAATGGTTTGTCTCTCCTCTTCATTTCCTCTCCTCTCTCCTACCGCACCACCACACTATGCACCCTTTTTTCCCCCCCACTTTTTCTCTCTCCTAATTCTCTATATATCCCCCTTTCCCCACTCTCTCTCCTCACCAAACTCAACACACTCACCCTAATCCACCTCCTCTGCCTCCAATTCACTCCCCAAACACTCCCTTACTTTCTCTCTCTAACTCATCAATGGAGTTCGACAAACAACAACACTCGTCGCAATCTTTGAAGCACAAGCTCAAACTCATATTAGCCTCTTGCTGCAATTTTTCCGACACCGATGAAGACGACATCAAGAAGAATCTAGAACATTCCGATAAATCGCACACTTTATCTGCTTGGCTGAAATCTGAGCTGCCTTCAATCAAGGTAATTTCCGCTAAAATCTTCGCTGGAAAACTCGGTCGAAATCGCCGAGCTAACTCGGCTGAGTTCGGATATGATCCACTGAGTTACTCGCTTAATTTTGAAGACGATGATTCGCATCTTGATGAATATCCTCTTCGGAATTTCTCCTCTAGACTTCCGCCTTCTCCTGTTAAGGAGAAGAACAACGTCGTCGTTTCGACTCAAATTGTTGGTTGGAGCTGACGAATTTGCAACCGTTTTTTTGTTTGTTTTAGTTTTACGGATGTTTTTGAGACAACGTAGATTTGAGAAGAATTTTTGTCTCGATCTATGTGTAATTAGTAGTACTAATTAGCATATGTGATATGTATATTGGAAATTTATGATCAGTTCAGAATTAGAACTACAAAATTTGTGAATTGCAATGTGATATTGTCTATTCTTTTGTACATTTATGTGAATATCATATCATATAATTAATTTTGCAAAGTTTGGATGATTTGAAGTTAACTAGGGATTAAGCACTTTTTCTTTTCTTTATTCTCTTTGTTTAATGAATTAATTCAAATTTAATTAAAATATGGGATAAGTGATGATGCTGCTGAATGCTGATTGTGTATGTGTTTTTTTAAAGCGAAAAATTGATATGTGGCAAAACTTGTCATTTGTCAAGTTGTCACAAGTTGTTAATCTTGTCTTTCACGCCCCTTCAAAATCTTAAGGAGTGCTTTCGAATCTTATGTGGGGGAAGAAGTGTACGTGTATATTTAGACATGCGCTACAAATTTATTGTAGTCAATCACAATTCACAAACAAGTGGAGTATTAATTCGGTAATGCATGAGTAGCGTTGAAATGTGAGAATTGTTTATTCAGTAGACACCTTATCAATTATCAGAACCTATAATAAAAAAGAGTTCATTTTTGAAGAGACGGTCTCACGTTAGTCTTTAACGTGAGGCAAGGCGTGTCAATTTGCCACGCCGACATCACGCGCGCGCATCAAACCGGGAAATTAGTTAAGTCACTTGAACTTATTAGTTATCCTTAAAATCTTTTGAATGAATTAGTTAATTGCTGAAGTATATTAGTTAAGCGGTGAAGTACATTAGTTAAGCGGTGAAGTACATTAGTTAAGTGGTGAAATATGTTAATTAAGCGCTAAAATATATTAGTTATAACATGAAAACCAGATTATAACGCATCTTATTTTTTCAATCACAACAATACCACAAATGTACATGTGCAAAAGGTGGACTAGATTTGCAAAGAGCGAAGTGTGGAAAAGAGAAATCTCTGGAACAGTTATAAACAACGTAACCCCATGGCGATATGAAACCGAAAGAAAGTTTTCCAATCTCATTCTCAAAAGTCAAAATAATGAAGATGCAAGAAAGGTCTTGTGAAAGTCTACAAGACTATTCTTTGCAAGTATAACCAAAGTCTTAACTACAAAACCAATTATAGAAGAACAATGCTCATCAAGTACAACTATATTGGTTATTTTAGATTCCGAACATGCAAAAACAAATTAATGAGAAGAATGAGAAGAAGTGTAAGGAAGAAAAGTAATTTTAAGAAGACTAAAAAAATAAATTCCAAGAACCAAAATGAAATTGGTAGAATTACTCCAAATGCTAGGTTGTTTTAAGTTCTTTTTTCAGATTATCTTTTGTATTTGACATTTTAGATTTATAAAAAAGTAATTTTTTCGTTTATATTGGAAACTAAATAATGCTCAATAGATCTTAACTAATTATAGAACAACACTAACTAATGTACTGAATATGTTAACTAAAAATTAATGTAAGTCTATATATAGATTACCAACTCTAAACTATTGTTCTAAAATACTTAACTAATTCGCCAAAAACATTAACTAATTCGCCAAAAATATTATCGTGAGAACTTGTGAAACACGGTCCGTTTTTGAAAAACATATCTTTTGGATTTGGGCAGGTCTCACGTTAAGACTAACGTGAGACTGTCTTTTCCAAGAGTTTGTGAATAAAAAATTCTATATGGTGTATATGGCTTATATCTATAATCTTACAATTAAGTTTAATTTGATCCATATTAAATGAAGTATATATATAGTTCTTGACGTGCAATTTTTCATTATCTTTTTCGCACTTTCAAGGATTTGGCTTGCAAAGCTAAACATTACTTAAGAAACATTATTCGTTCATAAAAAAAATTCTTACCTATTTAAAAAAAAAATCGGTAGCTAGTCAAACTCATTCCAGAACATTTGAAAGACCGTGGCTGTGTGAATGGTAGTACGGGAGAAAAAGGTTGGGCTGTAGCCTATAGACATAGATACTAACCCTGTCCGTGACATTATACATTATCTCCCGTAAGGCCATAAATGTTTCTGTTATACTCCCTCTGTTTTTTTTTATCATTCTCATTTTCCTGTGCGCGTCTCTCAATGCACCTCTTTGAACTTAAATATCTTTCATTATATATTACTAAAAATTATAACGATTGAATATTAATAATGTACTAATTGAGACGAATCAAATAAGACCCCACATGACTATATTTTTTTCTTATAAATTGAAAAAAATTGAGAAGATTCTCTCTAAATATGAATAGTGCCAAGATTCCAAGTGAGAAAGATAGAAAAAACAAAGGGAGTACAATTTGGGCCATAGACGTGCTTGCATTATTTGAGTACTTTTAACAAGTGGTAAGAAAGTTTATGCATGCATCTTTTTCCCAATTAAAAATATACCCACTTAGCCCAGATGCATATCTAACCCATGTTAGAACTTGGAACTTGGAAACCCCCCCTTTTCTTTTAGGGGAAGCTTAACTACTCCGTCTGAGGTGATCATTATATCTTTAGTTTTTTACTATATATTTCATCCGTTTTTTAATAAGTAACACAAAGAGAAAGTAGGGGAATACCAAGGAGCCTAGAGGAAAGTTGGGACCACTTGTTTAACCAATTAAATTTGAGTATTTGATAAAGTGAGTGTGTGAAACAATTAAATGATGGCAAGGATCTCTATTATATAAGGGAAGGAGAGGCTATGGTGTCTCCCTGTTAACTTACTCAAAAACCCTCATGATTTTTTAAAACTTAAAATATATCCCTTAATATTCACAACACACATTAAGTAACTTAAAAATAAAACTATCCTTAAATTTTTTCTACAAAACAATTCAAAAAGTCAAAACCAATAGGAATTAACACATAAATATAGAAGGTATCTTACAAACATAAATTATTGACTTGCCTAAGCCAAAATCCCAATTTTGACAATGCCTTCACCCATCATGAACATATTGCATGGCTTTAAATCTCCATGCCTGATCCTCTTCGCATGGATGTGGTGCAATCCTTGCACGATTTGCAAAAATATATTCCAAACATGTTCAACTTACAAAAGTTTTTCAGGCACAAGGACTTTGTCCAAAGAAGTTGAACAAACCTCTTGTTGGATGAATAAGCATGGCCCTCCAGTTTCATAAGATTCCTCTACAGAATCAGTAGACAAATCAAATGCACCTATCACCTCAGCTTTGAACCAAGCTGAATAATAGCGAATTACGTTCTCATGACAAACTACAACCAGGCATAGAACCTCACTGCATAATCCAGATTTTTTTTCAATTAACACTACCAATCCATATTCTCATGATAAATTTCTTCTCATTCTCAACAAAAAAAACAGAAATAAGAACTACCTGATCACTAGGTCATAATCTAAACCTTCCTCAGTGTCAAACACTACCTTCTTCACTGCATATTATTGATTGTCCACCTTGTTAAGACATTTAACGACATAACCATATCCTTCGCTGCTAATAACCTCGAGTTCTTCAAACTCGATAAAAAAACCTAGACTCAAATCCACTTGGTCTATTTTTTTGTACTTCGGTTCACTTTGCCGGATATCAGACATTTTATTTCCATATTTGATTTATCCACTGTTAGGTAATCACATGAACGAATTCAAGTTAGTAATCACATGAACTAATACAAGGTGTATACTGCTAATTCATAAAAAGTGAACATAAAAACTAGAACAAGAAAACTAGATTGGGTATTTATTTATTTTATTTTCCTTCAAGGCAAAGGGATTGGCCTCATAAAAACAAGGACCCAAAAAAGAAAAGATAGAAAGACAAGCCAAATAAAGAACACAAAACTAAAATAGTAACGGTCCATTTGGTAGTCGTTGATAAATGGTTGTAATGGGAATGAATTTTGAGTGTAATGTTATAAGGGAAGCACTCTTAAAATCTCCATTGGGAGGCAATTTCAACCCCCAAGTTTGTGTGTTTTTTCTCCACGTGGAAGCAATCTCACCCCTAAACTTGTGATTTTTATCCAAGGGGAAGCTATTTTCATTACCACTTATTACCACCTACAAGGTGGTATAGGATGAGAATGAAAAATAGATACATTAAGATAAATTAGCATTACCATGTGAATGAACAATAATTTTCTTACATACAAATTCATTCCCATTACGACCATTTATAACCAACTACAAAACGGGCCGTAAAAGCCATTCAACAAATTTGATCACCATCCTAGGCCAAACCACTTCATTACAATCCTGTAGCGAAAATCACCAATTTCTATTTCATTATATTCCTAATCCCACCCCACAATTAGCTAACCTATTGTTATAGCCGGTAAAATAGACACGTGCCCGTTGACCCGAGCGCAATACCCGACCGAGACTTGTTTTCCACTTGAAACGCAAAATAACCCAACCCGAAGTGAATCGAAAATAATGACCCGAACCGGAAATAATAAGGAAATATTTTTTCACAAACATTAATTTATGTGTTCTATTTATTTGCTAGAAAAGAAAGCAGACCTTACCCGAATTGACCCGACCCAACCCGATTGGAACCGACCCGTTCAAGCTCGCAACCAACACAAACACAAAGTCGACCCGAATATGACCGACCCGTATGACCCTTTGTCACCTCTACCTATTGTATCAAATAATATAGTTTTTTTTATTAAAAAAATGATGGTGTCAAGGATGAAGTTGGTCTGTAGGCTTGTATCAATGATATAGAAGTATTTTTTTTTTTTTTTTACTTCTGTTTAGGGTACAAAGTGCATCAACTCGTAAACACGTCAAAATGCAATGGACCAAGGATAGAACTGCTACATAAAAGTAGTCCTGAAGTAACTATGAGCTTGACATGCATGCTAGCAGAAATACTGGATCCCCAGATGAATGAGCTTGTCAAAGTCTTGGACAAAAAACTGTAAAATTTCATCCATGGAAGGGCAACTTCCTGGATCTTTCCTCAAGCAACGATCAATGAGCACGAGGAAAGTATAAGAAATATCAGCAGGATAATCCTTCCCAAGGGAAGAATCAACAAATTCTTCTACGTTCAAAATCCCATTTTGCTCACTTAGCACAGGGCCTAAGACCTCTTATAAGTGAACTTAATTAAGCCCTTCACAAAGGCAAAGCCACATCATTTTCAGTAACCATCTCTAACAATAAAACACCAAATGCATAAACATCAAGCATGGTTGCATAAAGGACACTATTCCATTCTTCAAATACTAATCAGAGAATTAAACGTCAAATTTTGCAAAAATGCTCAAATGCCTATCTATTAGTGCTATTTCTATACAGCCAGAGAGCTAAACTTCAAGCCATAATTCGCAAAAAAGCTTAAATTCATAGCTATTAACGCTATTTCTACGAGAAGAGCGGTGAGATGGTTGTGAAACTAGATAATCACGAGAACAAATTTAAAGTTCTAATGCTAATTGATCAAAATTGAGACTCAACTCAAACATTAGACAAAAAGAACGCTGAGACTGTTACAACTGTTAATTGAAGAGTTTACATTGGCGCCAAATTCAATTGAATTCTTTCTTTCCCTCTCAAATTCTACCGTTCCATTAGAATTAATTCATTCATTGAGCTCCTCCGTAACAAAATAGATGTTACACTTTGACTTTCACGTTTGTCGACGCAGTACTTTGACCATTAATAACTTTGACTGTGTGTTAATAAAAATTATAAGAAGTTAATATTATGAAAGTATACATTGAGACGAATTCAACAACATATCATATAGTAACGGTTGACTTTATCTAAAACTAAAAAACACATGGTCAAATGTAGTTGGTGAATAGCATAATGTTCAAAGTGTAACATCTATTTTGTTACAGAGGAAGTAGTTGGAGTTCTTTTCTTTCAGCTTCTAGAGTAGCTCTTTACTCCTATAAATAGAGATCAACTCTCTATCCCGTAAGTTCCTTTCAGAAAATAATAAACACATCTATATATATATATATATCTAAAACTCAAAGCAAACAAATGTCATGATGCCACATGTACCTCCCCCTCCCAAACAAATGATACAAAGTAATCAACAAAAATATATGTATGAAGGCTCGAACACGCAACTTCTCACTTGAAATACAAACATACTAACCACTAATCTACAATTTTTTTTGGTTTTTATGGGGAGAAAAAAAACTATAACATACATCTAAGAAAATCATTTATAGATATGATAACTTACATCCCACAATATACCCCATAATTATTAAGGAGACCCAACATTACATGCAATTAACTACATTGCTATAAACTACATTACTTCTAATTTAAGAACCAAATTGTAAGTAGGGGTGTTCAGAAGACCTGATACGTTTGACCCATCATGTTGACATGTCACCCGAAAAAGGTACAAATATGAAATTTCATTTTTATGGGTCGAGTACCTGACTCGGGAAAAAGATGCAAAAATCGGGTCGGTTGATGAGTTTGCTTTTAATTTACACGTGTATCCCGAATAAACGCATCGTTATATTTTTTTCTCTTTCTTTTTTCACAGTAACTTTAATCTCCTCTTATAAGATCAGAAACAATTGTGAAAATGTATTGAGTTATCTTCTAAGCTACCAAATACCACGTTGTTGTGCTTGTGACTTTCAGAGGGGGAAAAAATATTAATAATATAAAGAATCAACATTTTACAGGAGAAGTTGGATCAGATGAATCAACTTGTAAAAAAATGGATCGGATGAATCAACATGTTAATGAAAAAATTAGTTGTGATGCAATATGCAAGTGAGAAATATATTTACGTTATGATTGATTGGTAGTAGATCCTATTGAGGAATGAAGATTACAGTTGGCGTGCAATTGACAATTGTCACTCATGGTAGTATCCCAAAACACTGTAATCAACATGAATCGGCAGTTGATACTCATAGTAGTAGCTTCTTCTATAACTCTTCCAATGATTTTTTTTATAAAAAAAAGCTATGACACTTTTGCGGGTACCCGATTATTCAGGGTCGAGTTATGGACTGCTTTTCTAGCTACCCGAAAAGGGGTACCCACGTATTCTGGTACCGCATATTTAGTACCCGAATAACTAGGTAACCGATTATGAAAACCCATAAACAACAAACTCTCATTAATCGGTTACATTCTTTAAGGAAACAAGAAAAAAAAGAACGACATTAACCATCTTAAATAACTAAAATGTAATGCAATATATAAATTAATCTCGGAGCATAGCCCGGGTCAACAACTAGTTCTTTTCTATATGTAGAAGATGTTGCTCTATTATGGTGATGATAAGATCAATAGCTTATTACAATTATGCTTAATTCATCTGGAAACCGATCAGTCTTTATCACACTAGAACAAATTCAAGGTGTACACTGCTAATCAATTAAAAACTAGAACAAACAAAATTGAGACTCAAATATATCAAAACACAAGAAAGAAAATCGCTGAGACATACAAATTAAAAGAAATTCGATGTGTTTTCTTACTAAATTGTTGCTTCAAATTAAGCCAAGATATGAGAAGTTATGGAACGCAGAGTTATGAAGCTCAATTAAACCAAACTGTTAAATATTGTGAAACTCCGTAAATTTGGAGTGAGTCTATTGATCAATATATATAGGCTACAATAATCCGAATCCTAATATCATTAGGAAACTATACAAAGTATATCCTAAGACAATGAGAAAATATTATCCTAATAGTATTCTCTATCACATCCCCGCAGTCATAGCGGGAGGAGGACGTACGCTAAGACTGGATTTAAAATCCAAAAATAACCGTCGAGGAAGGCCTTTTGTGAAAATATCTGCAAACTGATATAGTAGGCACACGTAACACACGAACCTGTCCTAAAGCAACCTTTTCCCGAACAAAGTGAATATCTAACTCAACATGTTTGGTGCGTTGATGCTAAACTGGATTGTTGGACAAGTAGATAGCACTGATATTATCACAATAGACAAGTGTAGCCTGACGAAGGGGACAATGCAACTCAAGTAATAAGTTGCGCAGCCAGCAGGATTCAGCTACAACTTTAACGACGCCTCTATATTCTGCCTCTGCGCTAGATCGAGACAGAGTAGCCTGACGCTTAGAAGACCAGGAAATAAGGTTGTCCCCCAAAAAACAACAATATCCGGATGTGGAACGGCGTGTGTCTGGGCACCCACCCCTATCAGCATCAGTGTAAGTAATCAAGCGCAGGGAAGAAGTAGGATATAAATGTAACCCATGATCAATAGTGCCCTGAATGTAGCGCAGGATCCGTTTTAATGCATCATAATGAGAGACCCTGGGGTCATGCATAAACAGACAGACCTGCTGAACATCATAAGAAATATCAGGCCGAGTGAAAGTGAGGTACTGAAGAGCACCTGCAAGACTGCGATACAAAGTAGGATCATGAAACGATGGTCCAGCATCTACACTAAGTTTGGACTTAGTGTCCACAGGTGTAGTCGCAGGCTTACAGCTAGCCATTCCTGCACGCTCTAGAATTTCCTGTGCATATTTATGTTGAGATAACAACATATAATAAGGTGTTCGGGTGACCGCAATACCCAGAAAATAGCTGAGTGGACCTAAATTAGACATCGGGAACTCAGTCTGTAGCTGAGTGATGATCCGTGCTGGTAACGCATCAGAAGAGGTAACCAACAAAATATCATCAACATAAAGAAGTAAATAGGCAGTGTCCGAGCCATGATGAAAAGTAAACAGAGAATTGTCACTCTTGGTAATAACAAACCCCATATGCAAGAGAAAAGAAGCAAAACGCTGATACCAGGCACGGGGTGCCTGCTTTAGGCCATAAAACGCCTTACGCAGACGGCAAACATAATGGGGAGTACGAGAATCAATAAATCCGGGAGGTTGATGCATATATACTGTCTCACGAAGATCACCATGGAGAAAGACATTTTTAACATATAGCTGGTGAATAGACCACTTGTGAGCCATAGCTAAGCTTAATACAGTACGAATGGTATGTGGATTAACCATAGGACTAAAAGTTTCATCACAGTCAACACCAATCTCCTGAGACCTGCCATCACAACAAGCTTTGTGTCTTTCAAGATCACCATTAGATTTTAATTTATGTTTGAAAAGCCACATGCAATTAACAATATTCACCCCCGTAGGCCTAGGTACTAATTCTCATATCCCTGTTTTAATAAGAGCACCATATTCATCATGCATTGCCGCATTCTAATTTGGGTCATTTAAGGCCTGTTTATGGTTTTTGGGCAAAGGAGATTTGTATAGGGAGGTGCTGGAATTTTGAATAAGTAAATTATATTTAGGGTTGGGCTTGGTAATACCGTGTTTGGACCGAGTAACAAGGGATGAAGGAGGCAGCCTAGTGGGTTGAATAGGAGGGCGCCCACATAATGGGGGAGGTGAGTAAGGCGTGGGCTGCTGGGGTGGACTGTGCATGTGGGCCTAGGCAGCAGGTGGGGAAGATTGGGCCTGGGAGTCCGCGTGGGAAGTGACGCATGAAGGAGGGGGGGAGTTATGGGCCTGGTGAAGGAAGCGGGTAGGAGGGGGAGAGGTATGGGCCTGAGATGCCGCAGAATACCTGGCGCGGATTGGAGTAGTGGGCTGGGCCGTAGGATTGGAAGGGTGGGCTGCTGAAGATTGGGGCTGGCGCATGATTATATGTGTGAGCAAAGGGGATGTGTCATCAAACCCAAGAAAATCATAGGTCGATAGAGGTTGGGTGTGGTGATATGCAAAGGGGAAATGGGATTCATAAAAAATCACGTGACGGGAGATGATGATTTTATGTGTTGCAAGATCAAGACACCTATACCCACGATGGTCACGAGGGTACCCCAAAAAAACACATGGAGTGGAGCGAGGGGCAAGCTTGTGTTTAGAGGTAGCTGTAAGATTGGGAAAACATAGACAACCGAAAATGCGAAGATGGTCATGTGACGGTAGGACAAAAAATAATCCTTCAGATGGGGTTTTGTTTTGGAGAGCTTTGGTGGGCAAAATATTGAGAAGATATGTGGCAGTCTCTAAAGCATAAACCCAGTATGAAGAGGGGATGGAAGCATGAAACAAAAGTGTGCGAATGACATTATTAATTGTGCGGAGCATACGTTCTGCTTTACCATTTTGGGAGGATGTATGGGGACATACATGAACATCGGAAAACAATATCATGTTGGATGCAAAATAATTTGAATGGGTCATTGTCAAATTCCCTCCTATATATGATCACTTTGAAAGGCTTTGATAGGGCGTTCAAATTGTGTCAAAATATAGTTTTGAAAATTGACAAAAGAATGAAAGATTGGTAGGTTTCAGATTTATATTTGAGAGGAATAGTCCACACATAGTGAGTAAAATCATCAAGTAAAACTAAATAGTATTTATAACCATCGCTACTCCGTATAGGAGAGGTCCACATATCAGCATGAATAATGTTAAAAGCACAATATGTAGTAGTATGAGATGTAGCAAAAGGAAGTCTAGTGTGTTTCCGAGTAGGGCAGGTATTACAAAACTTGGAGTCGTGCTCCTTATTATAGTCTATGCAATTACTACTCCTAAGAAAGCTTAAAGAATGGTCGCCAGGATGACCAAGACGGTTGTGCCAGGTTGTTTGAGGTAGAGCCGTGAGGGCGGTGGCAAGGCAGGTGGATGGTGATGTGGTGGTGACTGGATAAAGGTCCCCCGAACTATTGCATCGCGTGAGAATGGTCCCCGTTTTGAGATCCTTCACAGAAAAACCAAAGAGGTCAAAGTCAATGGACACTAAATTATCAGAAGTGAATTTGCGGACGGAGATGAGATTTTTAATGATTTGTGGGGCTAGGAGAACATCACGGAGGACAAATTTATGAGGAGAAATAGAAGTGTGACCATAACCCGTAATTCCGTTGCCAACTAAAATATGATTATTAGTGCTCAAATTAAATAAGGGCATGAGAGTACCTGAGTTATGAGTCATGTGGGAGGTAGCGCCCGAATCAATATACTATCCATCATTCGGTTGTTGAAGAGTCATAGTGGAAAAGGCATGGCCCAACTCAGTGGGGGTCATGAGGGGCCCATATTGAGGGGGCCGAGGCTGTTGATGGGCCCGCGTAGGCCTGCTGTGGTTGGGCTGCATATATAATCAATATATATATATAAAGGAGAAACTTTTCGGGAGCATAGGGAGCTCCTCAAGATTTCGAGAGCATAGAGCGCGCCACGTAGGATTGACATATCATCATTTTTTATTTTTATTTTTTACAAATATAGAGTTCTAAATAAATTTAAATACCTAAAAGGAGTTTTGGATAGGGAAAAATTAGACTTACATTTTGAATGAACAACCTAAATTATTATATTATGTAAATTGTGTATAACTTTTGGTACGTAATTCGAAACATTATAATTTTTGTACCATTCGATAGTGCTCGAAATATGCTTCGAAATAATATCCATCTACAATATAGTTCTAGAACTTATGAAATAGAGAGCGCCATGTAGGATTGGCATGTCATTAATTTTAATTTTAAATATTTTTAAAAAATAGAGTTCTACATATATTTAAATACCTAAAAGGAGTTTTGGATAGGAAAAAATTAGAGTTTGGTTTTGGATAAACAACCTAAATTATTATATTATGTAAATTGAGTATAACTTTTGCTTCCTAATTCAAAACATTATAATTTTTTTTACCATTGGAGAGTGCTTGAAATATGCTTCAAAGTAAGATCCATTTACAATATAGTTTTACAAATCATGAAAATATATTTAATTAGAAAAATGGTAAGGCATTATTTAGTCTTTCTTTTTTATAAATACAATAATAGCTATAAGTATAATGTATTACTGCTATATGTGATTATAGCATTCGATCATAGGTCCAATTTACAGGATTAAACATATTATCTTTGAAAACCTCAGCCTTATTACTCAACTGAACCAAAACAATTTATTATTGCAACAAAATTTATTAATAAAACTTTGTTTTTACAACAAAAAACTAAAATATATAACGATAAAGTTACATATATATTAGAGTTCTGCATGATGAAAAAAATAGAATTTGATTTTGAAAAACAACATTAGAATATTATAGAGAGCTCCACCTAAGCATGTCATGTCATTCTTTTTAATTTTTTTTTTTTTAAAAAAAAAGTATAGTGTTCAACATAGATATAAATACATATGAGGTGTTTTGTATAAGTGAAGATTACAATCTAATTTTAAATAAACAACCTAAATTATTATTCTATCTAAATTGAATATAACTTTTGCTACATAATTCGCAATATTATAATTCTTTTTACCGTCGGAGAGTGCTCGAAATATGCTTCGAAATAAGTTTCATATACAATATAGTTTTACAACTTATGAAAATATATTTATTTAGATGAACAATAACACATTATTTATTCTTTCTTTTAAATACATATAAAAATAACTATAAAATAGCGTATTACACGTGACAATAACAATTATGTCTTTCAAAATCATCCTTTTGAAAATTGAGTTATATAAAGATAAAAAATACATACATATAGTTTTGAACCTATAGCACACCATAATGGCATTACATGAAGAATCAAATGAAAGTTTGTCAACAACATCGTAGAGGTATTATGCAATTGACTATTTATTTTATTTCTAGAATATTTATTGTATACATAATTATTTATGTTTTTATTTTCCATATATCTATATGTCAGATCTTATTCTTTTATCCATGAACTTAATTATACTAAAACTAATTGGAAAATTAAGGTTCGCAATTCTAGACTTATTGAGGTCACATATCATAAAAAAGGAGGAAGTTTAATGATATAAGTTTTGATATGGTCATGATTGATGAAGAAGTATTTTTTTCTCTTAAATAGTATTTTCGATTATTAGTAGAGGTTAGTTTTATATTTGATTAATTTTATTCATGATACCATCATTATGATCTTCTTTTTGGCTTTTCCATCTTCCATTCTATATGTGTTAGTGTTTATGTGATATAAAGTTGAAGTTGTGGCTGGCACTCATGTTTTTCTCTATGCTTCTGCATCTATTAAATTATGAAAAATGTTATATGTACCCCTTAAAGCTACATATAAGCATTAAATACATACCATGAAATAGTATTATTTGAAAAATTAAGGACACAATCACACGTCAATCGATATAACTAATGTTTATTTATTGCTTAATATTTTCATTTTTAAATTCTTATATGTAGCCTTTAGGGCTATATAAAACATTTCCCTTAAACTATTACCCTCTACTTTCTTAAAGTATCATTCGGAATTTTTCATGTTAAAACTGTGTTAGTCATTGTTAGTCATATCAATTATTGGGATACCATTTAACAATAGACTTAGCTACAATATTCAATTGAATATTAAAAAATATATAATTTATATATCGCAATAACAAATTTAGAAATTAGAGTTTAATGACAAATACTTTCTCCGTTCTTTTTCCACTACAACAATGGGTTTGGGCATGAATTTTAAAGAAATAAAAAAATGGGTAGTTTAGCATAGAGGTACCCCTTTAATTAACTAGAGTAGGCGATAAGTAAATCCTTAATAAAGTAAACACAAATTTATGAGACAATTTGAGTAATAAATGATGGTTTTATTAACATAAAGTAAAAGCAATATTGTCAACTATAGTTGCTTTTTTTTAACCCAGAAGTAGAGTGGTTCCAATAAATGAAACTATCCAAAGTGGTAATTGTTGCAATAGAAAAAGAACGGATGAAGTATGTTAATACAATAGGGTTGAAAATCAAATTTCACAACAACACAAAATCAACAATGTAAAATAAAAATTTGCAAAAGAATAAAATAAGCAATAAACCCGTGCAACGCACGGGCTTCAAAACTAGTAATCTTATATGGACAAATTAAAATGATAGTGGGGCAATAGAGAACGGGATTTGTTAAACATCGCCCCATAATTACTTAAAATCGCCCCGGTCCCACTTTGACTTTACTATTTTACCCTTCTCTTTTTTCCACCATTCACCACCCCCGCCACCACCGCCACCACCCACCACCACCTACCTCCCCCCCGCCACCACCCACCACCACCCGCCACCCGCCACCACTTGCCACCACCCACCCCGTAAAAAAAAAGATTTTAATTGGGGCTAAGGGTCGAACGTCCGGCCGGGACGTTCGACCCATGGCCCGGCCGTCTGGCCGGGAAGTTCGACCCATGGCCCGAACGCCCCAGCCGACGTTCGGGCCATGGGTCGAACTTCCCCGCCGAAGTTCGACCCTTAACTAAAAAAATTTCAAAATTTTTTAAAGGGGGGCGAACGTTTAGCCAAGAAGTTAGACCCATGGCCCGAACGTCCGGCTCGGACGTTCGGGCCATGGGTCGAACTTCCGGCCAAACGTTCGCCCCATGGCCCGAACGTCCAGGCCAGACGTTCGCCATGGGTCGAACGTCCTGGCCAGACGTTCGACCCTTAGCCCCAAAAAATTTTCGCAATATGAGTGGTTGACGAGGTGGCGGTGGGGCTTGAGATGGGCGGTGGGGGCTGGAGGTGGTGGTGGGCTGGTTGTGGCAGGAGGTGGTGGTTTGGGAAAAGAAAAGAAAAACAAAGGAAGGGTAAAGTTGGAAATATTTGGTGGGACCGGGGCGATTTTAAGTAATTTTGGGGCGACGAATAGAAGTTCAGTAGAGAACGAGACGACGGAGTAACAAATTGACAAGTATGTGTAAAGATGCTTCAATTTGTCAATCAATCTGTCATTTGATAGTTTGTGCTGCGAGTCTGACGCAACCTTTAGTCATAGCGGAGTCAGAGTTCATTTGAGGAATGGATGAGACTGAGGAGACTAAACCATTTTCAATGATTTAATTCATCATTTAGAATATGGACCAACACACAGAAATCACAACGTGACAATCACAAAAATATTCCTACATTTTCTACTATGGACTTTTTTTTTGTGAGCTCGAGATCGTAAGTGGGCTTCACGTGGACTCAGTTGGGAGTTTGAACTTGGACTAATGGGAGTACCTACTACCTTATTGACTTGTAACTTGTAAGCAGCATTCTACACACATGACATGTGCTATAAATGGATGAATATATGTTAATATACTATTTCAAATGTTTAGGACTTTTTGTGCTAAAATAAAAAATATTTAGGACTTTTAAATTACTATAGGGTATTTTAAGTGTATAATTTGGCATTACATGTTGAAGCTCTAGCTTGCCTAACTAATATCATGTGGGTATCTAATCTAACAAAATATTTCTCAAATCACAATTAATATAGACTCATCTAGTTTTGTTAGACTTTTAGATTCACTAGTGACAAACTAGAGATGAAGCGACTTTCAATAAATATGCACAATAATTTCAGTATTCGAATGGTACACAATACAAATCTTTGTTCATAAAGCACGATGAACTCATGTTTAACAGGCTCATGGTATTATAGCATTCTATTCTTGCTCTATATTAATTCACTTTTCTTATGTTTAATAATTGTGTTATGGCTCTTATTAAAGAAATTCCTCATCCCTTCTAATTAAGTTTGATATATTTCCATCAGGATGAATAAATTAATTATTCAAGTTGCCGCACAATCCACATTAGAGCTCTTTTTTTATACTAGTTCCATAGTACTCCATATGGTTACCCCTCCAAGTAGAATTAGGAATTTATCTCTAATCCACTCTATTGTAGATGTGAAATATAAATCATCAACGACATATATTGAATTTGTTTCTAATCCACTCTGTTGTAGCTGTGAAATATAAATCATCAACAACAAGCTATTTAGTTCAAAGTTCTATATGTAAAGTTTCACTCCAAAAAAAACAAAAAGGTTCTGCAAAGTTTCGAAGTTAATACAAATATGCAATTCAATATTTTGAAGATATCGATCATGTTCTATACTAAGTAAATAACATCACATATTTATGAACTTTGGACTCTAGACTCCAAAGATCAAATGTCAAATCTATATTTAGGGCTTGTTCTCTTTGGCATAAAACAACTGGACTGAACTGAATTAAATTATACTACTAATTAATAGTAATGATAACAATTTATGAACTGAACTGAATTGAATTGAACTATACTGAACTGAAAATAAGTTGGGGAGAACAGACCCTTAGTTCCAAATCTAAAAGAAGGTTGTCATTCTTATTCACTTTCAACGATCTCCACATAACAAGGGGAAGGAAGATGGTGAGATACATTCCAAGATAAATCATGAGATTATAAATAATCAAGCCCTCTGTATTTGACTAGTAGTGTTAGAACCATTTCGGTAACTAGGTTAGGGATTGGGGGTTAGCTCAAGTGGTGATTGAATATAGGGAGTTCAATTTTCAGATCTGAAATGAAGAAAGGCTGCAAACACTACTTAGGGGCGTTTGGTATAATCAATGTAAACGGAATTGAAAGGATCTGGATAAGCAGGGAAAATGAAAATAATAATTGTTGCCTTTAATAGTTGTTTGGTATCCTAGTGGATTGGAAACAATTGAGAGGTTTATGATTGAGGAATGAGACGTAATATGTTTCCACTAGTTTGATAAGGGTAACAAATGGGGGATTATGTTTCCCTCCGGAAACGGTATTTGTTACTTAACACTCACACCAAACAATTAGAAATGGAAACACTTATTTGAATCCGTTTCCTACATCAAATTTCCCATACCAAAGAACCTCCAAATCTAATTTAAGGATCTTTTATTATAAATGACATTTCATGTGTCGAACCAAAAGTCCAAACTAGCTGCACTTTGACATTTTACTGTTACTATAAAATTTTTAAGTCCTAATATCATTAATTTATGTATTTGTATAAATTATAAAAGTTAATATTTCAAAATTAGTTATTGAGACTAATCTAGTTGAATTACAACCTGATTATATCTTCCTAACATATAAATAATAAACAATGATCAAAACACAATACATGGATAATATCAAAATACATCTTACACAGATTTCTAGGTTCTCAAAATCTTAGTTCGTCCGCTAATTTGACCTATTCTTATCCTTAATCTGACACACGTTTATTCGGCTTCTAAAATATTTGGATTTTGGGACAGAACGAGGATCGAAATTCCTGTTACCGAATCGCACACATGAGTAGAAAATACTAGTCTGATCATGTCTTGGATCGTTTCGACCTATTTTTATTTAATTTTTTATTTTTTTTCATTTTAAAAAATTATCATATTTTTAGGTTTATAATCGTATTTAATTTAATATTTGAAAAAACATAGATATTAATAATATAATACTAATTTTTTGATATATTATCTATAAAAAAATGGATAAATATCATAAAATTAAGTTATATATAAAAAAACAGAAAAAAATACGCCCAACCAATATGGACCAAAAAATAAAACTTTAAAAAACTTGGACCAAAGACCGGTCTATTTTTCATTTCGGATTGGAAGATTAACATCCCTAATTAGGACCCCAATTTGCAGATTCGCCATTTGAATATTTAACTTTGACTCACCTAAGCCAAAATCCTCAATTTTGACAATGTCTTCGCCCATCATGAAAATGCTGGATGAATTTAAATCTCCATGTCTTATCCCCTTCGCATGGATGTGGTGCAATCATTGCACGATTTGCAAAAACATGTTCTAAACATGTTCAACTTTCAACAAAAATTCAGGCTCAATGAGTTTGTACAACAAAGTTGAACAAAGCTCCTGCTGGATGAATAGGCATGGCCCTCCAGTTTCATAATAACCCTCTACCACATCAGCAGGTAAACCAAATGCACTTGTCACATCAGATTCGAACCAAGCTGAATGATAGCGAATTACGTTCTCATGACAAACTACAACCAAGCATAGAACCTTGCTGCATAATCCACATTTTTTTCAGTCAGCACTACCAAGCCATGTCAAACACTACCCGATCACTAGGTCATAATCTTAACCCTCCTCAATGTCAGCACTATTTTTTTTTCTTCACTGTATATCCTTGATTGTCCACCTTATTAAGGCATTTGACGACAGAACTACATCCTCCGTTGATAATCACCCGTATTCTTCAAACTCGCTCAAAAACCTAAACTTGAAACCACTTGGTCCATTTTTTGGTCTTCGGGTCACTTTGTCGGATATCGGAGCATTACCTTCTTCAATGTATATCATTGATTGTCCACCTTATTAAGGCATTTAACGACAAAACCATATCCTCCGCTGCCAATCACCCGAGTTCTTCAAACTCGCTCAAAAACCTAAACTTGAATCCACGTGGTCCATTTTTTTGTTTTCGGATCACTTTGTCGGATGTCGGAAATTTTAGAGTTTAAAAAACTTTTGACATACGTTTATTCGGCTTCTAAAATATTTGGATTTTGGGACAGAACGAGGACCGAAATTCCTGTTACCGAAACGCACACATAAGTAGAAAATACTAGTCTGATCATGTCTAGGATTGTTTGGACCTATTTTTTTTTTCATTTAAAAAAAAATCATATTTTTAGGTTTATAATCGTATTTTATTTAATATTTGAAAAAACATAGATATTAATAATATAATACTAATTTTTTGATATTTTATCTATAAAAAATGGATAAATATAATAAAATTAAGTTTTATATAAAAAACAGAAAAAAATACGCCCAACCAATGTGGACCAAAAAATTAAAACTTTAAAAAACTTGGACCAAAGACCGGTCTATTTTTCATTTCGGATTGGAAGATTAACATCCCTAATTATGACCCCAATTTGCAGATTCGCCATTTGAATATCTAACTTTGACTTACCTAAGCCAAAATCCTCGATTTTGACAATGTCTTCGCCCATCATGAAGATGTTGGATGACTTTAAACCTCCATGTCTTATCCCTTTCGCATGGATGTGGTGTAATCATTGCACGATTTGCAAAAACATGTTCTAAACATGTTCAACATTCAACAAAAATTCAGGCTCAATGAGTTTGTACAACAAAGTTGAACAAAACTCCTACTGGATGAATAGGCATGACCCTCCAGTTTCATAATAACCCTCTACCACATCAGCAGGCAAACCAAATGCACTTGTCACATCAGATTCGAACCAAGCTGGATAATAGCGAATTACGTTCTCATGACAAACTACAGCCAAGCATAGAACCTCGCTGCATAATCCACATTTTTTTCAGTCAGCACTACCAACCCATGTCAAACACTATCCGATCACTAGGTCATAATCTTAACCCTCCTTAATGTCAAGCACTACTTTTTTCACTGTATATCCTTGATTGTCCACCTTATTAAGGCATTTTACGACAGAACCATATCCTCCGATGTCAATCACCCGAGTTCTTCAAACTCGCGCAAAAACCTAAACTTGAATCCACCTGGTCCATTTTTTGGTCTTCGGTCACTTTGTTGGATATCGGAGCACTACGTTCTTCAATGTATATCATTGATTGTCCACCTTATAAAGGCATTTAACGACAAAACCATATCCTCCACTGCCAATCACCCGAGTTCTTCAAACTCGCTCAAAAACCTAAATTTGAATCCACGTGGTCAATTTTTTGGTTTTCGGATCACTTTGTCGGATGTCGGAAATTTTAGAGTTTAAAAAACTTTTGACACACGTTTATTCGGCTTCTAAAATATTTGGATTTTGGGACAGAACGAGGACCGAAATTCCTGTTACCGAAACGCACACATGAGTATAAAATACTAGTCTGATCATGTCTAGGATCGTTTGGACCTTTTTTTTTTTTAAATTTTTTCCATTTAAAAAAATTATCATATTTTTTGGTTTATAATCGTATTTTATTTAATATTTGAAAAAACATAGATATTAATAATATAATACTAATTTTTTGATATATTATCTATAAAAAAAAGGATAAATATAATAAAATTAAGTTTTATATAAAAAAACAGAAAAAATACGCCGAACCAATATGGACCAAAAAATCAAAACTTTAAAAAACTTGGACCAAAGACCGGTCTATTTTTCATTTCGGATTGGAATATTAACATCCCTAATTAGGACCCCAATTTGCAGATTCGTCATTTGAATATTTAACTTTGACTCACCTAAGCCAAAATCCTCAATTTTGACAATGACTTCTCCCATCATGAAAATGCTGGATGAATTTAAATCTCCATGTCTTATCCCCTTCGCATGGATGTGGTGCAATCATTGCACGATTTGCAAAAACATGTTCTAAACATGTTCAACTTTCAACAAAAATTCAGGCTCAATGAGTTTGTACAACAAAGTTGAACAAAGCTCCTGCTGGATGAATAGGCATGACCCTCCAGTTTCATAATAACCCTCTACCGCATCAGTAGGCAAACCAAATGCACTTGTCACATCAGATTCGAACCAAGCTGGATTATAGCGAATTACGTTCTCATGACAAACTACAGCCAAGCATAGAACCTCGCTGCATAATCCACATTTTTTTCAGTCAGCACTACCAAGCCATGTCAAACACTACCCGATCACTAGGTCATAATCTTAACCCTCCTTAATGTCAAGCACTATTTTTTTTTCTTCACTGTATATCTTTGATTGTCCACCTTATTAAGGCATTTGACGACAGAACTATATCCTCCGTTGTCAATCACCCGTATTCTTCAAAATCGCTCAAAAGCCTAAACTTGAATCCACTTGGTCCATTTTTTGGTCTTCGAGTCACTTTGTCGGATATCGGAGCATTACCTTCTTCAATGTATATCATTGATTGTGCACCTTATTAAGGCATTTAACGACAAAACCATATCCTCCGCTGTCAATCACCCGAGTTCTTCAAACTCGCTCAAAAACCTAAACTTGAATCCACGTGGTCCATTTTTTTTGTTTACGGATCACTTTGTCGGATGTCGGAAATTTTAGAGTTTAAAAAACTTTTGACACACGTTTATTCGGCTTCTAAAATATTTGGATTTTGGGACAGAACGAGGACCGAAATTCCTGTTACCGAAACGCACACATGAGTAGAAAATTCGATTCTGATCATGTATTGGATCATTTGGACCTATTTTTATTTTATTTTCTATTTTTTTCATTTTAAAAAATTATCATATTTTTAGGTTTATAATCGTATTTTATTTAATATTTGAAAAAACATAGATATTAATAATGTAATACTAATTTTTTGATTTATTATCTATAAAAAAATGGATAAATATAATAAAATTAAGTTTTATATAAAAAACAGAAAAAAATACGCCCAACTAATATGGACCAAAAAATCAAAACTTTAAAAAACTTGGACCAAAGACCGGTCTATTTTTCATTTCGGATTGGAAGATTAACATCCCTAATTAGGACCCCAATTTGCAGATTCACCATTTGAATATTTAACTTTGACTTACCCAAGCTTATCCCCTTCGCATGGATGTGGTGCAATCATTGCACGATTTGCAAAAACATGTTCTAAACATGTTCAACTTTCAACAAAAATCAGGCTCAATGAGTTTGTACAACAAAGTTGAACAAAGCTCCTGCTGGATGAATAGGCATGGCCCTCCAGTTTCATAATAACCCTCTACCACATCAGCAGATAAACCAAATGCACTTGTCACATCAGATTCGAACCAAGCTGAATGATAGCGAATTACGTTCTCATGACAAACTACAACAAAGCATAGAACCTTGCTGCATAATCCACATTTTTTCAGTCAACACTACCAAGCCATGTCAAACACTACCCGATCACTAGGTGATAATCTTAACCCTCCTCAATGTCAAGCACTATTTTTTTTTCTTCACTGTATATCCTTGATTGTCCACCTTATTTATGGCATTTGACGACAGAACTATATCCTCCATTGTCAATCACCCGTATTCTTCAAACTCGCTCAAAAACCTAAACTTGAATCCACTTGGTCCATTTTTTGGTCTTCGGGTCACTTTGTCGGATATCTGAGCATTACATTATTCAATGTATATCATTGATTGTCCACCTTATTAAGGCATTTAACGACAAAACCATATCTTCCACTGCCAATCACCCGAGTTCTTCAAACTCGCTCAAAAACCTAAACTTGAATCCACGTGGTCCATTTTTTGGTTTTCGGATCACTTTGTCGGATGTCGGAAATTTTAGAGTTTAAAAAACTTTTGATACACGTTTATTCGGCTTCTAAAATATTTGGATTTTGGGACAGAACGAGGACCGAAATTCCTGTTACCGAAACGCACACATGAGTAGAAAATTCGAGTCTGATCATGTCTTGGATCGTTTGGACCTATTTTTATTTTTTTTTCTATTTTTTTCATTTTAAAAAATTATGATATTTTTAGGTTTATAATCGTATTGTATTTAATATTTGAAAAAACATAGATATTAATAATGTAATACTAATTTTTTATATATATTATCTATAAATAAATGGATAAATATAATAAAATTAAGTTTTATATAAAAAATAGAAAAAAATACGCCCAACCAATGTGCACCAAAAAATCAAAACTTCAAAAAACTTGGACCAAAGACCGGTCTATTTTTCATTTCGGATTGGAAGATTAACATCCCTAATTAGGACCCCAATTTGCAGATTCGCCATTTGAATATTTAACTTTGATTTACCTAAGCCAAAATCCTCGATTTTGACAATGTCTTCGCCCATCATGAAGATGTTGGATGACTTTAAACCTCCATGTCTTATCCCTTTCGCATGGATGTGGTGTAATCATTGCACGATTTGCAAAAACATGTTCAAAACATGTTCAACTTTCAACAAAAATTCAGGCTCAATGAGTTTGTACAACAAAGTTGAACAAAGCTCCTGGTGGATGAATAGGCATGACCCTCCAGTTTCATAATAACCCTCTACCACATCAGCAGGTAAACCAAATGCACTTGTCACATCAGATTCGAACCAAGCTGGATAATAGTGAATTACGTTCTCATGACAAACTACAGCCAAGCATAGAACCTCGCTGCATAATCCACATTTTTTTCAGTCAGCACTACCAAGCCATGTCAAACACTACCCGATCACTAGGTCATAATCTTAACCCTCCTCAATCTCAAGCACTACTTTTTTCACTGTATATCCTAGATTGTCCACCTTATTAAGGCAATTGACGACAGAACCATATTCTCCGCTGTCAATCACCCGAGTTCTTCAAACTCGCGCAAAAACCTAAACTTGAATCCACCTGGTCCATTTTTTGGTCTTCGGTCACTTTGTTAGATATCGGAGTACTACCTTCTTCAATGTATATCATTGATTGTCCACCTTATTAAGGCATTTAACGACAAAACCATATCCTCCACTGCCAATCATCCGAGTTCTTCAAACTCACTCAAAAACCTAAACTTGAATCCACGTGGTCCATTTTTTGGTTTTCGGATCACTTTGTCGGATGTCGGAAATTTTAGAGTTTAAAAAACTTTTGACACACGTTTATTCGGCTTCAAAAATATTTGGATTTTGGGACAGAACGAGGACCGAAATTCCTGTTACCGAAGCGCACACATGAGTAGAAAATACGAGTCTGATCATGTATTGGATCATTTGGACCTATTTTTATTTTATTTTCTATTTTTTTCATTTTAAAAAATTATCATAGTTTTAGGTTTATAATCGTATTTTATTTAATATTTGAAAAAACATAGATATTAATAATGTAATACTAATTTTTTGATATATTATCTATAAAAAAATGGATAAATATAATAAAATTAAGTTTTATATAAATAATAGAAAAAAATACGCCCAACCAATATGGACCAAAAAATCAAAACTTCAAAAAACTTGGACCAAAGACCGGTCTATTTTTCATTTCGGATTGGAAGATTAACATCCCTAATTAGGACCCCAATTTGCAGATTCGCCATTTGAATATTTAACTTTGACTTACCTAAGCCAAAATCCTCGATTTTGACAATGTCTACGCCCATCATGAAGATGTTGGATAATTTTAAATCTCCATGTCTTATCCCCTTCGCATGGATGTGGTGCAATCATTGCACGATTTGCAAAAACATGTTCTAAACATGTTCAACTTTCAACAAAAATTCAGGCTCAATGAGTTTGTACAACAAAGTTGAACAAAGCTCCTGCTGGATGAATAGGCATGACCCTCCAGTTTCATAATAACCCTCTACCGCATCAGTAGGCAAACCAAATGCACTTGTCACATCAGATTCGAACCAAGCTGGATTATAGCGAATTACGTTCTCATGACAAACTACAGCCAAGCATAGAACCTCGCTGCATAATCCACATTTTTTTCAGTCAGCACTACCAAGTCATGTCAAACACTACCCGATCACTAGGTCATAATCTTAACCCTCCTCAATGTCAAGCACTACTTTTTTTCACTGTATATCCTTGATTGTCCACCTTATTATGGCATTTGACGACAGAACCATATCCTCCGCTGTCAATCACCCGAGTTCTTCAAACTCGCGCAAAAACCTAAACTTGAATCCACCTGGTCCATTTTTTGGTCTTCGGTCACTTTGTTGGATATCGGAGCACTACGTTCTTCAATGTATATCATTGATTGTCCACCTTATTAAGGCATTTAACGACAAAACCATATCCTCCATTGCCAATCACCCGAGTTCTTCAAAATCGCTCAAAAACCTAAACTTGAATCCACGTGGTCCATTTTTTGGTTTTCGGATCACTTTGTCGGATGTCGGAAATTTTAGAGTTTTAAAAACTTTTGACACACGTTTATTCGGCTTCTAAAATATTTGGATTTTGGGACAGAACGAGGACCGAAATTCTTGTTACCGAAACGCACACATGAGTAGAAAATACAAGTCTGATCATGTATTGGATCATTTGGACCTATTTTTATTTTATTTTCTATTTTTTTCATTTTAAAAAATTATCATATTTTTAGGTTTATAATCGTATTTTATTTAATATTTGAAAAAACATAGATATTAATAATGTAATACTAATTTTTTGATATATTATCTATAAAAAAATGGATAAATATAATAAAATTAAGTTTTATATAAAAAATAGGAAAAAATACGCCCAACCAATATGGACCAAAAAATCAAAACTTTAAAAAACTTGGACCAAAGATCGGTCTATTTTTCATTTCGGATTGGAAGATTAACATCCCTAATTAGGACCCCAATTTGCAGATTCGCCATTTGAATATTTAACTTTGACTTACCTAAGCCAAAATCCTCGATTTTGACAATGTCTACGCCCATCATGAAGATGTTGGATAATTTTAAATCTCCATGTCTTATCCCCTTCGCATGGATGTGGTGCAATCATTGCACGATTTGCAAAAACATGTTCTAAACATGTTCAACTTTCAACAAAAATTCAGGCTCAATGAGTTTGTACAACAAAGTTGAACAAAGCTCCTGCTGGATGAATAGGCATGACCCTCCAGTTTCATAATAACCCTCTACCGCATCAGTAGGCAAACCAAATGCACTTGTCACATCAGATTCGAACCAAGCTGGATTATAGCGAATTACGTTCTCATGACAAACTACAGCCAAGCATAGAACCTCGCTGCATAATCCACATTTTTTTCAGTCAGCACTACCAAGCCATGTCAAACACTACCCGATCACTAGGTCATAATCTTAACCCTCCTCAATGTCAAGCACTACTTTTTTTCACTGTATATCCTTGATTGTCCACCTTATTATGGCATTTGACGACAGAACCATATCCTCCGCTGTCAATCACCCGAGTTCTTCAAACTCGCGCAAAAACCTAAACTTGAATCCACCTGGTCCATTTTTTGGTCTTCGGTCACTTTGTTGGATATCGGAGCACTACGTTCTTCAATGTATATCATTGATTGTCCACCTTATTAAGGCATTTAACGACAAAACCATATCCTCCATTGCCAATCACCCGAGTTCTTCAAAATCGCTCAAAAACCTAAACTTGAATCCACGTGGTCCATTTTTTGGTTTTCGGATCACTTTGTCGGATGTCGGAAATTTTAGAGTTTTAAAAACTTTTGACACACGTTTATTCGGCTTCTAAAATATTTGGATTTTGGGACAGAACGAGGACCGAAATTCTTGTTACCGAAACGCACACATGAGTAGAAAATACAAGTCTGATCATGTATTGGATCATTTGGACCTATTTTTATTTTATTTTCTATTTTTTTCATTTTAAAAAATTATCATATTTTTAGGTTTATAATCGTATTTTATTTAATATTTGAAAAAACATAGATATTAATAATGTAATACTAATTTTTTGATATATTATCTATAAAAAAATGGATAAATATAATAAAATTAAGTTTTATATAAAAAATAGGAAAAAATACGCCCAACCAATATGGACCAAAAAATCAAAACTTTAAAAAACTTGGACCAAAGATCGGTCTATTTTTCATTTCGGATTGGAAGATTAACATCCCTAATTAGGACCCCAATTTACAGATTCGCCATTTGAATATTTAACTTTGACTTACCTAAGCCAAAATCCTCGATTTTGACAATGTCTTCGCCCATCATGAAGATGTTGGATAATTTTAAATCTCCATATCTTATCCCCTTCGCATGGATGTGGTGCAATCATTGCACGATTTGCAAAAACATGTTCTAAACATGTTCAACTTTCAACAAAAATTCAGGCTCAATGAGTTTGTACAACAAAGTTGAACAAAGCTCCTGCTGGATGAATAGGCATGGCCCTCCAGTTTCATAATAACCCTCTACCGCATCAGTAGGCAAACCAAATGCACTTGTCACCTCAGATTCGAACCAAGCTTAATTATAGCGAATTACGTTCTCATGACAAACTACAGGCAAGCATAGAACCTCGCTGCATAATCCATATTTTTTCAGTCAGCACTATCTGATCACTAGATCACAATCTTAACCCTCCTCAATGTCAAGCACTATTTTTTCTTCACTGTATATCCTTGATTGTCCACTTTATTAAGGCATTTGACGACAGAACCATATCCTCCGCTGTCAATCACCCGAGTTCTTTAAACTCGCTCAAAAACCTAAACTTGAATCCATTTTTTGGTCTTCAGGTCACTTTGTCAGATATCGGGGCATTACCTTCTTCACTGTATATCATTGATTGTCCACCTTGTTAAGGTATTTAACGACATAACCATATCCCCCACTGCCAATCACCCGAGTTCTTTAAACTCGCTAAAAAACCTAAACTTGAATCCGTGTGGTCCATTTTTTGGTATTTGGATCACTTTGTCGGATATCGGAAATTTTAGAGTTTACAAAACTTTCCACTTTATTTTAATCAATTAATTTCTCTATGGCATCCAATCAATTAATTTCTCTATGTATTTGTTGTAGCCTAAAAAATCAAAGGATCACAAAGAGACACGTGGACCAATCAGAAGCGTCCACGTGTCCCATTTAAAAGAGGAAAAGGTTGGCATTTTTAAGGGTTTTTTACTCATTAAAGGATAAAAGCCCACTTTTAGCCTGAAGGAATATTCAAGGCCCAACTCCTAAAAAACGGCTACACATGATTGGCTGATGATCAGCTCCCAATCATTGCCTGCCACGTGCCACAATCTGATTGCCTAGCCAATCAGGTGCCCTTATTTTAGGGTGACCTCAAATGACAGCTTTCAGATCCCAAACACTATAAATAGTCCCATTGAAATCAGAAAAAAGTAACTCATTGAACAATGTGCCATTACTCTGTTAAAATATTCTCTCACTTTCTCTCTATCTCCACTCTCCCTTCTTCACTTTATATCCTTGATTGTCCACCTTATTAAGGGATTTGACGACAAAAACCATATCCTCCGCTGTCAATCACCCGAGTTCTTCAAACTCGCTCAAAAACCTAAACTTGAATCCACTTGGTCCATTTTTTTGGTCTTCTGATCACTTTGTCGGATGTCAGAGCACTACCTTTTTCACTGTATATCATTGATTGTCCACCTTATTAAGGCATTTGACGACAAAACCATATCATCCACTGTCAATCACCCGAGTTCTTCAAACTCGCTCAAAAACCTAAACTTGAATCCACGTTGTCCATTTTTTGGTCTTCGGATCACTTTGTCGGATATCGGAGATTTTAGAATTTAAAAAACTTCCCAATTTATTTTAATCAATTAACTTATCTATGGCATCCAATCAATTAATTTCTCTATGTATTTGTTGTAGCCTAAAGAATCAAAGGCTCACAAAGAGACACGTGGACCAATCAGAAGCGTCCACATGTCCCATTAAAAGGAGGAAAAGGTTGTCATTTTTAAGGTTTTTTTTTACTAATTAAAGGATAAATGCCCACTTTTGGCTTGAATGAATATTCAGGGCCAACTCCCAAAAAACGGCTGCATATGATTGGCTGATGATCAGCTCCCAATCATGGCCTGCCACGTGCCACAATCTGATTGCCTAGCCAATCAGGTGCCCTTATTTTAGGGTGACCTCAAATGGCAGCTTTCAGATCCGAAACACTATAAATAGTCCCATTGAAATCAGAAAAAGGTAACTCATTGAACAATGTGTCGTTACTCAGTTAAATATTCTCTCACTTTCTCTCTATCTCTACTCTCCTTTTCCATTCCATACCTGATATCTGACTTAAGCTTTGGAGGGAGAACCACCACCCAAACCTCACGGGTTGGTTCCTTTTTCTGCAGGTCCGGGAACGGAACTTAGGTTCGGATTGCAGAATTCAGGAATCGTTGCACAAGTCTCCAAAGAAGAACATCTTGAAGTATAGGAGTTTACTTGCCAGCCAAGGAGACAAAATAGTATTAATGCTTGAGATTTATAAGTAGCGGTCTAGCGCATAAACACTATATAATAGCATAGAGTAGAATTGTCAACCAATATTTTAAATTTCTTTTTCCTTTTTATATTTATTGATTGCTTTATTTTATGGCAATTCATTGTTTTCCTTTACAATAGTAGGGATATAATTAAATATTTATTTTAGAGAGAATATATATCTAATATCTCACAATATACAAAACTCCAAATTTCACGAGCATTTTAGTTAAAATAGTAATATACACAAATGGTTTTTTTCTTTTAAAATATTAGGTTTTTAATTATAAACGCCAAATAGTTAACGCTGTCAACCAATCCGTCAAGTTTAATAACAAAATATAAGTTTAGGGTTATCCGAGATAGGGGTGAAAATGTCGGGGTTATTTGGGAAAAAGGTCTATATGTTAGGGTTATCTGAGATAATATCCCTATTTAAATTTATACATTTCTTTAAGTAGTTAAAAAGTCGTATACTACTTTTTCTGTGTAAATTCTTTGAAAAATAAATTTTGAATTTAACTATTGAACTAACTAATGAATTTATTGTAGTTTATTTCATATATGAATAAGTGGCATTTATTGTCTTTTACAATTTCAACAACTACTTTTGTCAAACGCTTCTAATTAAACAACTACTTTAAACGCTAATCGCTAACAATTACTGTAAACAGCTAGCAGCTACCTCCAACTGCTACCGCTAACAACTAGTTTTGCCAAACAAGTGCTAGGGGTGTGAATGGACTGCGACAAGTCCAGAGTCCAATCCAATTCAGTCTAAACTTGTTGGACTGGAATGGACTGAAAAAATTAAGGACTGGATTCATACTTGATACGCTCAAGTTATACGTAGTATTTACGTTACTTTGGGTGCACTTTGCTAAGGGTTTGATTGTAATTGTTAACATTCGTGTTTTATTTAACTCTTAGCGGAAGTTCGGAATGTTGCGAGATAAGTTGTGTTAATGTCATGTATTCCGAGCTTCCAAGGTGAAGTGCATTTGAGCCGAGCAAAGCCCAAGCATCACCGCAAGCATCAAACTCCACCGCAAGCCCAAGCATCATCGCCAAGCCCAAGCATCATCGCCAAGCCCAAGCATCATCGCCCAGCAGCACAGCCATCGCACTACCGCAAGCTTCAGCTCGCACAGCCCAGCGCTCGCACGGCCCGGCGCACAAGCAGCCCAAAGACGCCCGGCCTGAAGGCGCTCGCGACTCGCGAGCTTACTCGCACCTCGCGAGCAAGCATGCCCTCGCGACTCGCGAGGAATGTCGCGACTCGCGACCCTTGTCCGTGCCATTTTGTGCGGTTTGGCAGTGCGATCTTCGCGACTCGCGATCAGTGGCGCGACTCGCGACTGTTAAGTCGGCTTGGGGCCACGATTTTGTGCGGGGTTTTAAAGCTCCTAAAACCTAACTTTTGAGGGGAGATGAAGAGAAGTACGAAGAGGAGAGCTGAAATGTAGACCTTGGAGTGGCAAGCTTGAGGGGAAAGCTCCTCTCCTCATCCTTCCTTCTTCATGATTCTCTTTTCATCTTTCCTTCTTCGTTCCTCTTTGTTCTTCATTTCCATTTCTTTGTTTTTCATTTTCTCTTTTTAGTTTTCATTTTCTAGTTTAGTTTTTAGAGATTTCAATTATGGAATTGGCTATTGCTATGCCGATTGTAGCTTGAACCGTTCTTGAACGAGATTAATATGAAGCTTCAAGCATTATTGTGAGATCTTTCCTCTCTATTTAGTTTATTTGATTATGGTTTAATTTCTATGCTTGCTTTCCATGATTATTGCATAATTATGCTAGGAACGTTACTAGTTTGATTGTGTGATTAATCTAATGCTAGATTTAAGAATAGAATCGGATTGTTTTATTCTTTTATCAATTGGTAGCAAACTAGGGAGTAATTTAGATGCTGATCATCTTGGTTATTTCTTAGGGAAATTGAATCAACTGTTGAATGTTTATCGCGTGTATGACATTAGCAGGTCTATTGGTTCTCTGTGTTTATTGCTGCTATTGGATTGAACTTAGACGCAGATCGGACTAGGTTATCCTTTAGTTAGGGTTTTATAGTCACGCTGATCGTGCTATTCAACTAAGAATAAGGAGAACACGAGATTAATTCTCGACAATAGATAATTATGGAAATAATTAGAGTGGATGTTCAAGGATCGATAATGAATTGAAATGGATGTTAATCGGATTCAAGATCTTTCCATAATTGATTTCTCGTTTTGTTTATATGTTAGTTAGTTGTAGTTTGTTTATAATCTACTTGAAACCCCCCTTTGTAATTAGGTTTCTCGGCCCTTAGCTTAATCGAGGTTTCGAATCACGCTGAATATAAACTCGTCCCTGTTTCCCTGTGGATACGACCCCTACTTCCACTATACTACCTTAGTGTAGAAGAGAGTAGGAGAAATTTTATCTTTGGACGGGTGCGGTGCCCAACGACGACACATCCGCGCCCGCCCAATACTCAAATTTTCGAGTCCAAATACTTTCGGACTAGATTTGGACTCAGACTCAAATGTTCCAAAAATCGCAAATTGGTGTGAGGATCTTTATGTTTTTTTGATGGCTTGAGGAGACAAAGAGTACTACACAGTTCTTTTACTAAATGATTTACAAGTATTTGGTGGAAGAATATTAAACTCTTTCCATCTTGAGAGTGATACCAATGAAGGTCTTAATGTTGACGACAAGGGTGGAATGGAATTTGAGTTGTTCAGCCATGAGGAAGAAGAAGGATCGTAGGAGGGAGGAGGAGTAGGGCGTTGGAGGAGTAACAGGACATGCCTTATACAATATATGAAAATTAATATTAATATTTTGGCTGATTGTTTTCTTTGATTGCTTTAGTTATTATACAACACTAACAACAATAGTAACAAACGTCAAGGCTACAAATCAGAGATGCCAACTAACAAGATACAAAGAGTAGTATCTATCTTAATATAAAAGATTTACATTTTAGAATACGATTTACTTAATGCTGAACAAGTATCAAAACTCCCACATATTAACAATAACTCTTTTATACCCTCAAAAGAAATACTTCTTTCCGTTTTTTACTTGCAACATTGAAGTATGATACAAGTATCTAGGAGAGGAGAAATATCGAAAGATATTTAAAAGGACCCCTATGTGGTAGAAGAGAGAAAAAGCGAATATATTGAAATGTCATTATTCAAGTAATATGCAACTTTTCAAAATGGGGAACTTGCAAGTAAAAAAACGCAGGAACTATATATAGTTTTTTATGGATTCTTTGAATTAATGCATTTAAATTGTGTGGATTTATAGATTTTTTTATGAAATTGGAATTTATAATTATAGATTTGTTATTTTGTAGTGAATCTCTAATATGTGATTTGTGAATATTTAAATAATAGACAACTTGTGATGTTGTGAATTTGTGACTTATTAAGTTGATTATTTTTAGTATTACAATGTTGAAATATGACACGAGTAAGAAAATACTAAATGAGTTGATGGTTGCGAATTTTGTGTATGTGTATAATTGTGTTGTGTACAAAGATTTTTCAACATCATGAAAAGAAAACAAGATAGGAATGTCTCAAGGCAATTATATGCTCAAGAGGGACACCTAAAGAAAATAAGGTTAATTTTTTTATTGACATTTAATATAATCGCAATATTACGCTACCTCTAACGTTAAGTCTTGGAACCGCCACTGATGGAATCTATTCCCAAATAAATCATGAAATTACAAAAATCAAGCCCTCTGTATCTGATCAGGACAAGTTCGGTTAATAGGCAAACTCAATCCAGAACTTTTGAGACATTATTGTGTGAATGACGACTTCAAAAGGTTGTTTGGCGGTACGAGAAAAAAGGGTTGGGCCATATACATAGATACTGGCCCCGAGTCCGTGACATTATACAATATGTCCCATAAGGCCACAAATGTTTTTATTATAAAGTTTGGGGCATAGACATGCTTGCATTATTTATGTACTTTTAACAAGTGGTAAGAAAGTTTGTGCATGTATTTTTTTCCCAATTAGAAGTATGCCAGCCCAGGTGCATGTCCAACCCAAATTAAAACTTGGAAGCCTAGCTGGCTTTCTCCTTCGTCTCATGTAATCAACATAAATACATGCCTTTTTAGAGGAGACTCAAAAAAGTGATTATGGAGTAATTCACTATTCTTATATAATCATAATTTTTTGGGAAATTTTAGGTGGTGACCCTAAGTTTTGTAAAATTCCAGATGGTGGAAAAAAAAAAAGATTGATTCCACAATTTGACCTTGTGGTTTTAGAATTACAATTACCGTGGGGTTCCATGCCGGCATGCCATTAGGGCGATCATTGCTGACAATGGTGATCCACACAAATATACAAGTACTTGGTATTCTGTTTGCAACATATAAGCAATCATATGGACATTGTATTAAATCTATACCTGATCAAGAGCAATGGCCAGAAATAGATTTTTGCCACCACCAATGAAGAGAGCATCAGGAAGGCCGACAAGGAATAGAAGAAGAGAGGAAGGTGAGAAGGATAAGTGCAAGAGCATCAGCTTCTTGATGGAAACTTGAGCGGAAGTAGTAGTGAACTTTTATGCTTTAAGAGATGTTTTGATCAAAGAGTGTTGTTGTTTGATGGTAAGGGGAGAGATTGTTTGTGGGAAATGGTAGGCTTTTTCATTAACTTTGTAATGTTTTTTTTTCATCCATCATCAAGGCTTACACCATCACCTATTTATAGGTGTGGTAAGAAAACTTGTGCATCCTCTAGATTTTTCTAGGATTTTCCCTAGGCTAGATATTATTATACATCATTCTAGAAAGATATCTAGATTTTTCTAACATAGATATTTTCATGGATATTTTCCTAGATTACTCTAGATATAACATGATCTTTCTACTAATATGGAGAATTTTCTTGATTAATATCTAATACTCCCCCTTAATCTGAAAATTCTTGTACTCCGAGTTGTCTTCTGAATTGGATGAACTTCTCTGTTGGAATTGCTTTTGTGAATATATCTGCGAGCTGCTCCCTCGTCTTGCAAAATTGTAGCTCAATCTCTTGTTTGTCGACCAACTCTCGGATGAAATGATGTCGTATCTCGATGTGCTTCGTACGACTGTGGAAGACTGGATTCTTCGTCATGGCTATTGCAGACATGTTGTCACAGTAGATAGTTGTTGGTTCTTCTAATGTATGTTGTAGATCATTGAGAATCCTTTTGAGCCATACCGCTTCACATGCTGCACTTGCGGCTGCTACGTACTCTGCTTCTGCTGATGACAGAGCTACTGTTGCTTGTTTCTTTGATGACCAAGATATGGCCTTGGTTCCCAGCTGGAAGACGTAGCCACTTGTACTCTTCCGATCGTCAATGCTTCCGGCCCACCGCCGCCTCGTGTATCCCGTAAGCTTGTGATTCTCCCTCTGTCTCATACTGGAATACCACAACTTTTTGTTCCCTTGACGTACCCGAGAATCCTTTTTCTGCCGCCAAGTGAGCTTTACTTGGCTCACTCATGAACCTGGATACGATGCTGACAGCATGTACTATGTCGGGCCTTGTATGTGTAAGATAGATGAGAGAGCCGACCAAACTTCGATATATTGATGCATCGACCTTCTCTTTGCCATCGTTCTTAGATAGCCTTTCATTAAGTGCCATTGGTGTAGCCATTGGTGTAGCCAATGGCTTGCATTCACTCATGTTGAACTTCTTAAGTAGGTCGTCTGTATATTTCTCCTGTGAGAGAAATATTCTTCCTGGGCTTTGCTTGACTTGCATGCCAAGGAAGTACTTCATGGCTCCAAGGTCAGTCATTTCATATTCCGACATCATTGTCTTCTTAAATTCTTTAATCAATTTTGGATTAGTGCCTGTGTAGATTAGATCATCTACATAAAGGCACAATATGAGAAAATCTTGTGATCCTTGGGCCTTGACATATAGTGATGGCTCACTTGGGCTTTTTGTAAACCCATTTTGAAGTAGGTAGCCATATATTTTGCTATTCCAGGCCCTGGGTGCTTGCTTAAGCCCATAAAGGGCTTTACGAAGGCTTCTTTGCCTTCGATGAGATATCCTTGCGGTTGCTCAACGTATACTTCTTCTTCGATCTCTCCGTTTAGAAATGCTGACTTGACATCTAATTGAAAGACTGGTAATTTAAGTTGAGCAGCAAGAGCAAGGACTGACCTGATAGTTTCCATGCGGACAACGGGAGCATATGTCTCGTTAAAGTCAATCCCTGGTTGTTGGGAGTAACCTTTGGCGACGAGACGAGCCTTATATTTTTGGATGGAGCCATCTTCGTTATACTTGACCTTGTAGACCCATTTGAGACCGATGACTTCTTTGTCTTCAGGTTTCTCAACAAGCTCCCATGTGTTGTTTTTCTCGATCATCTTGATTTCTTCATTCATAGCCTCGATCCATTTGTCTTCTCGAGCGGCTTCTTGAAAACTTTGTGGTTCGCTAGTGAAGAAAGCCATGATAGCTTGATTGCACTGGAAATCCTCCAAGTAGCCTGGTGGTCGTCGATCTCTTTGCGAACGTCGCACTACTCGGAGCCGAGCTTGAGAGCTTGATCCCCGATGTTGGACTCACCGATCTCGAGGATGTTGTTGGAGATCTTGGTGATGGTGGACTGGAATATGGTTGCGTTGTTGGATGAATTGAGCCTTCATCTTCACTTGGACTTGGTGGAAGAAAATCTCCTTCATGTGGTTTAGATTCCTTCTCCGTCCACGTCCATTGAGCTCCTTCGTCAAAGATGACATCTCTTGAGATGATTAATTTCTTGGATTCAGGCTGATAGAGACGATACCCCTTAGATTCGTCACTGTATCCAATGAAGATACATTTTTCTCCTTTTCCATCAAGTTTTTCCCGATTTTCTTTCGGGATGTGGGCATATGCTATGCACCCGAATACTTTGAGGTGCTCCACTCTTGGCTTTCTCTTATGCCAAGCTTCATAGGGTGTCATACCCTTCACTGCTTTCGTGGGAGACCTATTGAGAATATACACCGCTTGTATGGACAGCTTCGGCCCAAAAATATTTTGGTAAACTCTTAGCTTGCATCATACTGCGGGCCATTTCAGCAATTGTTCTATTTTTCCTTTCCGCAACACCATTTTGTTGAGGTGTGCGTCTTACTGTTAATTCTCTTTTAATCCCATGCTCCTTACAGAAGCTGTTAAATTCTTTGCTTGTAAATTCTCCCCCACGATCTGTTCTTAGAATTTTTATAGAATGCCCACTTTGTTTTTCAGTGAGGGCTTTATATTGCATGAAGTGGGAAAACGCTTCTGATTTTTGCTCCAAAATATAAACCCACATCATGCGAGTGAAATCATCGACAAATAATAGAAAATATCTTTTTCCGCCAAGAGACGGATTTCTGGTAGGGCCCCATATATCTGCGTGAACGAGCTCTAATGGAGCTCTAGCCCTCCAAGATGAAGTAGGGAATGGCAATCTATGCATTTTGCCATATATACAGCCCTCACAAATTTTTCTATCATTAGTTATAGGTGGAAGCCCAATCACCATTTCTTTTTGTTTTAACAGTTTTAAACTATTAAAATTTAGATGCTCGAATCGTAAATGCCACAATGTGGACTCATCCACCATAGAACTTAGGGCAACATTATTCTCGAATTGCATTCTTAATGGAAATATTTTATTAGGAGCCATTTGAGTAGTAGTAATTAATTGCCCTTTTCTCATATCAAATATGAGGCATTTATTAGCATCAAATTTCACCATATAGCCTCTTTGGATTAGTTGGCCTACACTTAACAAATTTTGTGCAAGCCCGGGGACATAGAAAACATCAGAAATAAATTTAGACGAGTCGTTTTTTTGTTCTAACGGCTATTGTCCCCTTGCCAGCAACCTCTTGGTTGCTTCCATCACCAAGAGTAATTTGTGTTTTTATGTTTTCGTCCAGACTGACAAATGAATTTTTATTGCCAGTCATGTGGTTTGAACAGCCACTATCAATATACCATATATCATTTGACTCTTGGTGAGCATTTAAACATGTATAAAATAACTGATCTCTAGGCTCCTTATTTTCCGTAAAATTGGCCTCTTCCTTTTGCCGGAACCAACAATCTTTTTCAAAATGTGTGTGCTTTTTGCATCTTTTACACTTATATCGACAATCTTGTGTATTATGGCCATTTTTCTTACATAAATTGCAATATGAGCCAGATTGATTATTTTCTCGAGTTTCTTGATTTTTATAACTTCCTCTCCCCCTGCCACGGTTATATGATGTCCCTCCTTTTCGGAAATTTTTACCGTAGCCATTTTTATTTTCTCCATTATTAGAGAATTTTAATTTAGCTTGAAATGCTTGTTCTAGTGGCTGCTCTGTAAATCTCCGCATTCTATCTTCATGTGCTAGAAGGGAGCCCATTAATTCAGTTAAACTTAATTTAGATAAATCTTTATTAGACTCCTCTATCGCAGCCACTATGTGATCATAATTTTTGGGGAGACTTCTTAATATTTTCCGAACAACTTGGACATCTTCAATTTTATCTCCATTAGTTCGGATTTGATTTATAATATTTGTTACTCGACTAAAAAACTCTTGAATTGTTTCATTTTCCATCATTAATAAATTATCAAAATCTCTCCATAAAGATTGGAGTTTGAAGAGTATTACCTTTTCGGAGCCCCTATATTTTGTCTCCAGGATACTCCAAGCCTCCTTGGCCGTTGTAGCAGCCATAATAGTAGGGAGGATTGTTTCATCTACTCCCCGATATATTAAGGATAGGGCATAATTATCCCTTATCCGATTTTGTTTATATTGCTTTCGGCGTGCTTCATCCCAAGTAGCTTCTTGGATTAAATCGTTTGGTTGTTCATAACCATTTTGTACTAACTCCCACAAATCTTGTGAGATAAATATGGATTTCATTTGGATAGACCATTGTTGATATTTTTCACCTTTAAATGTGGGTACCCAATTTACCTGAGGGTAGTTAAATGTGTTTGAAGAAGTCATTTTAATTTATGTGGATTGATTTTGTTTTAAAAAAAAAAGTTGAATATGTGGGGTTTGAAGTTGAGGGATGAATGTGTTTAATTGTTGAAGGCTTTGGATTATAGTTGCTCTTGATACCACTGATGGAAACTTGAGCGGAAGTAGTAGTGAACTTTTATGCTTTAAGAGATGTTTTGATCAAAGAGTGTTGTTGTTTGATGGTAAGGGGAGAGATTGTTTGTGGGAAATGGTAGGCTTTTTCATTAACTTTGTAATGTTTTTTTTTCATCCATCATCAAGGCTTACACCATCACCTATTTATAGGTGTGGTAAGAAAACTTGTGCATCCTCTAGATTTTTCTAGGATTTTCCCTAGGCTAGATATTATTATACATCATTCTAGAAAGATATCTAGAGTTTTCTAACATATATATTTTCATGGATATTTTCCTAGATTACTCTAGATATTACATGATATACTTCTCATATGTGATGGCGGCGATTCGCTTCTCTGTACATTTCATATCTTCTTCTCTTGTGTCAGTGGGTAAGCCTATCTTCTTTTTATCTCTCCTCTTTTTTTTTTTTTTTTTTTGTGTTGTTATTTTCAATTTTGATTCATTTGTTTCGTCTGTTTTAGTTGGGGGAAGTTTTGGGGGAGTTTTAATGTGTTTGGCTTTGGGGATTTCAATACCAGTCAATGAGATTGCTCATTTGACGTCTAAAAGTTCTTAATTGTCACGGTAATTGTAATTCTAAAACCACAAGGTCACATTGTGGAATCAATCTTTTTTTTTTTCCACCAACTAGAATTTTACAAAACTTAGAGTCACCACCTAGAATTTCCCTAATTTTTTTCCTTTTTAAAACATGGGACTCTTACAACTTCAGCCATCTTTCCCTTTCTACTTTCTTCTGCGTCTCCCATGGCAATCTCTTATAGGAAATCAACATTTTTGCTTGAAAAGAGAGAGCCTATTCTAGAATGCACCATTAATAATCAGTATAATACAATGCATGGAGTACAGCACTGAAGCAGAAAGAAGTGAAGATGATAGCCTTTTCTCCTTGAAGACGAATTTCGAGAAAAAAAAATAATGATGAAGGGCTAAGCCGAACTGATCCGGTTCAATTTTGGATCAGCTAAACCCGAATTGACAAAATCAATTGGGCTTTTTTCCACAAGTGTTAGTGTCTGTTTTGACCATTGCTGAGAAACTTTGGTGCAACTTATAGTTACCAAGGTTTTTCAAATGTAGGAGTTATGATTAACAAAATAGGTTGCAACAATTTGCTTATGATCCTCGAAGTTATACTCTTTTAACTTTGATGATGGTAACAACTAACAAGTACTCTCAAACGTTGCCAAGGAATTTAATTTAATCTCCTGATCCGTTCTATGAAGTAGCATTTTCTTTTGTATCTTTGCAATATTTTCTGAAGGAATACGAGAACAAGTGTACATCTATACAAATATATTAAAAGACGTTCTTATCAAAGGAATGGTGCCACGTGGCATTCTTATGAAGCTTCTAATACACATGTTTATTATCTCAATCAAAAATATTAACAATGTGTATTTACTAGGATTTGAACACATGACCTTTAAAATGAAATGTGAGAGTTTAACCACTAATCCATTACAATTTCAATGCTTAATGTTTCAAAATAAAACATAATAAAGTCTTATAATTATATATAATTATAAAAACACATAGACAAGCTTTTTGATCTTTAACCTTTTTATTAAGTAATAACATTCTCTTACCCAAATTCCATTGAAATTGTTATTTTTATCTCCTATTCTTTAAAAGTTTTTTTTTGAATAACTTATCATGCCATAACGTCCATTTTTCAATTTCGCACTAGACAAAATATTACAACTAACTAATATAATCAATTATGAAATTTATAAATAATGATATATTTGATAATTATAACTGATCGGGGCATCGCCCGGGCTAAAATATTAGTTTGAATCTTATATTATAGGGTGCTAAATTTATTTTCTAGAGGCGAAGGAACAAAGCATATGAGTTTTTTCTCTTAATACTCTCTCCTAAAAATGTTAAGCCTTAATAAATGATTGTCTTGGAAATTCAAATAAGGGTCTTATGAAAATATTAAATATAAGTTGTTTTACATATTAAATACTCCCTCCGTCCCAAAATACTCTTGACACTTATCAATACACGTAGTTTTAGATGATAAGTTGTTGTTTGGTTATCAATTGTTATTATATTGAAAAGTAAATGTGATAGGAGTTTAGTAGTTAGTAAAAGTAGTATTATTTTATTTTAAGGAGAGAGAGTGTGGGTCATGGTTAGAGTTGGTGGGTAGTAGGAATGGTATTATTTTATTTGGAGGAGAGAGAGTGTGGGTCAATGCTTAAAGGTAGAAGGATTAAAATAATAGTGGGTCATAGCCAAAAATAGAAGTGTAAAGAGTATTCTGGGACAGATGAAAAAGGAAAGTGTAAAGAGTATTCTGGGACGGATGGAGTATAAGTTTCACTCAAGAAAAAAATATTAAATATATATTTGCATTGAAAATTAAACTTCAATGAGTAATTACTAACATATCGTTTAATTTTGAAAGAGCTCAATCATCATCAATTTATCATGCATATTAATTAGAAATCCAAGCATGACTTAATTGTATCACTAACATGCACGCATTGCAATTGCAACACAAGACATTATATTATTTATATTTGTATATCTAGAAAAACATACCTTTTTGCCATTTCAATAAAGATAAAAATTGTTAACAACATTTGATTATATATAAAATAATCATTCGACCACGTATGGGCCTATTTTTTCGCCATATCTCACAAATATGGCATCTATTGTTCAAATGGTCACTATTGTTTTATTTTCGCTTCTTCAATAATTATGCTATGATGTGATATTTTTCACTTTTTTTCTTATTAAATCCAAATTAAAGTAAACTGACATTTAAATTAAACAAGTAACTAAATGAGAAAAAAATGGAATTGTGTAATACACGCCATACTTCAAAGAATTTATTGAAAAAAGACCCATATGAAGGTTGTAGACTTGTAGTAGCCTGCATTTTCTTATAACCAAAGGTTGCAGATCGTTTTTTGGTTCCAAAACAGCATAGGGATGTTCTGTTATACCAACGTGGCCAATTGGCTAGTTAAGTTATGCTTAATTTACCTGGAAATCTTTCCATAGCGTCTCCCAAGTCATGACCGAAAAAAAAATCAAAGATGAGAAAATCTTACAGGTGATGCTTTCAAGATATAGCATTCGAATTCTAGGCATGCTGGAGAACTGAAAACTTACCTCAGGTTGGCCTGATAAGTCATATTTATATATATTTTTTAGGTGTATTTAGGTTGCATTTTAGAGCATTTAGATTCATATTTAGGTTCATTATTGCATTATATTCTTAAGTTATGTTATTCTATTCCTATTCAGTATGTTTTCTTGTTTTTGATGAATTCCTGAGAAAGGTCTCCGACAAGGTGACCCCCTTTCTCCATATCTCTTTATTTTGGTTGCTGATGTATTTTCTAAGATGATTCAGAGAAAAGCTTAGGAGAAACTTATCCATGGTGCTAAGGCCAGCCGTAGTGGGCCGTAAATTTCTCATCTTCTTTTTGCAGACGACAGTCTACTTTTTACAAGAGCCACCCGTCAGGAATGCACAGAAATAGTTGATATTCTCAACAGTTATGAGATGGCATCCGGGCAGAAAATTAATTATGAAAAATCGGAGGTCTCTTTCAGTAAAGGGGTAAGTGTTGAGCAAAAAGATGTTCTTATGGGAATTCTGAAGATGCGGCAGGTGGAAAAGCATGAGAAATACCTTGGTATCCCTTCTATTGCGGGAAGATAAAAAAAAATAATTTTTGATACTCTCCTTGATAGAATTTGGAAGAAACTCCAAGACTGGAAGGAGAAATTATTATCGAGAGCCGGGAAAGAAGTACTATTGAAAGCAGTCATTCAAGCAATCCCTACTTATCTCATGGGAGTTTATAAGTTCCCTGCTATGATCATCCAGAAAATTCAAGCTGCTATGGCGCGCTTTTGGTGGGGAAGCTCAGATGCAAAGAGGAAGATTCACTGGAAAAATTAGGAGACTATGTGCACTCTAAAATGCCTCGGATGCATGGGCTTTAAAGATCTAGCGGTTTTTAACGATGCCCTCCTAGGCCGACAGGCTTGGCGCCTAATTAATGAGCCTCATTCTCTCTTTGGTCGTGTAATGAAGGCCAAGTATTTCCCATCTTGTGATTTTATTGATGCCTCTCTTGGCTACTCTTGTAGCTACTCTTGGAGAAGTATATGGAGTGCAAAAGCTTTGTTGAAAGAAGGTTTGGTTTGGAGGGTGGGCAATGGTTTCGACATCAACATTTGGGAGGCACCATGGATAGTGGATGAAAATGGCAAGTACATTAGCTCTCCTCGCAGGGATGATGTTACTTTGGTGAAGCATCTAATTGATGTGCCTAGTATGGAGTGGCACTTAGATGTTATTGATGAGGTGTTTAATGAACGTGATAAGAAGTGTATACTTGCTATACCCTTAAGCTTTTCCTCTTCTAGTGATGCGTTAACATGGGCCCTATCAAAAGATGGGCATTACTCCGTCAAAACTGCTTATATGCTTGGGAAGGGGTGCAACTTGGATAATTTTCACAATGCTTGGGTTGAATTATGGAGTCTTGAGGTAAGTCCTAAAGTTCGTCATTTTTTATGGAAATTATGCACTCATACATTGCCTACTCGTGCCCTCTTGCTCCATCGACATTTCATTGATGTTGAGGAGTGTCCTTGGGGTTGTGGCGAGAATGAATCAGCCCGGCATGCTATCTTTCAATGCCCACGATTTGAAGAAATTTGGATGGATAGTGGTTGATCATTGCTGCGTGATGATAGAGGGTGTGATTCCATGTGTGATTTGGTTGAGAAATGGAAGCAGTATGATATGAAGATGAGGGTAAAAAATGCATTTCTTATGTGGTGTATTTGGGGAGAGAGAAATAATAAAATCTTCAATGGAAAAACCACGCCTAACCATGTCTTGCTGTCCAGAGCTGAGAGATTGACCGAAGAGTATGGTAAGTACTCCAAGAGCGTTTATCACCGCCCCGTAGCTGCTGTACCTAGTGCCCGTGTTTGGTGCCCTCCACCGCAAGGCAGTTTCAAGATAAATGTGGACGCATCTCTCGAGGTTGAAGGTTGGGTTGGGCTTGGTGTTCTTGCTCGTGACCATTTAGGTGGAGTTCGATTTGCAGCATCGCGCCGAGTTCGAGCTTATTGGACTCCAGAAATAGCAGAAGCCAAAGCTATTGAGATGGGTGTGCGTCTAGGGAAAAGGTTTGGGCTGGAGAATGTGATTGTTGAATCGGATTGCCAGACTGTTATCAATAGGCTCCGGAAATCTTCTTTCTATCTCTCGGACTTAGATACTGTTTTGTCTAATATTTTCTCCTCTAGTATTTGCTTTACCTCCTTAGTTTGGTCTCATGTTAAAAGAGACGATAACTCTGTTGCTCATCACCTAGCTAAGCTAGTTCCATTTGGCATTGAACAAATTTGGGAGAACCACTCTCCTGGCGAGGTGGCTCCCTTTATTCTCATGGACAATTTGTCCCTTGATTAATCTAGCTTGAGCTTTTCCCCTCAAAAAAAAAGGAAACGAGAACGTATTTGGAGTATAATTAGCTAAGCTTGAAGATTAGAACCACTTGGAAGGAACGTGCAATGCATAAGGGTCGCTACGAATATTTTATAGTACGAGTTTGAGCAAAAACAAAGCGGAAAATCATGAGAAGAAATGTGAAAAAGGAGTCACGTCTACTCATCTGATCATAACTTTTGATGTTGATAATAGAGATTTTGATCGTTGGACAAAATCCCTAAATCAAACTACCTAACTAACCACTAACCACTAGTGGAAAAATAAGGAAGGGCTGCGGTCAAAACAGCCCTAAGGGCTGCGTTTTTGGCTAGCAGCCCTTCAATAGAAAAGAAGGGCTGCGGTTTTCAACCGCAGCCCTTCACAACGAAGGGCTGCGGTTCAGGCCAAAAACGCAGCCCTTCTTTAAGTGAAGGGCTGCGGTTTAGGCCTAAAACCGCAGCCCTTCGTATTCGCTATGTTTTTTTTTTGAAATAAATCTGCCCTGCCAGCCCTGCATGCCCACCCCTGCACTCCCCCCCAGCCCAGCCCCTACCAACCCCGCACGCCCCGCCCCACCCCCCGCCCCCCCCCCCACCCCCCCCACGCCCACCCCCGCACTCCCCACCCACCCCACCCCCGCCCACCCCCCACACCTAACCCCGTCCACCCCGGCCCCCCACCCCTGACCCCCACCCCTGCCCCTCCCGCCCATCCCCGCACTCCCCCAACCCCCGCCCACCCCCCCCCACCCCCTTTGCCCACCCCCCGCCCCGCCCCCACCCCACCCCCCCACCCCGCACTCACCACCCCCGCCCCCCCCCGCACCCCCACCCCCGCCCCACCCCCTTCACTCCCCGCACCCCCCCACCCCCCACCCTCCGGCCTCTCCACCCATTGTCGCCAACCACCCCAAAGACCCCACCCGGCCTCCTAGCCCGGCCCAGCTGACCCACCATGGCATCCCCCCACCCCACCCCGCACCCAACACCTCCCTTCGACAAAAAAAAAACGATCAAATTGCAATAATATATGACAAGTTTTTGAACGTAATAATTAACATATATATATTTAATAATGTAAAAAGTGTACATAGAATTGATACCAACTAGTAGATCTAGCTAATTATATCACGAATTCCACCAAAATGTATCATAAGCTATCATCACAAATGTGGGACGCCAACTTATCCCGAACTTCATGTAATTCGTCTATGGTGAAGGCCCTCAAACTTAGTGTGTTATTCATATAAACCATGCAAAACAACCAAGGAATAAACACATAATATAAGAATTCAATCATTTACCGTAGTTAGTAGTTCTAAAAATGACATATACGTTACCGAAATTCAATCAAAAACAAATGCAAGCCTAAATCTCTATACACTAGTTATATTATACCTCATATTATCATATTCAAAAAGAATTTGGAGTTAAATGACTCGAGAAACAGGAATTGGACGCGAAAAGGCAAAAATAGGCCTAAAATCACATTTACGTTCCCGAAATTCAACCAACAACAAATGCAAGCCTAAGAATCTACACAATAGTTACATTATACCTCACATTATCATGTTCAAAATGAAATTGGGGTTAAATGACTCGATAAGTACGAATTGGACGCGAAAAGGCAAAAATAGGCCTAAAATGACCTTTTCGTTCCCAAAATTCAACCAACAACAATTGCAAGCCTAAAAATCTACACAATAGTTACATTATACCACATATTATCATGTTCAAAATGAATTTGGGGTTAAATGACTCGATAAGTACGATTTGGAAGCGAAAAGGCAAAAATAGGCCTAAAATGACATTTTCGTTCCCGAAATGCAACCAACAATAAATGCAAGCCTAAAACTCTACACAATAGTTACATTATACCTCATATAATCATGTTCAAAAATAATTTGGGGTTAAATGACTCGATAAGTACGATTTGGAAGCGAAAAGGCAAAAATAGGCCTAAAATGACCTTTTCTTTCCCGAAATGCAACCAACAATAAATGCAAGCCTAAAAATCTACACAATAGTTACGAATTGGAGAAATTATACAGACCTGAGTTGATGTCTCATGATTTATTGACCTTCCGCCGTTTCTTAGGATCTTCAAGTACATGTATCCCTTCCGTGTGATCTACACGCATATAGTTCTCCGACATATTCACATCATCTTCCACACTATTTTCAGGATAGGTAAAAGGGGGGAGGTCCTCAAATGCATCATATTCTTCCTCATTATCAACATCACCAATACCGAGGATACTCCTTTTACCAGGTACAACAATTGACCACTTATTATCAGCAGGATCAAATACAAAAAATACTTGCTTAACTTGTGATGCAATTACAAATGGCTCCTCAGTTTCACGTAGACGACTAAAGTCAACAAGAGTGAATCCGCAAGGATCATCTTTTCTTACGCAACGTCGATTATCGTCAACCCACTTGCAACACAAGAGGCAAATATTAAAAGTACAGTAGTCCAGCTCCCATATTTCTTGTATTCGCCCATAATAATTGCTTTCAGCATGTACAGGCGACTTATCCTTCGAGCTTGCGTATTGTGTAGATGACGCCACAAGTGAAACACCACTATTTTGTTGCGATGTTGACTTCAAATCTTGACGTTCAGTCCAAAATGTATACCCATTAATATCATAACCCTCATAAGAGCATACAGCTTCACGAGGACCAAATGCTAACCACTTGACTGTTTCAGGAACACTTTCATCCAAATCATTCACTACTCGTTTATGAAACCAATCAATGAAAGTCTTGTTATGCATTTAATGCCCTAACTCCTTTTCCATGATTGCTAACACGTAATTCGTCCATATGTTCATTTAAATAAGGATGGACAGCTGCTACGTGATGCAATATTAGTGAGCTTGTTTTCGCTTTTCTACGGAAGGTGTGATCAATTTTGAACCAATTGTACCCTTGGCCTCAAGTCTGACCTCGTGTCGGGATGTCGAAAGTCCAACAGGATCAACACTAGCAAAATACTCAGCCACAAAATTACTGATCTCTTCACCCACAATCCCTTGAATTATACTACCTTCTGGTTGCGCAAGATTCCGAACTTTATCCTTCAAAGTGCCCATATATCTCTCAAAAGGATAGCACCACCTCAAAAACACTGGACCACACAACTTAATTTCTCGAACTAGATGGACAATGAGATGGACCATAATGTCAAAGAATGCGGGGGGGGAAACATCTCAAATTTGCATAGAGTTTCAACTACTCTGGCCTGCAAGGAATCGAGGGTCGACGGTTCTAGGATTTTGCTGCATATTGTATGGAAAAATGAACAAAGTTCTGTAATGGTGTGCCTCACATGCTTTGGAAGTATCCCACGAATTGCAATCGGTAAGAATACTTGCATCATGACATGACAATCGTGAGATTTCATACTCGATAACTTCAACTCACCATTTAAGGTAACAAATCGCTTCATATTCGATGAGTAGCCAGTTGGGACCTTAATGCCATACAATGCCTCGCAAAAAATCCATTTCTCTGCACGCGACATCGTGTAGCAAGCTGGTGGCAAATAATTCTTCTCCGAATCCTCCACCTTCTTTTTAATTTTCTGAGTTTCATCATCAACCCTTTCCTCCACAACTCTGGTCGAAGCCCCTGTTTTTCCAAGTAAAGTCGTGACGCCTTAACATCTTTTGTCTTGCCCGGAATATTCAATGCAGATGATAGAATTTCGAGACCCCTTTCACAAACTCAATCGATTCACGACTACCATACATCCAAGTACGATCCATCTCATTCAAGAAGACCTCTAATAATTAAACACAACCATTCATTATAATGCATCAATCATTATTTAAGTACATACACTCACATATTCAAATCACACACGTATAGAGCAAGCTAAGATAGTGACATGTTCAAATGTATGCATGCAGCCGAAGGTCCTTATCACTCCAACCTAACCCATCCTTGGACGTCTAATCTCACTAGTGAATATATGCCAACTTTTCAATTCTAAGGAAAATCCGGCAGCATTTCCCTACAGTTCTCCAAGTACACAATGTAGATAATTGCTTATCTACATATGTACCCAGAGAACAATGTAGAGAAACGATAAGCCAAGAATTTCCTCAGAATTGAAAAGAAGACACACATTCACCACCTAAGTGAGATCAAACGTCCAAGAACAGTCCTAAACCGGGGACTATTCAAGACTTACTCCTAATGAGTAAGCCTTGAACGGGTATCTAGGCATATGATGATGATTCAAACAACTTGTAGATTTCATAGCTAAATTACATTGCGTTTTCATACAATCTCATATCAAGAAATATACATACATTATAAGAAATTCATATATATATATCAATAAATTATCATAACTTAATCAAATTGAATCACATGACAACTTTGTCTCATCAACAAATTAAATCAAACAAAAAAGACAACGAAATTAAACTAGTTACCTCTTAACACCAATGATAAGCAATGAAGAGAGAAGAGATAGTTGGAACTTTATTTGCCTTCCTAAGCCTCTTCTTCCTACAATTAACAAAACCCACATTGCACATTAATCATTTAATTCAATTAGGAAAAACAAAACTAACTTAAAAACAAGATTAATTCATACTTAACTAAGCAAACAATTGGCTAAACCCAAGAGCAATGAAGAAAGAGTAGGGCAGTGGTGGTGGTAGTCGTTGTTGCCGCTTGTGGGTGGTGGCGCTGCGTAGTGGTGGAGGAGCTCCACACCCTAAACCCACTCAAATGGTGGAGAAGAGAAGAGAAGAGAAGTGAAGTGAAAAGAAGAAAGAGAAGGGTTGTGGTGGTGGTGGAGGTCGCTGCTGCTCGTGTTGGGTGGTGCGTAAGGTGGTGCAGCTGCGTGGTGGTGGTGCGCACTGAGTTGGTGGTGAATGGAGCAGAAAATGAAGCAATGTTGGTGGTCCGGAGATGGGTCGTTGCTCAGGCGATGGTTCCGGCGATGGTGCGTCAATGTGGGTGCTCCGGCGATGGGTCGGTGCTCCGGCGTCAGGGCTCCGGTGATGGGGCGTTAGGGTTAATGTGCGAGTGAGTGAGAGGGAGGGAGGGGTTTTTCGCTCGTCAAATGCGTCTAAGGGAGGGAAATTTTCGCTGTGTGTATGTGCTTGCAAAACTTGAAATGTGGGATGGGATGTGAAGGGCTGAGGTTAGTCCAGAAAACGCAGCCCTTCGTGTATGAAGGGCTGCGGTTTTTAGGCTAACCGCAGCCCTTCACTAATAGGGTTGCGGTTATCCTGAAAACCGCAGCCCTTCATACAGTACGAAGGGCTCCGTTTTCTGGTTAACCGCATCCCTTCACTGAAAGGGTTGCGGTTTCCTTGAAAACCGCAGCCCTTCATACTCGAAGGGCTGCGTTTTCCAAAAAACGCAGCCCTTCCCTTCCTTTTTTTCCCCTAGTGAACCTAAGTATAATGGCAAGCAAGGGTCATTCTTCCACAAGGACTAAGGTTAATCACCGAAAATGTTAATTATAATAAGCTAGGCTAAGCTATATAGTTCAGAGATTTGTCAATTATCCACTAAAAACTATTAAATAAAAGGAACTAGGGTAGGGGAATTCACCAAATATTTCAATCATTAAAACAATTAGGCAAATAAGGGAGTAGTCTAAAGATATTGAATCAAAGGGATCATCTAATACTCTTTCAAGCTAAAGAGGGTTACTCAAATTGGAGATTATGCCCTATTTTCATGCAACAAACCCCCAACTCAAGAGCATGAATAACAAGATGACTAAATATATCCCTTAACTAAAACCCCTATTTTCATGCAAGTTTAGTTAAGTGAACAAATAGGGAGTCAACTCATCAATTACATCTTTCAATCCTTCATTGAAGTCATGACTAATAATTAAGTTTCCATGGAGGCCAATCACAAAAACCAACAATAAAACCCCTATTGCTCATTTGATTTCATTTTCCAAAATGACCCCAAATATGACCCAAAGGCTCATGATATCATTAATGGCTTCATCCCCTCCCAAGCAAAATAACTACTCACAAATCATAATAATTATTAAATGAAGTAAATAACAAACTAAAAATATGAAATCAAACACTAATCTAGGATGAATAAGTAAATAGAGTGAATATGACATGAAAATAAGTAGATAAAGCAACAAAACATGAGAGAGAGTAAGAAATTCTCATTAAAGTTGCAAGGAGTCTCCAAATCTTCAAGTTTCCTTCTTAGATTCTTCAAAATCCAAGCTTTCAACAAGTTTCTTTCACTTCTCTCTCTAGAAGATGAGAGTTTCTCTCTCTAAAAACCCTAACTAAAACCTCTAACTAAGCTTATGGAGGCTAGCCCTCCTTTCTCCCCTTCAAAAGTTAGGGATCCGTCCTTTTAAAAGATTTAAACATTACATCATTAAGGCTCCGTTTGGTAGGGCGTAAAACATTTTCCTAGAAAATTATTTTCCTCTATTTTCAATTTTACATTGTTTGGTTTGCAAAGGAGTGTAAAACCATTTTCCCTTGGAGTAAAATTGCTCTTTCAATGATGGAAAACCATTTTCCCTTCAAAATAAAGGGAAAACTGTTTTCCTTCTCTCTCTTGTACACTCCTCTCACCATCTCCTTACTTTCCCTTTCATTTTCCTCTCATTTCATTATTTTCCTTACATGAAACCAAACAACGGAAAACTAAGTTTGGAATTGTGTTTTCCATTGTAAACTATTTTCCATGAAAATCATTTTACACTGAAAATGTTTTACGCCCAACCAAACGGAGCCTAAACGGGTCGAAAAATAGGGATTTCCGTAGAATTCAAGCGGCGCGGGCGCTCCATATAGTTTGGAACGGGCTCTCCATATAATTTCAAGCAGGCAGAATGTTTTCTGGGCCTCTGGCGCGGGAGCACCAGACAATACGGAGCAGGCACGCCGTTCTGACAAATGCATCCGACTTTAAACAGCCATATCTCTTTCGTTTTTCACCGGAATTGGGTTTGTGACCACTTGTTGGAAAGCTATTGAGCCAAAATTTCATCTCCAACTTGAATCACTGAAAAATATTTTGTGTGATGAAAGTTATGACCATTTGAATATGACCCTTATGCACAAATCCTTCCAAAAGCTCTTATTTTGGCAAAATTGCTCCACTCTATGTTTGGTGTGTGGTATGGAGATCTCTAAGGTGGATCCTATAACATCAAACACAAATAAGCATTACCAAACCCTATATAATTAGTCAAAATAACTAATATTCTCAAATAAGCAACAAAAAAAACTCAATTACTCTAAATTAAGCAAAATAAGCTAGAAAATGATAAATGAATAGAAAAATTGACTCTAAACATGAGGAAAATAGGGTATTTGAGTGATATAAATATCACTCATCAAAATCCCCCAAGCTTAACCTTTGCTCGTCCTCGAGCAAATGAAACACAATAATGAAGTACTACTCTAAAAAGCTAGAAATCCTAACTCACTGTCGTAGGAATCACGGTTGCACTTAGCATGTGCAACAAGCCCTTTGAACCCCTAGATCGCTCTAGTGGACGAGTTTGCTCTCGTGAGGGTTTCCCAAGAGTCTTAACCCACAACTCTAATCAAGCACAAATATATATAATTAGCCCAAAGTCTTCTCTTTAACCATGGTTCACAAAGCAATAGGCAATTAATCAAACTTTCAAAGCATAACCATTATCAATATGTATCCATGACTTAGGAATATAGAAGATAGGCTAATCTAAGGTGCAAAATTAACACCATCAAAAGCTTCAACCATCAATTAGAGTCTACTTAAGCATTTAAGAGTCACAAATCGTTCCCAAATGGATGAAGAAGGTCCCAAGATCGATCCTAATCACCTATAGCGCACATGAACTCCCCCAAACTTGACTTTTGCTAAGAGAAAATCATGATTGTAGGATTAGAACGATTGAGAAATGGGTCTAGAGTCTCAATGCTTAAGCCATAATGACATTCATCATTACTAGGGAAACTCTACTTATTAACTTTTCGAGTTCCCACTCAATCATTTCGACAAACCCACTTTCTCAACGATATGTGGATGTTACCACTTATTGACTCTTTTTCGATTTTTTTTTGGTTTCATGGACTTTAGTAGGCTTATTATGCCTTGTGGGATCATTGGCTCCACTTATTGGACTCAAGACTTCAAACACTTTTTTTTTACAATCGAATTTAACTCTTAGCATAGCTTGTTTTGAGGTAAAAACTTGTGCAACAAAGAAGATTTCAAGAATCAACTAGGGTCACTGCAAGTTCCAAAAGAGAAATAATTCGACACTTTTCAACACAAAGTTTGACAACATTTAGAATTATAGAATGCCTTTTCAAGTAGAAAATCAAGCAACAAAGATTAATCAATCCCTAATCGCCCCAAACTTACACATACAAGCATCCAATGGAAATACCTATACTCATCTACCCAAATGACCAAAGCAAAGGAATCCACATAAATTTACCAACAACATGAATCTTCCCTTGGACATGAAATGCTTTGTACTTTTCTTATTCCTCATTTTTTTTGGATTTTCAATTTTTTCAATCTTTTTGGGAAAAAGAAAAGAAATTAATCGAAAATGTTTTTAGATTTTGAATTTATGCAAAAATGAGAAAAGCAAATAAACAAAGTATATAATACACCTCCCCCAAGCTAGCGAATAGCTACTCCCCCAAGGTAGAATAAAGCATTGTCCTCAATACTTGAACAAGAAGATCAAAGGGAGGGAGGGAGGGGAAAGAAACATCCAAACCAACAAGCATATGTTCCACAATCATAAAGCATTAGAGAAAGAGAAAAGGAAGGATGCTACCGGATAGTAGGTGGGTGTAAATACTCGTAAATGACCCAATTTCTCCATTTCTAATCAAATTCTTCAAAATCATTATTTGCTTTCCACGTACTATTGAGAATGGTTGTTATTCGAACTATGTACCTAAACCCAAAATAATGGATAGAAAAAAAAGTTAAGAAAAAGAAAAAAAGAAATCAAAGCAATAAATCATGGGTTACTTCCCGAGAAAGACTTGTTTAAGGTCCCAAGCATGACCTTTCTAGTAAATATCCCAATAAAGATCGCAAGAGTTTGTCATATACACTAGCACACATTTCAATTATTATTAAGAATGCAATGATAGAATGCAAAGTGTGCATAAAGTGCAATGCAACTCCATGCAAATGAGGAGAAGGATGCCTAAAAGAAGGAACAAAAGGAAAAATAAAGAAATAAGAAGAAGAAGAATCAAAAAAAGAAAAAAAAGATGGCAAACTCTCTTCTACAAAATCTTTTTTGGTGGCGATCTCACTCTTCTCCTTAATAATGAACGAATTGGGCACTAGAAGGTTAAAAGAGGCAAGAAGGTCATCTAGATTTGGAGTTTGTAGAGATGAAAATGGATATAAAATGGGAGTAGAGGGAATCAGGTCAATCTTTCTTGTAAATGGAATATGAGGGGAAGGGATCGAAAAAAGGCTTTCACTAACCACTTCACTCACATCACAAGATTTAAGACGGGAGACTTCTTCCATCAATGAGTTCTCTTCAAGAACATGTCCATTATTCATCAAAACTTCAAAATCATCCTCAAGCTCTATGCTACTCTTTCCCAATTGAATTTCGTTTTCAACATGCATTGAATCAACACAATTAAACTTAAGGATATCATCATTGCAACCCCATTTTTTTCTCAATTAGTTATTCATCGGTGTTACAAAAAATTTCATTCGAACATACTTTTTTAGTTATTTTTAATTTTTTAATATTTTTTTTTCGTAAATCAATGTTTCATTCGTTTTTTAAGTTATATGTTCATCATCATTCAAATATAGTATTGAGAGAAGAAAATATATAGTAGAAGAAAGTTTGTACTTAGATAAAGTGGAAGAATTTGTGTATCAGATTCAATAGTTGAGTATTAATATAATAAAGATTACCGAATAATAATCAACATTTAGGTTTTAAAATATTATCAATATAATTATTAATATGAAATTCAAGTTTTTTTTTTTTCTTATTGTGTCAACAAGTTATATTGTCAATTTAATTTTTTATTAGAGGTTTTCACACATATGTAAGAAGATAAAATCATTCTCCTTAATTTAATATTTAGTTGAAATTTCAAATTCAATTCCATTGTTAACTTGTTCAATATATATGGCAACTAAGAAGAAGAAAATATTATTTAATATATATGGTAATTGATAAATCATATTTACATATAGTTTTTAGGTGCATTTTAGAGCATTTAGATTTATATTTAGGTTCATTATTGCATTATATTATTAAGTTATGTTATTCTACTCCTATTCGGTATGTTTTCTTGTTTTTGATGAATTTCAGGTAACGAGAACGTATTTGGAGTATAATTAGCTAAGCTTCCGGATTAGGACCACTTGGAAGGAAGGTGCAATGCATAAGGATCGCTACGGATATTTTATAGTACGAGTTTGAGAGAAAACAAAGCGGAAAATCATGAGTAGAAATGTGAAAAAGGAGTCATGTATACTCTTATGATCATAACTTTTGATGTGCTTCTTAGAATCGAGTAATTCCAGCAGAGTTGGAAACTAGACTTGAAGAGCTTTCCAACGATAGGTGGCACGCCCCTAGGAGACTTCTAGTCAAAGAGTTGTGCCTTTCCGAAGTTGGGACTGTTTCTGCTGGAATCTGCCACGCGTACGCGCGGATCACTATTCCGCCCATTTAATGATATTTCGACTTTCCTTATTTTTGTAACTTACTTTCCTAGTCATATTAGGTTATTGAATATTATCAGTCCGTTTTTTGTGCAACACGCCAAACGAAAGCCAAACCATGCGGCCACTTTACTGTAGCTCTTCCTGCTTCCCTGCGCCACTTCCTTCTCTCCTCATTTCTGTCATTTTCTCTCTCCTCCTGCCCCAATTCCTCTTCTCCTCACATTTGTCATTTTCTCTCTCCTCCTCCCAACAAAAATGCTTTAAAATTATCATGATAATCCACTTCATCTATTGCGAATTCGTATTTCTAATCAAGAATTTTAGTTTTCGAATTCCGATTCTCGGCGTTCGTTGAGTTCGTGAAGTGAAGATTTACGGCGTTGGAGAAAATCAAAACAGCATACAATTCGAACTCGTTTTTCGCATTATCAACGCACAATTCGAACTCGTTCTTCAAAACAGAGTTGGAGAGAGAAATAAGCGAAGAAGAGAGAGAAAATATATGAGAAAGCGTGCAAGAAACTTGGAGCAACAGAAACTTCGGCGGCGATTGAAGAGAAGTTTCCGGCGATTTGCAGTAGTTTGATGGAGGAGTTGAGAGACCAGTGATGGTGGTTGGTTGTTTGAGTCGATGGTTGTGGTGGTGGTGTGGTGGTGATGGGGAGGAGGAGGACATGGTGGTTCCATGGTTACTTTGATCAAAGAGAGGGGAGGGAGATTGATAAATGGTTTGGTGTTTGTATAAAGTAACCCTTATAATTACAAAAAGTAACCCATACTTTCAGTAAAAAGTAACCCCTCAATATTACAAAAAAGTAACCCTTAGTATTTGAAAAAGTAACCCTTAGTTTTAATAAAAGTAGCCCTTATTACAAAAACTAACCCCTACATAAGTATAAAGTAACCCTATAATAAATGTAAAAAGCAACCCCTAATTTCAGTAAAAGTAACCCCTTATAATTACAAAAGTAATCCCTTATAATTACAAAAAGTAACCCCTAGTTTCAATAAAAGTAACCCCTTATAATTATAGAAAGTAACCCATACTTTCAGTAAAAAGTAACCCTTCAACATTACAAAAAAGTAACCTTTGTATTTGAAAAAGTAACCCCTAGTTTCAATAAAAGTAACCCCTGTTATAAAAAGTAACCCCTGCATAAGTATAAAAGTAACACCTTAGATTGGAAAGCAACGCGTTTTACTTTTTATGAATAAATGAGATTACTTTAAATATATAATGGAATTACTTTTTATGAACTAAGGGGTTACTTGTACCTTTCTTATGGTTAGTTTTTATAAACGTTTCAAGCTATTATATAATAATTAGAGTTACTTTTATGAACATATGAGGTTACTCGAACAAATAAATAAGGTTACTCATATATTTAATTATCGTTACTTTTATTAACTAATGAGGTTACTTTTATAATATAATGGGTCATTTGAAAAAATATATGAGGGTTACTTGTAGTAATAAATGAGTTACTCGTATGATAAAATAAGGGTACAAATAATAATTGTTACTTATTATGAAGTAATGGGTTCCTCATATTATAAAATAAGGTTACAAATAATAAGGGTTACACGTACGTTCAGATAGGGTTATCTAAAAACAGATTCACGTTTGGGCTTTTTTTTTTAAGTGGACGCGAGATTCATTATAAGGCCTAGCTTGGGCTTTTTTATTAGCTAGCCACGTCCTTGTTTATCAATGTGGTAAGGGTAAAATTCTAGAGGAAATGAGAGGAGAGAGAAAATAAGAAAAAATGGGGGAAATAAGAGGAGAGAGAAGATGGGGAAATGAGAGGAGAGAGAAAATGAGGCAAAAAAATGGAGAAAATGAGAAGAGAGAGAAGATGGGGAAAAATGAGGGAGAGACATCAAAGAAAAAAAGAAAAAAAAGAGAAAAATTCTTAATCAAAAAAAAAGAAGAAGAAGAAGAGAGAAAGCGCGCGCGGCCACACTTTGAGTTGAAGGTGTGGCCCGCCTATTTTAAAAGTTTGTGGAATACTATTTAGATTAGAGATATTTTTCCTCTCTCCTCTGGCTTTCACGTTATTTCATAGTTTTAGGTTTTAGTTTAGTTCTTCATCTTTTTCTCTCTAGTTTTTTTAGTTACAAACCCTAGTTCTTCTTATAGCTCATTAATTCATAAGGTTATTATTTTCATCTCTTTTCTTTCAATGATTATTTTCTTCTTTGTAGATGTAGATTTTGTTATTTATTTCATGATTGACTAGTTTTAATTCTAGGGTTTGGGAATCCATGTTTATATCTCTTTGATTGTGATTTAAAGTTCTTCAATGATTGGATTGGATGAGAGTAATTCCTACTGATTTGTTATAATTTCTTAATTCATGTAATTGCGCAATATCATGGGTTATGTTTAGCTAATATGAGTTAGAATTGAAAGATCTTACTCATTAGAGGCTTGTTACAATTGGTAGATCTGATTATGTTGAGCGACCGTACTAGCTAGCATATGTTGATCTAAGAGTGTTAAGACCCGACCGTAGGATTAACAAAAGACTCTAATTATTCGACCTTCAATCCATGTATTGCTGAATTATATTGTATTGATTGAATTAGTATAAACATGGTGAACCATTGCCCTAGATCTTTTTAGTTTGATTTTCGTAGTTTGATTAGTTTATAACTTCAATTATCATATTTCTGATCTTGTTTAGTTTTACTATACTTTAGAAGCTAGATTAAAACAATCATCTCTCTGTGGATTCGACCCTACTTATCCTACTACATTGTTAGAAGGTTTTGCTAGGAATTATTTTTGACAGGTGTACGACAGCCTATTAGTAATTTAAATATATTAAGGGTATATCAGATTTTTTGTAAGGGGGACACCATCTTCCTCCCCCTTCACTTATATAATAATTGGACATCACGTTTGACAAAGAAAATTTAAAATGAAAAGTTACCGTGTACTAAACCATACACAATATACGAAATACGGAGTAATACATCGAATAACTACAATCTCAATAATGTTTTTATCTCAAAAAAAAATCTCATTTTCAACTACAAACACATAAGGAAAAAAAACTCAAGAGGCTTGGAACATCACAACTTTTACGATTTGCGGGCGCATTATAACTTTCAATCAAGTATGCAATTTGTTTATCATGGTATACAACACATGTGTCCCTACTAAATTTACAAAAACAGTAGTGTGTTAGATAAACATTAGTAAAAAAAATTCAAAAGAATGAGTATTACTCACAAGTGTGATTACACAATAGTCTTTAGAAGGCAATGCAAAATTATTACAATAAAAAAATTGCACTTTTGGTTATAATATAATCGTCAATATAAAAAAAATGTACATAATGCAAAGAGAAAACGACACCTAGAATTTTATTACAAAAAAATGTTATGTAAGTGCAATTCCTTTTAAAAATAATACAAATCAATGCAACTTTTAAAATCGAAAATAAAAGCAATCATTCTTAAAACCATACTTAAAGTGGGTGAAATCATACGTGTCTATGATAATGATTCAATTAAAATTATAATCAACCAACCGATTTTATGTTATTTATGACTGAATAACAACACTAAGTCAAAAATTTCACCGCAAGCAAAGCGTGTATATAATACGATTATGAAACTAAAAGATGAATTCAAGAAATAAAAGGTCAAGGTGGTCAATAGCCAAAATCCTGCCAAAAGTAGCTTTTTACAGCATTTACACTTTAAAAGGTAGTTTTTCACGACTTGTTTTTATAAGATAGTTTCTCACAAAAACATATTTTATAAGGTAGTTACTGTCTTAATCTATACTGATATATTAAAAGGTGTTCCTGAACAAGGAACGACGCCATGTGGCACTTCCCTTAGAGTATTTTAATCAATGTAATTCACATACAATAAAATAAAAGATAGAAAATGCATTGTATAATATTTGATCTCTTGATTACAAGCATAAATACTAAACTCTTAACCACTAAAATAAAACAAACAACCGAGACAAGATAATGTTTAGGTAATATGTAGTTTTGGATATTTAATTATATATTGACTTACCTAAGCCAAAATCCCCAATTTTAACAATGCCTTCTCCCATCATGAAGATGTTGGATGGGTTTAAATCTCCATGCCTGATCCTCTTCGCATGGATGTGGTGCAATCCTTGCACGATTTACAAAAATATGTTCCAAACATGTTCAACTTACAAAAGTTTTTCAGGGTTAAGGTTTGTCCAAAGAAGTTGAACAAATCTCTTGTTGGATGAATAAGCATGACCCTCCAGTTTCATAAGATTCCTCTACAGAATCAGTAGACAAATCAAATGCACCTGTCACCTCAGCTTTGAACCAAGTTGAATAATAGCGAATTACGTTCTCATTACAAACTACTGCTAGGCACAAAACCTCACTGCATAATCCAGATTTTTTTCAATCAACACTACCAAGCCATGTTCTCATGAGAAATTTCTTCTCATTCTCAACAAAAAAAACAGAAATAAGAACTACCTAATCACTAGGTCATAATCTAAACCCTCCTCAATGTCAAGCAGTACCTTCTTCACTGTATATTATTGATTGTTCACCTTGTTAAGGCATTTGACGACAGATTCATATCCTCCGCTGCCAATCACCCTGAGTTCTTCAAACTCGATAAAAAACCTTGACTCAAATCCACTTGGTTCATTTTTTGTACTTTGGTTCACTTTGCCGGATATCATACATTTTATTTCCATATTTGATTTATCCATTGTTGGGTAATCACATGAAAGAATTCAAGTTAGCTAATCACATGAACAAATACAAGGTGTATACTGCTAGTTGATAAAAAGTGAATATAAAAAATAGAACACGAAAACTAGATTGGCCCCCATAAAAACAAATCCACTTATTGGTCCATTTTTTGTACTTTGGTTCACTTTGCCGGATATCAGACATTTTATTTCCATATTTGTTTTATCCATTGTTAGGTAATCACATGAAAGAATTCAAGTTAGGTAATCACATGAACAAATACAAGGTGTATACTTGTATTTTATTTATTTTATTTTCTTTGAAGGCAAAGGGATTGGCCCCCATAAAAACAACTAACAAGGACCCAAAAAAGAAAAGATAGAAATACAAGCCAAATAAAGAACACAAAACTAAAACACTAATGGTCCATTTGATAGTCGTTAATAAATAGTGGTAATGGAAACGAATTTTTAGTGTAATTTTATAAGGGAAGCACCCTTAAAATCTTCATTGGGAGGCAATTTCAACCCCCAAGTTTGTGTTTTTTTCTCCACGTGGAAGCAATCTCACCCCTAAACTTGTGATTTTTATCCAAGGGGAAGCTATTTTCATTACCACTCATTACCACCTACAAGGTGGTATTGGATGAGAATGAAAAAAATAGAAACTTTAGGATAGATTAGCATTACCATGTGAATGAACAATAATTTTCTTACATACAAATTCATTTCCATTACTACCATTTATAACCAACTACCAAACGTGCCGTAAAAGGCATTCAACAAATTTGATGACCATCCTAGGCCAACCCACTCCATTACATCCTCTACGATGAGTTCCAGAAGTTCCTATAGCCCTGTAGCAAAAATCACCAATTTCTATTTCATTATATTCCACCCCACAATTCGCTAACCTATTGTTATAGCCGGCAAAATAGACCACTACCCGTTGACTCGACTCGAAATAACCGACCGAGACCTGGTTTTTCATTCGAAAGTGACCACTAACGAACCGAAACGTGAAATAACCCGACCCGAAGTGAACCGGAAATAATGATCGAACTCGAACCGACCCGAAAATAATAAGGAAATATATTTTCACAAACATTAATTTATGTGTTCTATTTATTTGCTAGAAAAGAAAGCTGAGCTTACCCAAATTAACCTGACCCAATTGGAACCGGTTCGACTCATCAAACCCGCACACGTCCCGAACACAAAGTTGACCCGAATATAATCCGATATGTATGACCCGTTTCCCGCCTCTACCTATTGTATGAATAACATAGTTTTTTTTCTTAAAAAAATGATGGTGTTTAGGATGAAGTTGGTCTGTAGGCTTGTATCAATAATATAGAAGTATTTTTTTTTTTTTTTTTACTTCTGTTTAGGGTACAAAGTGCATCAACTCGTAAACACGTCAAAATGCAATGGACCAAGGATAGACAACTGCTACATAAAACTAGTCCTGAAGTAACTATGAGCTCGGCATGCTAGCAGAAATACTGGATCCCCAGATGAATGAGGTTGTCAAAGTCTTGGACAAAAAACTGTAAAATTTCATCCATGGAACTATGGCAGGGCAACTTCCTTGATCATTCCTCAAGCAACGATCAATGAGCACGAGGAACGTACAAGAAATATCAGCAGGATAAGTGAACTTAAGCCCTTCACAAAGGCAAAGCCACATCATTTTCAGTAACCATCTCTAACAATAAAACACCAAATGCATAAACATCAAGCATGGTTGCATAGGGGACACTATTCCATTCTTCAAATATTAATCAGAGAACTAAACTCAAGCCATGATTTTGCAAAAATGCTCAAATACCTAGCTATCAGTGCTATTTCTATACAATCAGAGAGCAAAACTTCAAGCCACAATTCGCAAAAAAGCTTAAATTCATAGCTATTAACTCTATTTCTATGAGGAGAGCAAGAGATGGTTGTGAAACTAGATAATCACGAGAACAAATTTAAAGTACTAATGCTAAATGATCAAAATTGAGACTCAACTCAAACATTAGACAAAAGAACACTGAGACTGTTACAACTGTTAATTGAAGAGTTTACGTTGACGCCAAATTCAATTGAATTCTTCCTTTCCCTCTCAAATTCTACTGTTCCATTAGAATTAATTCATTCAGCGAGCTCCTACGTAACAAAATAGATATTACACTTTGACTTTCACGCTTATCGATGTAGTACTTTGACCATTAATGACTTTTATTGTGTATTAGTAAACATTATAAGAAGTTAATAATATTATGAAAGTATACATTGATACGAATCCAATAACATATCATATAGTAAAGGTTGATTTTATCTAAAACTAAAAAATACATGGTCAAATGTAGTAGGTGAATAGTGCAATTTTTAAAAAGTGTATGTAACATCTATTTTGTTACGGAGAAAGTATTACTAAATTGCTGCTTCACGTTAAGCCAACATATGAAAAGCTATGAAAAACAATTAAAGCTTTAAGAGAACCAAACTTCAAGTCATAATTCGCAAAAGCTCAATATAATAGATATTAACGCTATTTCTATGCAATCAGATAACTAAACTTCAAGCCATTTTTCGCAAAAAAGCTCAATCCATGGCGTTAAAGCTATTTTTATACAGGAGAGACGAACGATTGCGAAATTAGGTAATCACAATATTGGAGATACTCAATCTCCTTCTTGTGCTGAACTGCTGACTCAGCACCTTCTAGCTCTATTGTACTACTAGTTACTTCCTCCGTAACAAAATATATGTCACACTTTGACTTTCACGCTTGTCGACGCAGTACTTTGACCATTAATAACTTTGATTGTGTATTAATAAAAATTATAAGAAGTTAATATTAAGAAAGTATACATTGAGACGAATCCAACAACATATCATATAGTAACGGTTGATTTTATCTAAAACTAAAAAATACATGGTCAAATATAATTGGTAAATAGTGTAATTTTCGAAGTGTAACATCTATTTTGTTAGAGAGGGAGTAATTGGAGTTCTTTTCTTTCAGCTTCTAGAGTAGCTCTCTACTCCTATAAATAGAGATCAACTCTCTATCCTGTAAGTTCCTTTCAGAAAATAATACACATTCTTTTATATGTAGAAGATGTTGCTCTATTATGGTGATGATCAGATCAATAGCTTATTACAAGTATGCTTAATTCATCTGGAAATCAGTCTTTATCACACTAGAACAAATTCAAGGTGTACACTGCTAATCAATTAAAAACTAGAACAAACAAAATTGAGACTCAAATATATCAAATCACAAGAAAAAAAAAATCGCTGAGACATACAAATTAAAAGAAATTCGATGTGTTTTCTTACTAAATTGCTGCTTCAAATTAAGCCAAGATATGAGAAGTTATGGAACGCAGAGTTATGAAGCTCAATCAAACCAAACTTCAAATAATAATTCGCAAAATAGCTTAATATCATAGATATTAACGCTATTTCTACGCAATCAGATAACTAAACTTCTACAAGGAGAGAGATGTAAGATTGTGAAATAAGGTAATCAGAAGACAATTCAAGGTGTTTAATGCTAATCGATCAAAAACTACTAGAACAAACAAAATTGAGACTCAAATCAAATACTAGACAAAAAACGCCGAGACGCACGAAAGAAATCCGATTCATTTTCTTGCTAAATTGCTGCTTCAAGTTAAACCAAAATACGAAAGAAACTCAATTACAGCTCTCACAGAACCAAATTTGCAGGTCATACTTCGCAAAAAAGGTCAAATTGATAGCTATTAACGCCATTCCCACACAATCAGAGAACTAAACTATTGAAGGTTAATCTAGAAAAAATTAGATGTCTAATGTATCTTAAAGTTAGTCGAGAAGTATCTTGTAAAATATGTTAGAAAATGTGATTTAGAAAAATATACTTAAGAGATTAGAGTATGTAACCATTATAAATATGTTTTTTTAAAGGAAAATGAATATCCCTTGCCCAAGTGAAGGGGAAATTGGGGATCCCACTTTGTAAGGGGCTAGAATTGAACCCTTGTCACAAGAGTGGAAGGAGGGTCTACAACCAACTAGGTCAATCTTGATTCTTAACCATTATAAATATGTATCAAGTGCTTGTCTTTAAGGGTACGTGTAGAAACATTAGTGTTGTACCAAGGTTATGGGTAGCTCAGGGCACCCATGTGTAGTAAGAAACATGAGTTCTCCTAAGAGTGAGAGACATGAGCTCTCACATATATATATACAATTTGTGAATGTAATCAATTATTTTGTGATAAATGAAAATGTAGGCATAATGTTCGAGTCCACTAAAATTCCGTGTGCGCGCCTAAATTTCTATCATGGTATCAGAGCTGGAACATGATTGCGGAGACATAGAAGATTGGAGCCCGGGAGTTGAAGAAGATCAAGTTTGGAAGAAGATAGTAGAAGAAAAACAATCAAGGTAAGTATTAAGTTTCAATCAATTTAAAGGAGATAATTCAAAAGGCGTAAGCTTAGACACTAAAAATTGAAAGATAAGTTAGGGGTTGATGATGTGTGCATGAACTAAAGAAATGAAAAGGTGGAGCAAGATCAAAGGAAATTTTAAAGAAGAAAATAATAAAAGTGTGTCTTGAACAAAAAACAGAAGATGAAGAAGAAGTTGAAAAGAAAAAAGAAGAATGGGATTTTTTTTTTGTTGAATTTTGCTAGTGACATGAGTATTAACAGTGATAGGAGGTGACGTGAGTACCACAATAAAATAAAAAAGTTGGATCAACAAAGTTTGAAGAAACAAAGGTTAGGATGGTTGATGATATAGGTGCCTACATATTAAAAATGGAAAGAAAATTACAAGAATCATGCTTGATGGCAGTTGATGGCAAGGGCATCAACAAAATTTTGAAGAAAGCATGGAGTACAAGATTTTTCAAGATTAAGGTAGAGTATTGAAGGTTAATCTAGAAAAATAATCTAGAGTTAAGTACGTAACCCTTATAAATATGTACTAAGTGCTTATGTTTAAGGGTATAGAAACATAAGTGTTCTACCAAGGTTATGGATAGCTAAGGGCATCAACCATGTGTAATAAGAAACATGAGTTCTCACAAGAGCAAGTAAGAGTGAGAGACATGAGTTCTCACATATATGTACAATATTAATATTGTGAATGTAATCAATTATCTTGTGATAAATGAAAATGTAGTTTTGTTGCATAATGCTCGAGTCCACTAAACTTTCGTGTACGCGCCTAAATTTCTATCAAAAACTTGAAGCCATTGCACACATAAAAGCTCAAATTCCATAGCTACTAACGCTATTTCTACGAGGAGAGAGATGTACGATTGTGAAATTAGCAGCGAAATTGATGGAAAGAAGTGTAGAGCTGTTGCAAGCGCATTTCTGCAAAATAAAAGCGATGAACAAAAAAATTGATTAATGCTTTAGTTCTGAAAATCGGCATGATCATATTTAAAGAGAGAAGATGGAGGGAAGAAAATAATGTTTGATAGTAATGAACCTCAAACGAGAGCACTGAGACTAAGAGCAAGTGTAAAGACTAGAGCGTAAGCTTGAGTTCACAGCAGCGAAATGTTTCAAAAATGGCGCTAATTAGAAGCTTCCAGTATTTGGGCTTTTTGAGTGAAAATTCTCTCCTTTCCAGGACATGTGTCCGTGCATGACTGGAAATTCAGGCACCATGAGTTCGTTTCAACTTATTTTTGTTAGGGTTTTTTTGTCAGAAATGACCTAATAAAATACAAGTTTTGTAGGAAAGGACCTAATAAAATTTTTTTTGACTAAAAGGACCTATTAAAATACTTCGATTGTTAATAGGAACCAGTTTATGAATTTCAGGCCAAAATAACCATATTTCGGAGTTGACTTTTTGCAATTGGGACACCACATCTACATTTGACAGGAATTTTATTGCTTGAACATGATTTTGCAGACATTTTCCTTCAATTTCTGAAAAAAATTAGAGTTTTTTGGTCTGAAATTCATAAACTGGTTCCTATTAACAATCGGAAGCATTTTAATAGGTCCTTTTAGACAAAAAATTTTTTATTAGGTCATTCCCTACAAAACTTGTATTTTATTAGGTCCTTCCTGACAAAAAACCCTTTTTTGTTAATATGAAAGTATTCAAACTTCTTGAATTTATTAATATTTTTTAGAATTTATTCGAACTTATTAAACTTTATATGAACTTTTTGTAGCAAAACTTATTTATGTGTTTGTCGAACCTTAATTTTGTTTATCTGAACTTATTTGATTTTACCTGAACTTATTAGTCTTTATTACACCTTATACGGATTTACTTTTTCTTATAAGGATAGGTTGGTTCGGTTACTGCTTATCAGGATTTGAACTTATAAACCTTGATTTGGACTAGCTATAACTCACATGGGTCAGGTTTAGATTGGATGAGGGTGATCCAACATGTCTAATTCTTTTTCTTTAATTTTGTCATTATATACAATCTTATATTTGAAAACTTGTGTGATGCTCGAATTATAGGCTCTGTTCTTTTGGACTGAATTAATCTGAACTGAATTGAACTGAACTGAATTTGTCTGAACTGAACTGAATAAACCTGAACGGAACTGAACTGAATGAAAACTGTGAGAGGAAACTAACTGAACTGAACTGAATAAACATGAACTGAACTGAATAAACCTGAACTGAATTGAATTTGTCTGAACTAAACTGAACTGAACTGAATTTTCATTAATTCAGTCCAAAAGAACAGAGCCTAAAAATATAAATGTATATAAAAAAACCATTTATAAGAGAAGATTATATATGCCTTTTTTTAAACTAATAATTGTAATTATATTGTATTGTAGCAGTATAAAGATCATGAAGTTTCATTTTTACTAGTTGAAAGCTAAACTTGTTGCATTTTCTTTAATAAGAGCCATAGTCCATAGTGATAAATTATAAAACATAAAAAAATATTTAAGTTGTTGGCTTGTTGCACAACCTTTTTTTGGTAACCCTTCCTAGTAGATTTAGCACAAAAATAGAGTTCTGCATAGATTTAAATACATATAGGAGTTTTTTGGATAAGCAAAAATTAGAGTTTGTTTTGAATAAACAACCTAAATTATTATATTATGTAAATTGTATATAACTTTTGATACGTAATTCGGAATATTATAATTTCCGGACCATTGGAGAGTGCTCGAAATAAGATCCATTTACAATATAGTTTCGCAACTTATGAAATAGAGTGTACCACCTAGGATTGCCATGTCATTAATTTTAATTTTAAATCTTTTAAAAAATAGAGTTCTTCATAGATTTAAATACATAAAAGGAGTTTTTGAATGGGGGGAAATTAGAGTTTGGTTTTGAATAAACAACCAAAATTATTATATTATGTAAATTGAATATAACTTTTGCTACATAATTCAAAACTTTATACGTTTGTACCATTGGAGAGTGCTTGAAATATGCTTCAAAGTAAGATCGATTTACAATATAGTTTTATAACTCATGAAAATGTATTTAATTAGATGAATTGTAACGCATTATTTAGTATTTCTTTTAGATAATTATAATAGCTACTATATGTGATTTTTTTTACAAGTACTATATGTGATTATAGCATTTGATCACAGGTCCAATTCAAAAATTAGAATTTATAGTGATAAAATTACATATATATTACAGTTTTTGATGATGAAAAAAATTAGAGATTGGTTTTAAAAAGCAACCTTAGAATATTATAGAGAGCTCCACCTAAGCATGTCATGTCTTTCTTTTTAAGTTTTATAAAAAAAGCATTCAACATAGATATACATACATATAAGGTGTTTTGGATAAGTGAAGATTAGAGTATGATTTTGAATAAACAACCTAAATTATTATACTATATAAATTGAATATAACTTTTGCTACATAATTCGCAATATTATTATAATTTTTTACCATCGGAGAGGGCTCGAAATATTCTTCGAAATGATGTCCATATACAATATAGTTTTACAACTTATGAAAATATATTCATTTAGATGAGTAAGAATGTATTATTTATTCTTTCTTCTAAATACATATAAAAGTAACTATAAAAATAGCGTATTATATGTGATAATAGCAATTATGTCTTTCAAAATCATACTTTTAAAAATTGAGTTATATAAAGAAAAAAAATACATATCTATAGTTTTGTATAGTGAAAAGTTAAAGTTTGATTTTGACTAAACAACCTAAAAATATCATACAATAAAAATTTGTATACTTTTTGCTACATAATTCGAAAAATCAAAACTTTTAGATCATCGAAACTTGCTTACAACTATAAAAATAAAAAATTTAAAGGAGATGTTTTATTTTTAACCTATGCATTGGATCATATAAGAAGAGTATGAATTTAATAAAATAAGAGGTACTACATAATTATGATAAGAATAGAAGTTTTAGAATTAGTAAGAGAAAATGGAGTTTGATTTCCACCAAAATTATCTAAAAATAAAAAATACAATTGGGTATGTAACTTTTGCTACATATACACAATTTTATTATAATTGAATTGAGCTTGAGATTTGCATCAAAACAATAATAATTAATTAGCAATATAATTATATTACTATAATTGATACAATCATGATCAGATGTCTCTCAATAAGTATCCAACTTATCTTATTTATTATCGCAAAGCCATAAAACAATAACCGTGCATCGCACGGGCTTCAAAATCTAGTCCACTTCAAAAACAAAAAAGGTTCTATAAAGTTTCGAAGCTACTACATTGCAACATTTAAAAGACATCAATCATGTTTTATAATAAGTTTACATATTTATAAACTTTGGACTCTAGATTCCAAATCTCAAATATATATCTAGTTCCAAATCCAAAAGAAGAAGGATATTCTTATTAGGGGTGTGTGAATGGACTGCGATAAGTCTATAGTCCAATCCAATTCAGTCCAAACTTGGGGGAAAAAGTGTACGTGTTTATTTAGACATGCGCTACAAATTTATTGTAGTCAATCACAATTCACAAACAAGTGGAGTATTAATTTGGTAATGCATGAGTAGCGTTGAAATGTGAAAATTGTTTATTCAGTAAACACCTTATCAATTATCATACGAACCTAAAATAAAAAGTGTTATATGGTGTATATGGCTACAACAGGTATTAAAGAAAAACAAGATACAATCAGATAATATTAAATTAAATTCTTCTTCGAAGAAACTACAATGAACCAGATCGAGCAATACAGCGCAGTCCCTTGTAATTGCTGAATCAAATAGCTATTGATGAAGAAGTCTACCATTCTGACATATTGACCGTATCCGAGATTTCAATACCTTCATGTTGAGTCTCGAACTTCAAGCAATGAGAATAATTTCTCATACCTAAAGACAAAAAAAACCCATACTCACAACTATTATAAAGGAGAAGGAGATCTCCACAACAGAGACTAAAATCCCCATAACAGAGTTTGAAAAAATCTCATAAAGAGAGATCAATTTATTCAACAAAATAAGAAAATGAACTAAACACTGAAAATAAAAGGGGAAAAGGAGGATGAAATCATCCATGGCAGCCCCTAACTGATGAAGCAGATGTAGGGGAGGCTAGGGTTTGAGAGAGAAAAAAAGGAAGAAAGGGAGAAAAGGTCAATTTAGTTGAATAAAGTACACGAGACTTCTGCTTTCACCTATAATCTTACAAATAGGTTTGATCCATATTGAATATATATAGTTCTCGGCTTCTCGCCTTGGAATTTTTCATTATATTTTTCGCACTTTCAAGGATTTGACTTGCAAAGCTAAACATTACTTAAGAAAGGTTCTATCTAATCTGATAGGGTGAAACTTCTTACCAGGATAAAGAAAAAAATCATCATAATCACTCTTCTTTTCCTCCAAATTTAATAGTGTTTGGACAAATAAAAGCCCAAAGGAGATTTCATCCTAAAATTAATTTACAATAGGAAGAGTAACTATTTAACCTTATTGTTAATTTTTCTCCAGATAACACTTACACTCACATAGTCACATGTGGGTGGTTCAAATTGTAAGCAATACTACTAATATTTCTTACGAACAATTTACTTTGGCAGTTTTTACTTTTGTTGTTTTCATTTTAGGTATGTGAGTAAGAATATATTTAGATCCATATAATGATTCCATTTTAGGTTATGGGTTAGCTGAACAGTAAACACAAACTGATACATTAGTAACAATAGGAGAAAATATATATATTTCCTCCGTTCTTTTATATAGATTATTAATTATTCTTATCATTACTTTATTTAATATTGAGTTATATCTATACCTGTATGAACAAGTATTCAAAAAATCTAGCCCCTATCCCTTCCTCTCCTCTCTCTTTCTCTCTCCTCTTTTCACAGAAACCCCTCCAGAGGGGCTGCCATGGATGTTTTCGTCCATGGTAAGCCACAGATTCTCTCCTTTTTGCAGTTTCTAGTTTGTTTCTTGCCTTTTTCACTGTTTTCAATAAGTTCTATATGTGTGATGGTTTTATTCCCCTCTATGGGTTTTGTAGTCACCCCATTCACGGTGGATGTTTTAGTTTGGTTTCTTTATGTGTTAGCAGAGTTTTGGATCCTGACTCCAATTGAATGTTGATTTGTGGAAATGATTTTGTGCAGCATTGCAACGACAATCAGTACTTCGCGTATAATTGTTAAACCCCCTCGTACAAGGCTGCAACAGATAGCGATGTGAAAGAGGGTATTTAAGAAGGTTTATTTCTGCTCAACGATTGTGGTTTTGCCATATTTGAATTAAATTCTTCTAATTTAATCTGTATTTTTTAGTTTCCTGCTTTTATTATAGATGTCGTATGACTTCATATTAATGAATGAATATTTCACTTTAAAAAATATTGTTATATATATATCTCTTTCCTATCATACCAATCACTTCTGTTTTTCTCTCTTTAACTATCTTTATCTCTTTTCTCATTACATGAACTCTTTAATACTTATATATCGCGTCTCCAATGGTGCAAATATGCATTAGAACAAAGGAAAAATGACCTATTCGAATACTTCATCCGTTCTAAAATAAGTGAAACACTTCTCTCTTTTATGTGAGAGCTTTTTGAAAAAAGTGTTTCACTTATTTCAGAAAGGAGGAAGTATATAATAATCTTATATGGACAAATTAAAAATGATAGTGGGCGACAGAGAATGAGGTGACGGAGTAACAGGTTGACAATTATGTAAAAGATGCATGCTTCAATTTGTCAAACAATCTGTCATTTGATAGTTCATTAGTTTGTATTGCGAGTCTGACGCAACCTTTAGTCATAGCGGAATCGGAGTTCATTTGAGGAATGGATGAGGAAACTAAAGCATTTTCAATGATTTAATTTCATCATTTATAATAAGGACCAACACACACAACGTGACAATCACAAAAATATTCCTAAATTTTCTACTGTGAGCTCGAGAATGTAAGTGGGCTTCACGTGGACTCAGTTGGGAGTTTGGACTTGGATTAATGGGCGTATACCTTATTGACTTGTAACTTGTAAGCAGCATTTTACACACAGGACATGTGCTATATATGAATGACTATATGTTAATATAGTATTTCAAATGTTTAGGACTTTTTTTTGCTAAAATAAAATATATTTAGGACTTTTAATTTGGCATTACATGTTGAGGGCTTGAGGCTCTAGCTTGCGGCTTGATTAAGTTATATCATGTGGGTATCTAATCTAACAAACTATTTCTCAAATCACAATTTTTATAGACTCATCTAGTTTGGTAGACTTTTAAATTCAGTAATGACGAACTATAGATGAAGCAACTTTCGATAAATATGCACAGTAATTTCAGTATTGAATGGTATGTCATACACACGGTTTGTTCATAAAGCACGATGAACCCAAGTTTAGCAGGCTCATGATATAGCTTTCTATTTTTGCTCTATATTGATTCAATTTTCTTATATTTTATAATTGTGTTATGGCTCTTACTAAAGAAATTCCTCATCCCTTTTGAGTTTGCTATAGTTCCATCAAGTTGAATAAATAAATTATTCAAGTTGTCGCACAATCTACATTAGAGCCCTTTTTTTTAATACTAGTTCCATACTTCATATGGTTACCCCTCCAAGTAGAATTAGGTTTCTATCTCTAACCACTCTATGGTAGTTGTGAAATATAAATCTTCAACGACATATACTGAATTTAACCACTTTTTTTTTAACAAGCTAATTAGTTCAAAGTTCTATAAAGTTTCACTTCAAAAGAAAAAAAAAAGGTTATGTAAAGTTTTGAAGTTAATACAAATATAGAATGCAACATTTATAAGATATCAATCATGCTCTATACTTAGGCTTTGTTTGATACAACTTATCTTGACTTATTTTATCTTATCTGAACTTATCTTATAAATCTTATCCAAACTTATATATATTTTAGTTTATTGTGTTGTCTAAGATAGTTATTCCGTTTTATTCAACTTATTTTATTTTATTTTATTTGATATGATCTTATCTTATCTTATCTGAACTTATCTTATCTTTTTATTTTATCTTATCTTTTTATTTTATCTTATTTTATTTGAATTTATCTTATCTTGTCTTAACTTATTTTTTCTGAAATAACTGAAGATAAGTTGAACATAGCCTAAGGGCCTGTTCTCTTCGGCATAAAACAACTGAACTGAACTGAACTGAATTGAATTATAACTAATTAATAGTAATGATAATAATTTAGGAACTGAACTGAACTGAAAATAAGTTGGGGAGAACAGGCCCTAAGTAAATAGCATTACATATTTAAAAACTTTGGACTCTAGACTCCAAAGATCAAACCTATATCTAGTTCCAAATCCAAAAGAAGGTGGTCATTCTTATTCACATTCAACGATCTCCACATAACAAGAGGAAGGAAGATTGTGGGATCTATTCCAAGATAAATCATGAAATTACAAATAATCAAGTCCTCTGTATTTGACTAGTAGTGCCAGAACAATTTCGGTAACTACGCAAACTCAATGTCTCAATTAGGGGTGCTAATGAGCCAGGGTGGCTCGCAAACTGTTCGAGCTCGGCTCGGTCAAAGCTCGGCTCGAGAGGGCTCGACTCGAGTTCGGGATCGGCTCGAGACATTAACGAGCCGAGCCTAAGCCTAGTGGAGTTCGGCTCGAAAGCTCGCAAACATGTTCGATATATTTTATATTACTATTTTATATATTGATTTTTAATCCAAACTTAAACCTTACTTGGACTCAACTAACAAATTATGGGCCCAACTTCTAATCACTATTCCCAGCCCCCCAACCCACTTAAAGAAATACAAATTACTGAATGAGAACTAAAGAGTGAGAAATTTGCTAAGCCCAGCCCACTAAAAAAAATGCAATTTACTGAATGAGATCTAACAATAGAATGAGAAGGCTGCTAAAAACCCTAATTCACATATGGCAAACTGCATCACTGGAGTGGAGGGCTGGGAACTCGCATTTCATCGTAAGGCCAACGAGCAGTGCAGTTCGGGGTGGTGAGAAGCGGGATTCATGGTGAAAGTTTGCGAATGGCAGATGAGCAAAGTATTATTTTTCCTTTTATGTTCTTAGTTTCCTCCTTTGGTTGTATAATGAATGATGATGACCGATTCTCTCTCCTCTTTTTTTCTTAAATTCTTTTATCTTTTTCATTATTTCATCCTTTGATATTTGAAGCTGATGATTGTTGTTTGCCCTTTTTTAATTTTTCTTTTCTTTTTTCTTTTTCTATTTCCTCCTTTTTCTTGATTTCCTCCTTCGATGATGTATGATGAGTTGATGCTTGATTCTTTCTCTCCTCCATTTTAAAATTTTTTCCTTTTTTTTTCCTGATATTTACCGTTTTCTAGTCGAAAGTTTACGAGCCTCGAGCCGAGCCGAGCCGAGGCTCATTTGTTTCGAGCTCGAGCCGAGCCCAAAAATTTGAGCTCGACGAGCTTCGAGCTCGAGCCGAGCTCGACCTTTCTCCTTCTCGAGTCGAGCCTGCCCAGGTTCGGTCTCGGTTCGGCTCGTTAACACCTCTAGTCTCAATCCAGAACATTTGAGACTTGAGAGACTGTGTCTGTGAATGGCAGTAAGGGAGAAAAAGGTTAGGCTATAGCCTATCACTAGTGGAAAAAAGCCCATCCGATGCGGTCAAAACCTGGCTTACTGATTCGGTTTTGGTCCGCATCAGATGGGCTCGCAACAGATCCAAAATATTTACTGATCCGGTCCAAAACCGGATCAGTAAATTATTTACTGCTGCGGTTTTGAGGTAAAACCGCATCAATTAACACATTAACTGATCCGGTTTTACCTTAAAACCACAGCAGTTTGTTGAAAATAAGGTCAAAAAAAAGGTGCAGACATGCAAGCTGCAAGTCTGCATTACCTGTCAAGTCTCACTTTTTTTTTTGGTGAACCCTCACTGCCTTCAACCAAATAGACACAATTGTAAAACCTCACTGACCCATTAAGTGATGCGAGTCGTTTCAATTCCAAACCACCAGAATTTCATTCATTCAACAAAAATAAAGCAATAAAATCACATATAAGACAAAATTAATAATCAAAAACACAAAAACCCAAATCAAATATAACCCCATCACCCAGTTCCACTGAAGAACAAAATTCCAAACTAAAACAAAATTACAAACAAACCATAAAAACGAAAACAGCCTAAATCTTAAACTAAAATACACAAAAATTAAGAAAACAAACAAACCCTAAAAACGAAAATAAAAAAACGAAAATAAAAAAAACGAAACTAAGAATAGATCTGTAATTACAAACTAAAATATACAAAATCTGCAATTAAATATACACCGAAAACAAACTAAAATACACAAAATTAAGAAAATGAACTATCCCTAAAAACAAAAATAGAAAAACGTAAATAAAGAAACGAAAATTAATAGAGGACTTCAGATATGAAAAAATTGAAAAAACCGACAAAATTACAACGAGATCTGAAATTACAACTAGATTAAAAAACGAAAAACCTCATATCTTGAATCACGAGCGACGAATATTGAAAGACGAGACGAAATCGCGACGAACACTGAGAGAGGACACGAAATAAGCGACAAACATTGAGATGAGTGATAGCGAGAGCAGCGATTTGGCGCTGAAGGAGAGACGAGTGTTAGCAGCGATCGGCGCTGATGGAGACGAGTGAGATCGACGAGCGATGAGTTGGGGGCGCCGTTTAGGGGTGCTAATCGAGTTGAGTAGCTCGCGAGCAGCTCGTAATCGACTCGGTCAATACTCGGTCAACACTCGACTCGAATTTGCTCGACTCGAGTTCGTGATCGACTCGAGACCTTAACGAGTCGAGTTGAGCAAGCTCCAACTCGACTCGATAAGCTTGCGAGCAACTCGTTAAATTTTTTTATATAAATTGTTGAAATGAGAATGAAAAAATATACTTAAAAAGAAAGTAAGGTAAATAAGTTGGAAAGGGGGAGGGAGAAACAATGCATAAAACTTATCCCACATTGGTAGAAAGACAAAAAATCAAAGCCTATTTTACTTTATAAAAAGATGGTGGCTTAAATAAAAGTCCCACATTGGTTGAAAACTAAAAACCAAAGCTTCTTTTCTTTATAAAAGGGAAGGATGACACTTGAGAGTTTGGGTTGAGCTTGATGGGCTTGTGTTGTGGGTTGAGCTTGATGGGCTTGTGTTGTGGGTTGAGCATAATGAGCCCAAGTCGAGTCGAGCTTAACGAGTTCGAGTCGATCAGTCGAGCCGATTCGAGCTTAACGAGCTCGAGTCGAGTCGAGCATCAATAATTCTTATCGAGCACGAGTCGAGCTAGGAAATTTTGTGCTCGATGAGTTTCGAGTCGAGCACGAGTCGATCGAGTCGAGTCGAGTCGAGCAGACCCCAGCTCGCGATTGACTCGCTCGATTAGCACCCCTAGCGCCGTTCGTCTGAGTTGGGAGGATGACCGAGTGTGAGAGAGAGGAAAGGGTTATGAGAGAAAGAGGAGAGGGTTATGAGAGAGAGAGGAGAATTTTAGGGTTATGAGAGAGAGAGGAGAACTTTAGGGTTATGAGAGAGGAGAGGAGTATGGGTGAGCGTGTGAGAGAATGAGAGAGGAGTGGGCCACGCGGGTTTTTCTTTTATAAAAAATACCGAAAATCTGATCCGGTCTTGTGAACCGAATCATATTTTAGAAAACCGGAGCGGTTTCTAAAATCTGATCCGGTTCACTAAAGGACCGGATCAGATTTTCCGCCCAGCTTTCCCTCCCATTTTTTAACTTGATTTTCGGATGCGGTTTTGTAAAAACCAAATCTGTTACTAAGTGACAGATAAGGTTTTTTCCAGTAGTGTATAGACATAGATACTACCCGTCTACCCCTGAGTCGGTGACATTATACATTATGTCCCATAAGGCCATAAATGTTTCTGTTTTACAGTTTGGGCCAAAGACGTGCTTGCATTATTTGAGTACTTTTCTGGAGAGGTGCGTAATGCTTTGAATCAGGGGGAAGGGGCTAATTGGAGTGTGGGGAAAGGTGGTGTTGCTGGGATTGTGGGAGCAGTGACAGCAGGTAATGGAGAGAGGGAAGAGGATAGTGTGGAGAAGGGGTTCGAAGAGAGTGGGAAGGAGGAAGATGGGCAGAGCAGTAGGGTGATGCGAAGTATAGGGGATCCGGTGGCTGGGCAAGGCGAAGGGGTGGAGATTCTATCTTCGAAGGTTGAGGGAGAGATGCATGGGATGATGGTAAAAGTGGTGCAAGGGGGGATAAATGACGAGGGGAGTGGTTTGATGAATGCGACGAGTGAGGGTCGAAGTTGGGTGGATAGGGAGCTTGAGACTCGTGGAGCGTCGAAGGTGGGAGGAGAAGAGACACCAAATGAGGAGGAGGGTGTCAATGCTATGGTGATGAAGGCAGGGGAATTGGGCCATAGGAAAGTTGGGAGGAAATGGCGCAAACTTGCGAGGGAGACAATTGATGTGATGGAGGGTGTGGAAACGGATGAGGTGACTTTGTCAGATGGGGTGAAGAGATTAAGGGAGCCGGTGGAGTGTTCGAATGAAGGTCACTTGGTCCTTAAGAAAGCTTGTTTGTCTGCGGAAAATTCTGGATGGCGTGAGGCGAGGTCTGTCTCTGAGCAGACCCGCCAAGCCCAATGAGTATCATGAGTTATAACTGTAGAGGGTTTGGCAACCCTTCTGCAGTTAATAGTCTCCGCGATCTTATTCGGAGAGAGGCCCCGTCGATGATATTTTTATCGGAGACGAAGCTGAGTAAGTCTGAGTTTGAGAAAGTTCGAGGCAAACTAGGGGATTTCTATTGGTTGGCTGTTGATTCGATGGGGAGGTCGAGGGGTCTTTCCATGCTGTGGAGGAAGGATGTTGATGTGCTCTTGCTTTCCATGTCAGTCCATCATATTGATGTGGAGGTGAGGGAGGGATTGGGTGAGGAGAAGTGGAGGTGTACTGGGTTTTATGGGTGGCCGGAGGTTCATAATAGACATCTTTCTTGGACTTTATTGCGAACCCTTGGCACGCACTCTGAGTTACCATGACTTTGCTTGGGAGATTTTAACGAGATTTTACTATGGAGTGAAAAAAGAGGGGCTAATAATCGTGCAGAGTGGCAAATGAATAATTTTAGGAAAGCGGTGGGTGTGTGTGGGCTCAAGGAGGTGGATTTTAAAGGCTATGAGTTTACTTATGATAATGGGAGGGAAGAGGGAGAGAATGTTCAATGTCGATTGGATCGAGCTTTTGGTTTTATTACTTGGTTTGATTTGTTTCCTGCAGGTCATATTCTTCACCTGGATATATCGAGAATGGTCTGACCCTGCCCCAATTAAGCTTCTATTGTGGCAGCAGGAGACGGAACTATGTTGGGGGAGAAGCCGTTCCGATTTGAGCAGTTTTGGGCAAAGGAGGATGAGTGTGAGAATGTTATTGCTAATGCTTGGCTCGGAGGTGCTACTTTGGCCTCTAAGCTTGAGATGTGTGCTACTGATTTGAAGAAGTGGGGGAAGGAGAAGTTTGGCCCGGGGTTTAAAAAGCTTAGAAAGAAAAGGAAAGAGCTTCAAAAGCTGAACATAGGGGGTCTCACGGCCCATCAGATAGAGAGAAGGAAGCGCATTTTAAGAAAGATTACTGATCTCTTGGCCCTTGAAGAGAGTTACTAGAAGCAGAGGTTTCTGGTTCTTTGGCTTGTTGAATGAGATAAAAATTCAAAAAAAAATCATCTGCGAGCTTCGGGGCGAAAAAAGAAAAATACAATCCGAGCAGTGAAAGATGATAATAATGTCGAGGTCGTGGGTGATAAGAATGTGGGGAGGGTGGCAGTAAATTATTTTTAATTGATATTTTCACGTCCTTTAACCCTCCCATGATTGAAGAGGCTCTTCATCACTTTCAGTCTCGAGTGACAGACGATATGAATGCAATATTGCAGGCTGAGTATCAGGAGGAAGAAGTCCGTTTTGCTCTTAGTCAGATGCATCCTGTAAAGGCCCCTGATCCTGATGGTATGTGCCCTATGTTTTTCCAGTCATATTGGCATATTGTAGGTCCTTCTGTGACTGATATGGTTCTTAAAATCCCGATAGGTGGCTCGATTCCTAGTGACCTTAATCGTACTTTTATTATTCTTATTCCCAAAAAGAGTAATACGGAGTATATGACTGATTTTAGGCCTATCTCTTTGTGCAATGTGGTTTATAAGCTGGTCTCCAAAGTGCTTGCTAATTGCCTCAAGATGTTCCTGGATAAGATAGTGTATGTTAATCCAAGTGCCATCACTCCGGGGCGCCTGATTATAGATAATATTTTGGTTGCTTTTGAGATGTTTCATCATATGAAGCATCTTCGGAGTACGGAGGGGGGCTTAATTAGCGCTGAAACTTGATATGTCGAAAGCTTATGACAGGATAGAGTGGGATTTCTTGGATGCAGTGTTGGTCAGGTTTGGCTTTGATACATGATGGAAAGATAGGGTCATGAAGTGTGTTCGATCTGTGACTTTTTCTGTGCTAGTAAATGGAAGGCCTACCCAAGATTTTACTCCGAATATAGGGATTAAACAGGGAGACCCCCTATCCCCATATCTCTTTATTCTATGTGCTAAAATTTTCTCTCATCTGTTGAGAAGGGCGGAGGAAGATAATTCATTAAAAGGCATCCAGTTGGCTCCAACGGCTCCTTCTGTTAATCACATATTATTTGCTGATGACTATATTATTTTTTTTAGAGTTTCATTGCAGGACTCAGAGGCCATCAAACAAGCCTTAAATGTTTATGAGCTTTCATCGGGCCAGAAAGTGACTTTTGATAAGACGACCATATCTTTTAGCCGCGGGGTACCGGGGCCTATGAGACAGTCTATATCAAATTCTCTTGGTGTTCGGGAGGTGGATATTCATGATAGGTATCTTGGGTTGCCTACTGTGGTGGGTCATTCAAAGAAAGTGATTACTAGAGGGGTGAAGGAAAAATTATGGAAGAAGCTTCAGGGTTGGAAGGGGATGGTTCTATCTAAAGCTGGTCGGGAGGTTATGATAAAGACAGTGGCCCAATCTCTCCCTACCTACGCAATGAGTGTTTTTAAATTTCCATCCTCTTTTTGTGATGAGATGAGATACTTGATTTCACAGTTTTGGTGGGGCCAAATAAATAATGAACGGAAGATTCATCGGGTTGCTTGGAAAAGACTTTGTAAGCCAAAAGAGGAGGGTGGCATTGGTTTTCGAGATATGAAAATGTTTAATTGGGCTTTGCTAGGAAAACAAGCTTGGAGGTTAGCTATGTCGCATGGAAGTCTTGCTGAACATATTCTTAAGGCTCGTTATTACGCACACACTACTTTCATGGAAGCTGAGTTAGGTTCATCGCCTAACTACACTTGGAGAGGGATTTGGGAGGCTAGGTGGGTGCTTTGGAGGGGGGGTAAGATGGAGGGTTGGGAATGGTGAAAATATAAAAATATAGTCTGATCCTTGGATTCCTGCCACTCAAACTCGGAAGATCTTGTCACCTAGGGGAAAGGCGAATATGGAGGCAGATGTGGGAGCTTTGATTGATCCTATTAGTAAGAGTTGGAATATGGATCTTCTCTCTTCATTATTATTACCTTTTGAGGTGGAGAGGATTTCGAGTATCCCGATTAGTCATAGACTACCGGAGGATAGATTTTGGTTGGATTTGGAGAAGGATGGTACCTACTCTGTTAGATCGACCTATAAAGCTTTGGTTGGAGATGTATGGAGTTCTACGGAGGCGGCTACTTCATGTGCAACCGATTTGTGGAAGAAAGTGTGGGCGCGGAGATTATCCCTCGGGTCAAGCTCTTCGCTTGGCGTGCATGCTTAGATGTTTTACCTACGCGAGAGGGGCTTCATCGTCGAATGCCTGCTGTTAATGCTGCTTGCGGGTGCTGTGGTGTTGTGGATGAGTCGGGTTTTCATGCTTTGGTGGAGTGTGCGTTGGCGAAGAGTGTGTGGGCAGTGTGTGAACTAAAGCACAAGGTTCCTAGGGGATGCAACAAGGTTGTGGACTGGTGGTCATACATGTTTAGTGTGCTGGACAATGATGAGGTATGTTTTTTCTTGACTTTATGTTGGGCGATTTGGGGAGCTTGATGCATGGTTGTTATGGCAAATGAAGACCCTGACCCTCATGCGATTGTAGCTTATGCGCACAAAACTTGTAAGGAGGCCATTGAAGCCATCACCGACAACAAGAAGAATGCGGGTGGAGGGTGCTGCACCCGATTGATTGGAGTACCCCGATGAATGGCTTGTTGAAATTTAATGTGGATGCAGGGATGTTGGGGGAGGTGGGTGGTGGTGTTGGGGTGGCTGGAAGGAATGAAAGAGGTGAGCTGTTGTGCTGTACCGTGTTTCAATCCACGGCGAGATGGGACCCGCGTGTGGCAGAGGCGAAAGCAGTGTTGGAAGGCTTGAAAGTTGCCAAAGAGTATGGGTGTTCGCGGTTAGTATTGGAGAATGATAGCCTTCATGTGATTCAAGCTTTACAGATTGGTAGTTGTGGGGCTAGTGATTTCCATATAGTCTTAGATGATATTGTATCTTTTTCTTCCTGCTTTGAGTTGGTTGTTTGGTCTTTTGTTAAGAGGGTGGGAAATAATGTTGCTCATGTTTTAACTCATTTCCATCCTATGGAGATAGGCAAAAGGTGTTGGGAGGATGATTTCCCGGACTCTATTGTTTGTTTAGCTTCTAATGATTTAATAAAGTAATTCCCTTGTGGGGTTCCCTTCAAAAAAAAAACAAGTGGTAAGAAAGTTTATGTATGCATCTTTTTCCCAATTAAAAGTATGCCCACTTAGCCCAGAAGCATATCTAACCCATATTAAATTTGGAAGCCTAACCCTCCATCCGAGGTGATCATTATATGTAGAGATAGACAATATGTATGGCCTGAAAGTATCTGTCGTACCTTCGTTCGACAGGCCTGCACATACATGTCTTTGTTACCAAGCTAAGCTTGGCCCACTAGTGGAAAAAACCTTATATGACACGTAAAAACTACTCCGGCTGGTCCAAAAACGGATCAGTTAATGTCAACTGATCCAGTTGACCACGTGAATCGAATGAGTCCACAGTAACTGATTCGGTTGGCGTTTTACCTGAATCAGTTATGGGCTTGGTCTTTCCATTTTAAAAAGCAGGAGTCCAGTTTGTTAGGGCAACTATTATCAAGCGGGCTTCGTCTCCTTTTGGGCCATTAATGAAAAAACGCTCCTCTCATCTCTCATCTCTCATCCCACGAATCACGATAGACTTACACTTTGTTTGGTATTTTTTTTAGTAAAGGAAGGGAAAAGAAAGGAAGAGAGAGGAAAAGAAAGGAAAAGAAGAGAAAAGAAGGTAGTTGTAGTTTCCAATGTTTGTTATAATTGGTGGATTTGAGAGGAATCACATGTTTGGTTGTCATTAGTAAAGGAAGGAAATAAAGAAAACATAGGTAAAAACTTGTTAGCTTTCTTTCCTGTCAAATTCCTCCGATTTTGGGAGGAAAGGAAAGCAAGGATTTAAGAGTATTCTTTTCCTTCCACTTCCTCTCCTTTCCAATCAAACCCCTCTTATTTTTTTTTACCAAATAATGTTGCTCATGTTTTAACTTTCTCATGTTTGGTAAAAGAAAATAAGAGGGGTTTGATTGGAAAGGAGAGGAAGTGGAAGGAAAAGAATACTCTTAAATGGGTTAAAATATTAAAAAGTGGATGACATGGGTGGAAAAAGAGGAGAAAGTAGATGTGACATGTTACCAAAAATAGAAAAAGCAACAGTGTGTAGATAAAAAAGAAACAGACCAAAAAGGAAAGTGTGTAGATTAAAAAGAAACGGAGGTAGTAGTATATTTATCAATATGCTCTTCGTCCGTGAGAGTTTTCTCCCATTTTTAGTATGTCTTCAACTCCTCTCTTTTTTAGAGCCATTTTTTCTTCTTTAGTCTACAAATTAAAGAAGACCTAGAATTATTCTATTTTTCTCCTACTTTGCTATAACAACTGTGTGGATCTCCATTGACGGAGATGTTTTGTCATTACATCATCGAAGACAAACTGTGTCAAGATTGTGCTGTAGCAAGTCAAGTAAAAACGAAGCCGTTTTTAGATTATGAGTTAAAATCTTTGAGGTTTTTTAATATGCTTTCTATTAGGGCATATATTGATATTGTTATTGTATGTATGGTGCTTCAATCCAATATAATTCCCTAAAAAATGATATTACGTTATAAAGCAACAATTAAAGATAGACATACTTATAATTATCAAAAAAAAAAAGATGGGCATACTTGTACTTCAGAATTAAATGACTACTGATGGGGAAAGAGAAAGCTAATCCTAAGAGAGATAGTTTAAACTTTAGAATAATATGAGGTACAAAGAGTTTAAACTAGTGGGATAGGGAGAGTTGTAGTACAATTAGGAAACTAAAAAAGGGAGAGTCATAGTATGATTAGGAAACTAAAAGATGGATTCAAAAAATGAAAAGGTCAACATCGAAAATGATACAGAGATGCAACAAGTCTCAACCTACGAATCAACCCAACAAAAGGCAGGTTATGCAGAACAGCCAATTGCATGCTTATTGAATAAGGGTTATGTATCATCATGTGTCCGCAAAATGCAAAGCAGCTAGAGAAACAAGGATGAGAACACTTAGAATTGCCAGGTCTAGCATGCGCAACAGCGCAAGGCGTTGCTCAATGTCAGCTCGAGATCACTCAAAGGTCTGTCTCCAGGGAAACCAAGGTCGAGGTGCTTTCAGCATTCAGCTTCAAAGATCGTCCCCCCGTGTTGGTTGTAAGCACAAGTTAGTAGGGTCCATTCCCTTAGATGTGATCCCCTCCCTCTTTAAGAAGTGTATTACTAGTGTCATATCCTGGAGAATATGTTCTAGGCTTAATGTGTCGACCCATGATATGACTTGCTGACACTTGTCAGAATTTATGGGTTAGTTTGTTTTCCTTGTGTATACTTATTGCCAAAAAAAAAAAGTCGAAAATGATGGTCAATAGCCAAAATCCTATTAGAAGTAGCTTTCTACAACATCTATATCTATACTAATATATTAAAAGGTATTCCTAAAAAAGTTTGTGTGGCACGTGGCAATCTCATCTAAGGCTCTAATGCAAATGCTTTATTTTCAAGTCAAACCCGCAAGTTATGAGCTAATAACTAGTTAGTAAATCAAAAGTCGCCTAATTCATACCCAATCCTCTCTTTACCAAATAACTCGTCTTGTTGCCTCTTTTCCTCTCTAGTCCACAAACTAAAAAGATTAAATTTCGTTTTTGGCAAAATAAAATTGGCAAATATTGAAAAAGAAATAAAGAAACTGGGTTGTTAAATGACGCCCTAAAATTTCCTACCAACGCCCTAAATACGTATTTTTATACTTTCCATTTCTTTTCTCATTTCTTCCTTTCCTCCCCATCACCACTGGCGCCACACCACCACAGCCACCACCGGCACACAAACCCTCAATTAGGAAAATTTAGGGCGACATTTAGCAAAACCCTAAAGAAAAGAAGCTAAATACTCTGTAACCCTAACCCTCAATTATCAAACGCGATTTCTTATTCCCTTCATCAAATCACCTTTCCTCAATTTTGTGAATCGATTCGTGAGAAGAATTGCGGGGATTTTAATCTTTTTCGACATCGGAAACTTCAATCTTCCAGAAATTTGAAGGTCTGTTTCATAGTAATTTCAATATAAGTTTTAAGATTGAAAGCTTGAATCTTTTACATATTTGAGCAAGAATTCAGGTTTTTCTTTTTTTTTGTTTTGTTATAATTACTTTGATAAGCTGAAGAATAAAATTCAGATTTTGGGGGGTTTTGTTGAAATCTTTACTTTTAGTAATAGAGGATTTTTCAAGAGATCATTCTTTTGATTTGCTTCAATTTTTAGTGTTATGATCGTTGCATTCACTTTTCAATTTTTAAAAAGGTTTTGATTTCCTGGTAATGATTTTGAAAAGATGGTATCATGTGATAATGAAGAACATGAAATGTTGTGAATTCTGCTAATTGTTTTATTTTAAGTTGTGTGTTTTTGATTTAGCTGTAAAATTTTGTACATAAGGTTTATGTAATTGATTAATATAGTACGTCGTTGGTATGTATTGGGTTTAAATGAAAAAACAAATTTGTTTTCTTGAACAATTTGCTAATACCATTTAGTAGGTATTAACAGAATGGTTGTGGGGATATAATTCTTGAAGAAGATATTTGCTTTAGGATTATAGTTGGTATTATTGAGGATTAAGTTGAAGGAGTGTGCAATACCGTGATTTGAACAAGTCAAATGTCAAGTTCAGGATGCAACAATCCCGTAGATGGATAGTTGGGAAAATGGAGATGTTTTCGGAGATGGACTTGATGAAAGGGGTAAAAGAAGGAAATGAAACCATTAGGTCTTTAGGAACATATTGCATTGGATAGGATGAGTGGAGGAGAATGATTCACATGAGCAATTCATGGGAGATGACATAGTGGTTTGAATAGGCAATCCCATAACTCTATCAATTATCAAAAGTCGCTAGAAATAGAGTAGGAACATAACTTGCGGTACCCCTCAAGGAGCACTCTCCCTTGTTGGGTGTACAACGGGTGCGAAGGTACGTGCACGACCATAAAGTAGATAATAAGCGTAACATCATACTGCCAGAACCTCTTTCACTTTCATTTATCATGTTTCGTTTATTTAACATTCATCGGCATAAGCCTTATATCTTTCATGAATCATACTTGAGCATCAATAACTCATAAGATCATAATATATGTAAGCATTTATGAAACTCGTTCGAAAACAATTTAAGTATCCCACAATCCATATAAAGAATCACATCACAAAATCCTTAACATAATTATAAACATCATTTCACAAACACATTTCGAAGGGGATCGTGGGTGTTACCTCGATTCCTGCTTAATAACCTTGAAAGCCGGGGGAGCTGTAATATCCTTTCCTTTTAATCTAACCAATAGAATTTGGCAACGAAAATATAAATATTCATTTTATTTTAACATTTAGACCTTTAGTTATTATTATTAGTATTTTTAAGTAATTTAAAACTTAAGGTTACTCGTTTATTTCATAATGTTATACGGTTATCTATGGTTGACATTATAATCATAAATAGTTGTCATAAATTCATAACCTAATATACAAACTTAAGTATTTCAAATTTCATATTACAAAAATAAGGTGAACCATTAACTAAATTAGTTTAGTTCTTATTACTCGATTAGAACAACTAGTTAAAGATGTAACTTAATTAATAAATTAGTCCAATTAAGCCCAATAAGTTGAATATATGGATTTTGTTGATTAGTTAAAACTAAAACCAGAACTTAGGCCCATATTATGAATAACTAACAATGGGTGTTCTTGGGCTCAAACTACTAAAACAATGTCATGCTCTTGACAAAACTTCTTGTAAGCTTCCAACTCATACTCACCTCCATTATCGGACTTGACACTCTTTATCTTCTTGCCCGATTGATTCTCAACTTCCGCCTTCCAAACTTTGAAAGTTTCATACACGTCGGACTTGTGCTTCATAAAGTAAATCCATACTTTCCGGCTAAAGTCATCAATGAAGGTCACAAAATACCGTGAGCCACCAAGGGAATTGATGGGGGAAGGTCTCCATACATCCGTGTGCACTAGCTCTAGCTTCTCATCTTTTAAAGACTTCTTGATTTTTGTGAATGACACTTTCTTTTACTTCCCAAAGACACAACTCTCACAAAATTCCATGTTGATTGATTTCAAACCCGACAACTTACCCTTTGAAGCTAGAATCTTCATCCCTTTCTCACTCATGTGCCCAAGTCTAGTATGTCATAGCTTGGTGTCACATTCCGTGGTTGTAGCAATCATGCTTTTACACCCTATGGTAGTATATAAAGTGCCGGTTCACGAGCCACCATCATAGCTCCTTTGTACCTTCCAAACACCGTCACCAAACATGGTTCTATAACCACTTAGTCCAATTGACCCATCAAAATCAAATTCTTTTTCAACTTAGGTATAAACTAACATCTTGAAGTTTCCATATGCTCCAACTTGAAGTCTTGATCATAACTTCCCCTTTCCCTTTCCCTATAATATCCAAAGGCTCATCGTCGGCTAGATAAACCTTCCCCAACTTCCCACCTTTGAAGTTGTGAAATAGCTCCTTGCATGGAGAGGAATGAAATGAAGCTCCCGAATCAAGGATCCGAGACTCAATTGGGCTATCAACACTCAAGATCAAAGCATCACCAAATTCATCGGATGCAACACTAACGGATGAACTTGCATCATCCCGATTCTTATGATTCACACCACCCTTCCTCTTGGGATTAGGACACTCTCTTTTAGTGTGCCCCTTCACACTGCAACCCCAACACACAAGATGAGCACCACCCTTCGACTTATTTCGCCCCCTAGACTTGGATCTCCCATGCTTGGCATTGCCCTTTTGTTGTCTTCCCCGTCCCCTATTACCACTATGATAAGCTCCACCTAATGATTCACCGGACTCCTTTATCCGAGTACTCTCACTCAAGATAAAGTCCCTCACATTGTCACATACCAACTTCTCCTTCTCTGAAGAGTTGCTAATGGCGGAAACCACCATATCCCATGATATAGGCAAATAAGACATCAAAATCAGTACCCTCACTTCATCTTCAAATTTGATATCAACCGAAGACAATTGGCTAATAATCGAATTGAACTCATTTATGTGTTCGGCGGCCGAACTTCCATCAACCATCTCAAGATAAAACAACCGACGCATCAAATACACCTTGTTAATTGCCGAGGGCTTCTAATACATATTTGATAGAGTTTGCATCAACTCCGCCGTTGTTTTCATCTCCTTGACATTGAAAGCCATACTCCGGGTCAATGTCAATCTCACCACACCGAGAGCTTGTCGGTCAAGTACTTTCCATTCATCCTCCTTCATACCACTTGGCCTTTTGCCTTCAAGTGGTAGGAAGAGATTATTTTGGTACAAATAGTCCTCTATTTTCATCTTCCAAAAGCCAAAATCTTTCCCATCAAACTTCTCAAGTCTCACTTTTCTATCCTCCATTGTTGAACAACAACCCAAGTTCAAAAATCACAACTTTATATCCACAAAACAAAAAACTTTGAACTCCAATCAACAAATAACTAGTTTTGCACACAAATTTAATTCAACTACACCAAAATTAACCTTGGCTCTGATACTATTTGTTGAGAATTAGACTAAGCATAACACTAATTACTTGTAATTAACACTAATCAACAACTAATGAAAAGTGATGAAACTAAGCATAAACAGGAAAGCAATGAAAACACACCGAGTAACGTGGAAAAACCCGAGCACCGGGAGAAAAAACCCACCAAGCAAGCACATTTAATTAATGGTAACAATGGATGAACAATACAAGCATTAATGGATGAGTTTAATGCTATTTTCTCTCTTCTCTTTCACTAAACCCTAGGATGATCTCACTTTGTGTAAATAATATCCTAAAACATGAAAGAGGGGGGTTTATATACTTTGAGGGGGGTTAATACAAATCAAGGGTCGAGATTAAAGCTCAAAATCGATTAAAACGACGACAGATCTGGGTTGCCCGGACGAACCCGAAGAAGAGCCCGATTAATACGGCGGGCGGCTCGGTCCTATTTCTTTGTTCTCGAGGCAGTAAGGTAGCTGCTCCTCCCCCCGGGCGGGCAGTCCAGTGGCCCGGGCGGGTTTCCTCCTTCCCCCGGACGTGCATTAATTCGAAGTTTCGAGGTAGGAAGTTGAGATTTTGTTCCCCGGGCGGGCTGTACTTGGGCCCGACGCGGGCGGCATGCCCGGGCGGGCTCTTCTTCGGGCTCGTCCGGGCAACCCAGATCTGTCGTGGTTTTAATCGGTTTTGAGCTTTAATCTCGACCCTTGATTTGTATTAACCCCCCTTAAAGTATATAAACCCCCCTCTTTCATGTTTTAGGTTATTATTCACACAAAGTGAGATCATCTTAGGGTTTAGTGAAAGAGGAGAGAAAAAATAGCATTAAACTCATGCATTAATGCTTGTATTGTTTATCCATTGTTGCCATTAATCAAAGGTGCTTGCTTGGTGGGTTTTTTCTCCCGGTGCTCGGGTTTTCCCACGTTACTCGGTGTGTTTTCATTGCTTTCCTATTTGTGCTTAGTTTCATCACTTTTCATTAGTTGTTGATTAGTGTTAATTACAAGTAATTAATGTTTTGCTTAGTCTAATTCTCAACACTTGGGAAGGTGGTATTAGTTGGTAATGAAAATTTATAAAGAAAAACTCATGTTTTGCGATGAAATTTCATTACCATGGTTATTGATATTAGAATTTCTTTACAAATTTACACCAAATTACATTACCATTACCACCATTTATGACTACTAATCAAACGGGCCGCTAATGTCGTAAGATAAGATGCTTGTGTTTAATGCGCGTTTGTTTGCGTTAAGCTCATCTTGCCTAAGGTTTTTCTCATGGACATGAGTGAGTCCTGGAGATTATAAAGAAGTTAAACTTGATCCAGCTCTGTGAACATACATTTGCTTTATTGGACTTGTTCATTTGTCATCCGATTGTTGTCCAAATTTTCCTAGTTTTATGTCGTAAAGCAAGGCACGCTACTTCTATTATCTATCAAGCTTATCTTGCTTAATGCGAGATTATGTTCTGGCTTCTGAATTTCATGAGATTCTTGTCATGATCGTTGTTTTTGCTTCGTTGGGATTTTGGAAACTAAATGGTACTTTATGGTGTTTGACAGAAAAAACAAGCTGAATCACAGTCAGGGGTCGACTGTTGCTTTCAGGGAGAATGGCCAGTCCACAAAGAAGCTTGGAGCTCTTTAGTGAGGATCTGATTATTGATATTCTGAGTAAGCTCTCTGAAAAGGATCTCATTAGGTGCAGGTGTGTATCAAAAGAGTGGCATAGAATTATCACCCATGTTTGCATTCCCATGTTGTCAGTTGAGGCTCCAGTTTCTGGAGTTTACTTCCGTATTGCTCGGGTAACCAGTAAGTTGGGAGAAGTTACAACACGCTCCCCTCCCGATGTTATAGATCTACTTTTTACCCTTACCGCCTATCATGCTAGGGTGCACATCATGGATGCTGCTCCTTTGAAGGTGCATCCACGATGCTCTTACTCTGGCAATGTTCTTGATGATGAATTTGGCTTTGAGGGCATGTCTTATGCAAGAATATTGCCGTTTGACCATCGCGGTCCTGATTTTTTGGACTGTTGCAACGGCTTGCTTTTGTTTGTTCATCGTCCTAAACCCCGGTTTTACGTGTGTAACCCTGCCATCAAACAATGTGTGCCCGTCCCTCCCCCTCCACCTACAGTCCATCTGCCTTCTCTTTATGCGTCATTAGCTTTTGACCCTTCTGAGTCCATTCATTACCGTATTGTCATCTCATCGCTTGCAACTCAACCAGTGTCTGCATATTTTTTGCTCCCAAACTGGAGAGTGGATGACACATGAGGTCCAAGTAAAGCTACCGGTTCCTGCTGAGAGATTTCGGTTGGTTAGGCACTGTGTTTACTTGAAGGGCATGTTATATAGATTATCGTTGTCTAACAGGATTCTATGTTTTGACCTCGAAGCTAAGACAGCCCGTATATTTGTGTGCCCAAACAAGGTAAAAGATAAGATGCCAAGAGGATGTTTCGGGGTGTTAGCTGGCTATCTCTCGTATGCAAAGAGAGAACATGGACATTTTTGGGTCTGGTTGCTTGACGACCACAGTGAACAGGGTGAATGGATATTGAAGTATAAAATCTCCACCTCTCACATATCTAAACTTGCATCAAGAATCTCGTTGATTGGTTTACATGTATGGTTACAGCCATATGCACTTCATCCAAAATCTGACATCTTGTTTGTGGGCACTGCGCGTTCTCTTATGATGTATCATCTTGGGTCTGGTCATATGGAAAACGTGCGGAGTAATGGACTTAGGGATATGCATTGTGGCTCCTTGTTCTCTATGTTCACATATACACGCACCATAATCACGCTGAAGAGCTGGTGCAGGATTCCTAACGATCTCGATGTGAGTATTGACTAGATCAGTTTCTTTTATCTTTTGTCTTTCCTTTATTGCTTGTTGGCAACCTCATATCAGTTATATGACTTACTAATTATGGTATACTTCATTCTTCTAGTCATAGTTTGATTGGTAGCTTAGGACACTCTTTCATAATTATCCATCTTTTCTTTTGTAGTTTCTCTAAGTTCTTACTTAAGGATGTCTTGTCTGATCTTTGGCTCTTACAGTTAGGAAAAGGAACATGATTTCCCAACTAAGGTAGCGTTAGAATTGATATTGAGTGCTTGTTTGATATAAATGTACTTTTAGACTGAAAAGCTCAACTTACTATGAAGTGCCTCCCAAAGAGATAATGGCGCTATGTACGCACTGCCGCCATATCCTTCTCATACACCAGCTTGAGCTTGGCTTTAAATCCCAAAAGACAACTAAAGTATGCAATGGGATGGACATCAAAACTGCCCCTATCCCAAATCCCGAAGCATTGATTACTACCACAAATAAACTTAGCGTCTCTTGAATTACGCACTCAGATGACTGCAGATTTGCAGACCTGGAATGGGAAGTTTTGTGATAATATATCTGGTGATCTTAGTTTCTTCGTTGTGCCTGGTCTATATAAAGGTTTTCTAGCTGTAGCACTAGCATGTGGTGAAACCTCCTTTGATCATTTCCTAGACTGGAGTGGAGAAGGTCCATTGACATCCTGATGCTCTCTCAGTTGATCTTGTTTTAAGACAGCCATTAGCTTTGTTGTAATTGGATTTTAGGGACTTTGTGTACGTATCTTTTGGTATCACTACAATTTCTATTGCCATCGGGGAAAAATATATAGATGTAGAACAATCTTGAATCTGAGTCAAGACTCGAGTAATCATGGGTATCAAAATGATAGGTGAATGGGATCCGTGTACGCGGCCAGTCCCTGAAGGTTGAAATATGTAAAACAATGTAGTATCAAAGCAAATCCACTAGTCGTTTGTAGCTATACTCATTGTCTACTTCCCTATTCAGTTATCTAAGCATAGCATCATCCTTCTTTTGCTATGTATGCATCTTGACATTTATATGCCAATGTGGGAAGGATATCGTCATTTGGATGTTGGAGGTATCTGATGAACCTATTAATGTAAAACGAGATCACCCCAAGGACGCCTTTGGCATCCAGGGGGTCACGGGCCGACCATAGAATCCTGTTCAATCAAGAAGTGGAATGCATTAACTGTCCGCTCCAGGGTTGGGCAAGGGTCGGAGAAGGCAATCACTCATTCTCGAAAACTTAAAACCAGCATTCTTAAGATCAAGGAATCGGGGGAAAAGGGGGATACCGTTATGTTTCTTAGATTATGCAGTTGAAACTAAAGTTACTAGTTTGATCTTTAAAGCCACTAGAACAAGATTTTTAATCAAGGTTGTAATAATTATTGATTATCTCGTTTCCCTTCTTTCATACTTTGTTTTAAGAGCGTAAAGTTTCGGTTATGTGCTGTGGGATTAGATGTTTTTTTGGCAATCAAGTAAGTGTGTGAATGTTTGAAATTAGTGTTTACTTGGAAATTAGAAGCTGTCCACTTATCGTTACATAGTAGCTCATGTTTACTTTTGATGGTCAGAACTCTGAAGAGGTGCAAGACAATTGGTGTTTCACTGAGCAATGATCTTATTTGTTCAGTTGTGTAAGAGCTGGAGGCTGTTGCAGTCAACCGTCAGGCACTGCACTGCTTTGGTTCTATACCTGGTTTAGAATAAAGGAAAAGTAGGCATCTGCTCCCTCTTTAGTTTATTGGTATTTGGTGGTAAGCTCAATAAGAGATACCAACTAGGCTAATTGATTTGCATAGTTTCTCAAGGAGAAATGTAAACAAAATCCTAAACAATCTTTGGTGGTATATTGAGCAAAAATAGTAGTATATTTATTATAAAAAGTATATTTATGAAGAATATGTAGTATATAAAAACTCAATGTATGAACTCTATATTATCATAGACTCACATCACAGATATACAATGATGTTTTTGGTTTTAACTAGTTGTTGGTCAGCACGCCGTCCCCTAAGATAGCAAAATCTAATTAGTAAAAAGTGTGGCCTTAATCATTTATTTTTGGATTAACTCATAATTCAATTAGATACAAGTTATTGTCAAGGACATGAATATTTAAAACTTATTAACCAAGTTTTAGCCAAGTTTCTTAGCATAACTAATTTTTCATCTTACGTTTAGTGTCTCTTCTTCTCTATAGTTTATTGTGTAGTAGCACCAACATACTCATAATTAAGCAAAACTAAATGGAAAAACAAATACCCTAATTATTACGAAAATTAAATAAAAACAAAAGGTAAAAGGTTATGAGTCTCCATTCTGTCTTATATGTTTTTCTTTTGATTTTTTTACTTGACTAGTTGTTGGTCCGCGCGCTATCGCACACGGTCCCCTAAGAAAGCGAAAATTATTATGAATAGTTCTATGCAAATATTAGTGAAATTAATTTAAGACATTTCAAAGTATATGAACGTGTAGGTAAGATAATAAGGCTATTAGATTATATTACACATATGATATGTTCGTGCGAACAGTTTGTGGGTTACAAAACATGCCTAAGGTCTTGAGTCTTCTCTAAAATGTTGTCTCATTATTATATCTATTACAAGCATTTAATCACGTCTAACAGCAAAAGAGATTAGTTTTATATTAGGCAGTGCTTACCTTTAGGGGACACATTGTTAACAGGGAGTATTAGGCCGTAAAGCAAAATAGCAAGCAAAAGGGCCCCTTGGGTGGGTGATCAGTGCCTTAATTGTTTGGCTCATCAGCAGCACCACCTGGAAGGACATGGGCAGCTTGATGTGCAACAAGCTCATTTGCATCAGGGTGATAATCTATAGGCTTAGCTACATGTTTCATCTTTGGATTAGCTTGAATACTTTGATCAGTGTGATATTTCATGGGCTTAGCAACATGTTTGAGTTTTGTGTTAGCTTCATCAGGTTCATCTTCAAGTACAACTCTCTTGAAGATCAATTGCAATACATTGTTCAAGGAAAGAGTTGTCTTTGGGCCTACCTTAATAAAGAAATAAGAGGTGCTAAGGTGTTGAATAGCTGAAAACGCTGCCTCATCTTCCTATCAATTGAACAATGGCTAGTTTAGAGGATGTATCAATATTAAAATTTTCAAGTCTTATGGTAATGATAATATATATACTATGATTCAAGAGTTAGATATATGTAAATGAAGACACTATTGTGATGTTAGATATATCATATATGCGATGTTAGAGCAAATGTAAATGTGTATTATCTAATGCCATTGCCACCCTCATTAGAAAAGGATTATATGAGCTATTGTATCTTATCTATAATAACATATTCCAAATGACATGTGCACCCTAAAAAACACAACACAAGCATAATTCATTCTAACATATAATGCTGCCCATTGTATAAGATACAACGACATGTTTAATTAAGCTTCCAAATGGTAATGACAAGTTGCTATTAAACTTAGCATAAATAGTAATTTGTCCAGTCATACGATGAGGTAGTCTTCTAATCAAATAGTTTTAACTTATTTAAGAAAAATAAGATGAGCAAAGTTCCAACAAGAATATAAGTTCCAATAAGTTGATATAATGTTTTTTACGACGAATATTAAATCTTGTTGTAAATTAGTTTTATGTATGATGAGATTTGTGGGCGCAATTCTTGTTTTTGGAAATTTAAAGTACCCATATACTTTTGCGACCAAGTTCAATTCTCGTTGTTGTTCCTCATCTTCTACGACCATATTGTGGTTGCACTAAGATAGCAATGACTTCATATATGACCAGATTTTAGACTTATTTCCAATCACTTTTTAATATTTCCTATGATACAAATGTATTACGACCACCTTTATTAAGCCACACAATTTTTTCTTTGCTTGCTAGTAAATTCCTCCACACAACCGCTTTAAGCACTGTGATTATCATATTGCATGAAGAAGTATATTTCAATTACAAGTTAGACAAAAAAAATTCAAATAATCTACCAAAAGTAATACAATGTAGATATATAATGTTAGGCTTCTCCATATTTGCTTCTTGTGCTTGGTAAATCTTAAGTTTGAGGCCCTAGCAAGCAAAGACAAGGCTCGGAATTGAGATACATAAATTAAAAATTGCAAGAAAGTTCAATGGACTGAAAATATTCAAACGCAAGAAAGTGGAAAATAAGTATCTAACATAAGCTTCATATTAAGAAAATGGAAATTAATCCCCGTCACTTTTTACTTCTCACCTCCTGTTTAGTAAACATCATGCAACAACTCTCCACGATATATGATCAACATATTAAGCTTAAATCTTGAAAAACTCGACTAATTTTGCACTAAAACCTGTCCAACTATCACAAACTTTTAAGAATCACCTCCAGTACCACATCAAACAAAAGTGTAAATTCTAGAGTAACAGAGATTTCAAGCCCATATTTTGTATACGAATAACACGTCATGTTCATAATACTAATCAATTGGAGTTCATAGTCAGTAACAAAATCATTGTTGTAAGAAGCACTAATTGACATTTGGATTACCGGACCGTGCACATATTTAAGAATCTAGAGAGCTTTGGTGGGACGGGTGCACTGAGAGGGAAAAGTTGCTCACTTTTAAACAACAGATGGTTTGATATCATCTCAGCTGCTCCTGAAACGGCGACAGTGATCAACTTTTCTCCATGATTTTATTTCCTCCTCTTGGACAGATTCAAGCAAAGATATCTTTTTTCATGGACTTGAAATCTGCAAATGTAATCCCCACCCCCCAGAGGCCGCAACCCCGACCCCTCCCTCCACCCCCTTTCGCCCCTGCCCCCCTCCTCTCCCCCCTTCCCTCCCTCAATCCTCCCCCCTCTTATCTCCCTTGCCCCTCCCCCTGCCTCTCTCCTACATTATTTGAGAGTTTTTACAGTGAGATGGCCCTTGAGCTAGAAGTGAAGCCAATTCATGCCCTTCAGGACAGTCTTGTAATCTGGTGAATGAAGAATTAGGTAATTCAAGACAGTAGTTTCCTCGTGTCCAAAATTGATGAGCTGACCCTCTATTACGATTTTCTGAAAGTTGATGCAAACCAAACCGAGTTTATACCTAATCAGTAGTGATATAAAAAAGGCTACGAAATCCTGATAATGAAGCACCACTCTCCAGTCCCCACCCACCCACTCAAAAATAAGAGACAACAAAGCGCCAAACAGAAATCTAACTAATGACCAAGAATCTAATCTATGAAATCGAAAACATATAAACGCAAACCCTAGCATATAAAATATCATTTTCAATTGCCAAGTTCTAATGTCAATCGGCCTCAAATTCACATCTGCTGAAATTATTTAAACCCCAAAATTAAGAGGGGAGGAGCTTGGGTCTCCCCAAACTACATCGATATATTAAGTTTGTTCTTTTTCTTGAGATACAAAAATCAAGTATGAAAGCATTCATAAATACATAAACTCAATGATAAGCTTCCCGACTCAAGTACAAGTTGTCTCATAAATAAAGAATAATGATACATCATGAAATAATGAAGTGAATCTACAAACTTTATGAATAAACCCATTTTAGTACAATAAACAAAGACAAAATTATACCTTTGTGGCTTTATCCCCTCCATTCCAAATTGAAATAATCAAAAAATTCAAGAGCTCTTCTGGATTTTGGGCGTGGTTTGATGCACATATACCTAGAGCATTGAAAATATACATATTAAAAAATTAACACAAGCATAGATTCAGAATACACAAACACTCAACGACCTAAAGCAACAAATTCAACAAACTTTTATACTATTATGGGTTATGCTGAGAGAATCAAGATTAGCTTGCTAAAACTCTAAAACGCCATGCGTGGTTATGGTCATCCAAGAAAAGAAGAATGACACTGCTGTGCTTTTAATAGAACTCTTTTTAGTTCCTCATCATGTGCTCACCATCTTAAAAAATAATTCATTATATTCAGAAACCTACATTTGACTATACATAATCTAGAGTGTGACACAAAAAGGAAATTATAGTTAGTAGAAATACATACCGAAATACATACTTGGAGATAAGTTAGTATGTCGTCCATTGCCATTCTCACTCCTACCTCTTGCTGTCTAAAAATTAACTGGTAAGGAGATCTTCTCTTATGTGATTAATGCATGTCAAAAGCATTATAGCAAATCAAAACTTACATAAGCAATAAGAAAAATAATGCACGGTTGCTATCCTAACACACAAGTACATATTGAACCCCACGATTCCCTGATTCACTTTCAATAGATATTGACTGATTGATGACAGTATTAATCCCACTCTTGATCATGGAACTGCTAAATTGACTTCACAAAATGAACATTCTCAAGTGTAAAAAGGCAGAATTTTGGAAAGAAAGTTGCTACATTCCAAAAGAGATGTTTTCCATAGTCCATTATCATGAGGCATGACTTGAATCTCCAATTTTTAATTATAGAAGGCCTATTGTAAAGCATACACTAGAACATCACAAACAAAAAAGAAGAAGCAAAAGGCATGAAATTTAGTTTATCACCAACAGAAGACAGAAAGAAAGTTTGTTCATTCTTTCTATGAATATCGTGGAACCAAGCAAGGATATAAAAGTAACGGCGGCACTGTATTTCATACAAATGAGAAAACACGACAGTTCGAACCACCATACAACATATAGCAAGTCACAAATCCTTCCAATCTATCTCATATCATAAGAAAAACATAGCATTGACAAAGAAATGCAAATTCCCGACTAAAACAAGGTAGTTTTATTCCTGCATTACAAAAAAAAAATTGAAAGATGAAAAAATACCAGATTTTTGTTGGCTTCAAACTTTTTCCGGAGCTCATCAACCTGCAAAAGAAGAAGATTGGAAGAAAATAATAGGATCAGATCAAAGAGAAAAAATAAAACCCTAAAATTTGAGATTAAAAATCAGGGTTTGAGGTTCGGGAAAAAGAGAATACATCTTCGTAAAAGAGATGACGATGAACAGCCCAATTGAGGGATTCTCGAAGAGCTTTACGGTAGACAATGTAGACTCTCTGCTTATGAGCTTTTCTTCTTGCCAGATGCGACGCCGTCGAGAGAGAGAAGCACGTCAAGAGAGAGGGTAACTATTTCACAAAGCAAGAGGAGTATAGCAATTCTGACAAAGTAGGGGGGGTAAAATAGTCGATCTACTGTTACTAAGCTATAGTAGGCAAAGTTGTGGCTTTTTAATGGGTATAGATTAATATAATTGTTTTTTGTATGCTAATAAATCACCTATTAGAAGTTTAAATATTGTGGGAGAATGAAGAGAAGTATAATACACAACAAAATCAAAAGCAACAATCAAAGGAGAGTAAAGCTAAGTATAATTAACGAATAGGCCTATGAAACATTAAAATTTTAGATATAAACACTTTTTCAAAAATAGTTGAGGCAAGAGAAAAACAATTCCCTATCAATCACAAAGTTTTTTATAATATTAAATTCTATTTTTTTTTTTATGTGACAACATCATGACCCTAATGCTTCTATAAAATATCCCACGTATAATGGGATATGGTGGTCCAAATGCCTCTTAAAACTGATTACTGACCCTTGAATGCACGAATACTATTGAATCAAGCAACATATAACTCCTAGCTTAAATATAAAATTGTCTTTATTGGATAAAAAAACCTTAACCATAAAGAGCCTAAATGTATATCAACAGCGACTAATAAGCCAATCATCAAAGTTTTTGAGCCACTTAATCCTAGTACCAACAGAAAAACACGAAACAGTTATGGTTATCAAATAGAGCAACACAAGCCTGTAGAAAGAATGACAAGTAGTAATGCACTTACAACCCTGTTTTTCCTTGGAATTCCACTAATAAAAATATATGTTGGATCACCTTCAGTCGTACAGTATGCCTAACACAATAGAGAAAGAAATAGATAAAGTCATCATTCTACCTTTGAATGTTGTGTGAGCACAGGTATGTTACTAAGACTAACATAGATACACATATACCATCAGAGATATGTTACAGCTCTGTTTTATCGATGATTGTTTTTTCCCTTCACCTTCTAATTCTTATTCTCTCTCCATGAGTCTGAACTAACAATAACTACTACGTTAGTATACATTTAATATAATAAGGTATAGATATTACAAATCAAGGATTCAAAACCTTCTTTAGAGATCAAAGAAGAGCTGCCACTTGTCGCGGCTGTCTATCTCTATCTCTATCTCTATGTTTCTTCAGTGTCTCCTTGGAAAACCAGATTTCCACCCACTCTACAACGAAAGAGGATTTACAATGTTAGACGTTAGTATAGCAAGATAGTAAGTCATATATCAACTTCTCACAGTAATAGAATGCATCAGCACATTACCAAGCTTCCCATGGAGGGGTAACCAAATATAGAAGGCAAATAGCGAAAGTAAGTCAAGGAAATTAACATATCTATAAGTGAAAGAATAAAATAATCTTAACCTGCTACAATGGAAAATAATCTGTTTTGATATACCCTGAACTCATACTAAACTTCCATATGATATAAATGCATAGGTTAGGAAGTACAGACAACGCAGGCTCGATATATAGTATCTTCTCGTCATAAAAGTAAAATGTAAAGGGCATACAAATAAACTGATTGGTGGCAGGTGAGAAATTAACCTTGCAAGACCTGCTGTCCCAATGCCACATAAGCATTTGTTGTATAAGCTGTATGTTGAAATTCTTCTTTCGGTATACAATTTAATATTAGTCACATTTCATTATGATTCTAATAGAAAGTACTGGCTTTAAGCCAAAAAGTGCCCTCAGCTTGCTTTCCGACGCTGCCATATGAAAACTTACCAACAGGCTAGCACATTCCCTGCAAATAAAGAAAATTGTTAAAACACTATATATAACGTGCATGATTGTTGTATATTATGCTGAATTTGTGGACAGTTCTACTTGATCTGGTCTTCAGAGTAGCCAGTGTAATGCTGAAGAGTTTCTGTCCAGGAGGGACTGTTGTTTAGTGTACAGCGGGCAGTGTATACGCTCGATGCCACCAAAAGCGAGGGAGGATACTTGATTGTGGTAGAATAATTCATTATCCCAAGTTCAGCATACCATGTTCTCCATCATGTGAAAATTTGGTGACAGATCTAGTTGATATAGATAATTGGCCTTAGAAATTTGTGCTTGTTGATCAACGACTTCTTGATGTCATCAGCTTCGGTCTCCTCCCTCGCGCCACCACAACCACCACCGAGCTCCATTCTCTTCTTCTCCCTCGTGTGTTCCTCCTCACGGTTTCGTTTAAAAAAGAAAAAAGAAGATCGTCATAACTAAAAGTAGATCAAATGAATATTAAAGCAGAGAAAAGGGAATTTCTTGATCAATTGCAAAAAAGAAAAGAATACTAAATCAGACCTAACCCTAAATTCCAGTGGTCTGAACAGGGACTTTGCAGTTTGCTCACTGATTTCATGGCTCCCACTGCTTGAATTGCTTCTTGAACCAAATCCTAAAACGAAAAAGAAGAGAGAGAAAAAATGGTGAAAAGCAGAAAAAAGAGGAGGGAGACGAAGAAGATTGAGAAAGTGAGAATGGAGGGGAGAGTAGGACTGCAGGAGGCGCTAATTTTCGAATTGTTATGAGTTCTCCATAAGCCCATAGTGGTGCTAACAGGTGAGATTTGGAGTGAGGACACAAAACCTCCTTTACTTTTCCTGACGGTATATCCACAAGTGAAAAACACGATGTAAGCCGAGACTGGCTTCGCTGGTTTAATGTAACCATCTTAGACCAGAAGATGATATCTAATATACCTCATTGTATTCATCTTCACTGTTCAAGAATTCCTAAGACTTCGTTTATCAAAACTAATCTAATAACCTAGAAGTGTCAATTCAAACCTATATAGTGATCCCAGGTGGAAATTCCGTTAATAGTAAGCTGTGAGAAAGAGGAGAGATTCTTGACTGTGCGAAAATGGAGTCGGCACTCGGCAGTGCCTTGATACTCAGAAAACACACCACATGCTTGAGCCGACTACTACAAGGCCGCTTCATCTGCAGTATAAACCACAATTAATAACGGCTATAAAGTTTCTAATAGAGTTTGAATTTCCTTGGTACATTACAATTACAGATACATGAATTTTCTTACCATCACCGTCACTCGCGACGTTGTAGTCATCATCATCATCATCAAAAGTTTCACCCTGCAAAATACATCACAGCCACAAATCAAATTAATAATATGAATTCCCAGGATTTCAACTCAGGCTCTTTTAGCATGCTTTTGCACAAAGATAGTATGAAAGTAAATATATAAGTGTAAAGCAAGTTATACAAAACATTGAGCTAGCAACGCCTATTTTGACTCGTATTTATTGCCTTCAGCCACAGCTAAAATACATTTCATTCTCTTTTTTTACTCATCCTTTCCGATCTCCTATTCTCCTTGTTTCACAAGTGGCTACCGTACCGAGCACCCACCTCTTTCTCCTTATCTGTTACTCTTGAAGAGTATATTTTCACATTAGTTATAACTTATATGCAAGAATATTCAAAAGTAGTGCAATTGGACAACTCATATTTATAGTTCACAAGCAGACACCCTGGCTGTCCTATTGAGTTGCAAGTATTAAATAAGAGAGAGCATATTCACGAATAAATATTTTTTGAATATAAGGATCGACAAATTGAGCAACCACAATGTCAACCCTTCTTTACTTTCGAATGCATGCGATGATATTATTATTCTTAAGTTTTTATACGTGCATCTGTCTCCATCCAAGTAAAGGCCGTGACAGGGGGGGAAAAACAGACGTCTTAGATTCTTCTGGATACCCACCCATGCACAGAGTTTGCTCTCAAATAGCAAGAAAAAAAACTTTATTGATTGATTGAAAAACTTCCTGGTTATTTTAGCAAATACAATCAATACGTGAATGACTAAACACGGTATACATAGAATCAAAAGCACCAATTTAAATCTAACGGAATCAAGCCCTAGAGATTCAAGACCAACTTGTCAGGTTGAACTATTTTTATAAGTGAATTGATTTTCCATAACAAATGAAGTGGGACAAATGAACATTCCTTTACCCCAGAAAACTCAAGAAATAGTAATCAAAAGCACCAATTTTAAGTAACTACAAACATTAATCTACACTAAAAAAAAAACTGCAACAACTCTTCAAATAACTAAACAATTTACACCAAAATTAAGACTCTATTCATAAATAACAACCACCCATAAACAAAATCACCAAACCCTAGAAAACCCAAAAGATAAAACACCAAAAAAAAATGAAAATTAAGGGTGGAAAAATGTAGAATTACCTGCAAAGAAGCGAGATGAGACTCAAGGGAATAAAAAGCGTAGCAAATGTTCAAAAGGGCTTCTGAATCTTCATCTGCTTCTTCAGCAGTTTCTGCAGAAGAAGGAGAGTTAGTTGAATCTCTTACATACATGTAAATTTCTTAAATATACTCTAAATGTTCTAAAATAAAAAATAATACCTTACTTTGGCAAGCCCATTACCAATGATCAAAGACATGAATAGAGGTTTGTAAGGGTGGGTATCTAATTATTCAAATTTTAAAATTGAAGACTTTAGGTTACTATATCGGTTCTAAATTTAGTGAACTAATAGCAATTAGAACAAAAACATAATAACAAAATAAAAGCAATAATTTAAAATGCATAATTAAAATGATCCTAGTATGGCCCCTACACCTAAAACTAAACTTGAAGGTGCTTCCTTGTAACCGCCTTTTGATCTCCATCAAAGCTTGATTCTCCAATCATCGTACAAGTTAATTTAAATTTAAATGAAATTACAAAAATACAAAACGGCTCGCAGTTCGTATTTAAGATACAAAAATACATAACGGTACGCAGACCGTATTTTCTATCCTAATTTGGGCCATACTAGTCATCCAACATTCATGCATAAAATTATTCATTCATTCACTTACTTAGAGTAAGTGACCCACTTTATATTAGACAATTCTAATACAAAATATTAGTTAAACTAATCAACAATTTTAATTAGTTCAAATAATAATAATATCTAATAGTGTTAGAAATTATACTTGGACTTTATATTATCATGATAATAAAATTGCAACTTTATCCGAAATTTGAGAGTTGAACATCAAACTAATAAACTCCCACTTAGAAATGGATCACCTAACTATTAGGTTCAAAATTTGGATTGAAGAAACTTGGGTTAAACATATTTTAAGCCCAAAAATAAATATAAGTAATGCTGGCCAAAAAATTTTTTTTTTTTTAAAAAGCTGTAGCCCAGGCCTAACAGTAGGCCCACAAGAACCACTGCCAGGCCCAGAGGACAGCAAGTCAGACCCACTGTTCGGCCCAGCAGTCCAGACCAGACAGAAAGTCCAGCCCAGACGCTGGAAACGAAACAAACAGCAGGCCCAACTTGTTGTTATCTAGCGACGTTGCAATCTTGGCCTGCTATTTCAAATGAAACACGCTGGTGTTGCTGCCAGCAACTTTCCCATTCCTTTTTTTTTTAATTTAATGAAAATCACATTTTCAAAAATAGAGAGTGTAATTTTATCCTAAAATTAAACAAATTAGACACCCTTGCCTACAAAATTTGTGTAATTAAAAAAATACACACCCAAGAAAAATATTATTATATGAACTATTCATAAAAAAAAATGAAATCCGAATATTAAATATCAATATTATTCGAATTATATTTCAATAAAAACCAAATTATTATGTTGCAGTTTCATAAGTCCATAGTTTAATACTAACAAGATTAAATAACATGCATCTACAAAGATCAAAATAGCATAAATAGGGAGGCGACTGATACCACTAAAAGGATTTACGATGCGGAAATACAAACAATTTGCACAAATCCTATTCCCAAGAACAACCTAAAATGCTATAATGAATCTATAAACAGGAGTTAAGTTATTATACCTTTGTAGCGTGCCTCGTTGATGTTAACTTTAGAATCTCAAGTTAAATCCCTCCACAAGTAGTCCACCACCACAATGAAGATTAACCTTTGGGTTTGCTAGAACCTTAGAACAACTAATTGTTTTTGTGAATTTTTGGATTTTCCCAAAGTTGAACAAAGTCTTCAACAATGAGATTTTCTAGCGGTGAGAAGTGACAGAAAAGCAATCTAATGAAAGTCCACTACTTCCACTTCTTATTAGCATCCAAGATATTATCATATGGCAAGAATCAAGTCTTTCTATAAGTAATCAATCAAACTTAAGTTGATTGAGCTTATACGTGAATCAAGGGAGCAATCAAATCCTTTCCCCATTTAAATAATATCAATCAATGACTAATAAATATCAAATATTGATATCACAATTATCCCATAATTGATATCATAATTATCCCATAATTGATATAAAAATAATCACTCTCTATTTGCAAAATACTATTTCGGTATCATCACATAATATTAGTGTCAGTTACACTAATTAATCAACATTGTAGTTTAGGTGTGACCCTATGGGTCCAAATCAGTTTAGTAGTAAATATTAATCATTTATTAATATTATAAGTCAAGATTGGCTTCTAGTAAAGCATCATGACTACCCAAACTATATTCGGATTATATAAATATGTACAACGTTATTATTAATTGAGTTATGCACTTGATCGTAGGACATACTCCAACACGCTTTGCCAACAAAAAATGGGCTGAATTATCGAGTGCCAAATCTGAACGCTATGTGCAGTGTTTGTGGAGCGAACTCGGAGGATACAATGCATGCTCTAAGACGGTGCAGCTTAGCTGCTGCAATATGGCAGTGCAATAGGTTTGATGAGCTGGCGGGGAGGGAGTGCGCTTCGCTGCTGGACTGGTGAGAGTGGGTTCATGGCGAGCTGAGTGAGGAGGAGTGGGAGCACTTTATTACATTATGGTGGGCTGTGTGGGAGGCGAGAAACAAGAGAGTTATGGCGGGGGAGGTGCAAGACCTGGTGAATGTGTGTGCTTATGCGCTGAAGGTGTGGCAAGATTCTCCGAAGGCTAGGGAGGCTAGGCAGGTTAGTGGAGCTGGTGGAAGTGAGGTGGATTCAAAAGAGGTTGCGTGGAAGAGGCCGGATGAGGGATATGTCAAGGTAGGGGTGTGCACCGGTCCAAAATCGGACCGGGCCGGTTGGACCGGAGTACCGGAATTTGAATTTTTTTTGGACCGGAATTTATATTTTATTATTAAAAAAAAACTTTTTCTTAGGTTTAACCATTATTATAAATTCAATACCGTTTTTTCACCAAATACCCCCGACAAATTAAAAAATTCACCATATACCCTCAATGTTTCAGATATTCACCATATACCCTTGAGTTTTCAAAACTGTGCACCATCTACCCTTTTTCTAACGGAAGTTAAGTCGCCATTAGCTTTATTTACGAGTTTGCCATCATTAACCCCTAACCCTAAAATCTAAATCTAATCTAAACCCTAATCCCTAAAATCTAATCTAAACACTAACCCTAAAATCTAAACCCTAACCCACCCCATCCCCCTCCCCTCCACCAGCACCCCCACCCCTCCCTCTCCCCTCCACCGCCGCAGCCCCTACCCTCCCCCCCCCCGCGCCCGCAGCCCCCCCACTCCCTCCCGTCCACCGGCCCTCTACCCCCCCCCCCGCGCCCGCAACCCCCCCCCCCCCCCGCGGCCCCCCCCGCCCCTCCCACCCCTCTCCCACGGAGCGAAAAACAGAGAGAGAACCCCCAAAAAAAATCTACACAAAACAAAATCACCCAAAAAAAGATCGAAAAGTTCGATTGATTAATCAATTCATTTCTCAAACGAAATTCAAATAAAAAACAAATCGGCTCCTCTTCATACGATGAAAATCGTTGTTTCAAGGGTTTCACCATCAAAGGGGAAGGGTTTAGGTTTAGGCAGTTAGGGATTTCGAGAAGTTGGGTATTGCAGGTTTTCATAGCCCCTACCCCCTCCCCCCCAGCCAGCCCCCCCCCCACCTCTCCTCCACCACCGCCCCTACCCCCTCCTCCTCGCGCCAGCAGCCCCCCCACCCCCCCCGCCGGCCCCCCATTGCCGCCCTCCCACCCCTCTCCCACGTGAGCGAGAAAAACAAAGAGAGAACCCCCAAAAAAAATCTACACAAAACAAAATCACCCAAAAAAAAGACTGAAAAGTTCGATTGATTAATCAATTCATTTCTCAAACGAAATTCAAACAAAAAACCCACAAATCGGCTCCTCTTCATACAATTAAAATCGTTGTTTCTTGGGTTTCGCCATCAAAGGGGAAGGGTTTTGGTTTGGGCAGTTAGGGATTTCGAGAAGTTGGGTATCGCAGGTTTTCATAGCCTAACTTCGCCGGAGAGGAGTTGATGGTCGCCGGAGAGAGAGGCGATGTGAGAGAGATAGAGGAGAATGCAGCGGTTAGAGAGAGGATAGTGAAGTAGTGAGAGAGGCGAGTGCAGCGAAGTGTGAGAGAGATCAACATGGCAAGATCATGGCGTTAGGTGTGCAGCGGTGATCCGACCGAACTTTTCAGACTAAAGAAGATCGAACAAGTGAAGACAAGAGGAGAGAGAAAAATCAACGGGAAGGGGAGGGGGGTAGGAGTTCTACGGGGGGGGAGAGGGGGGGGGGGGGGCTGGGGTGGGCTGGCTGGGCTGGGCTGGCTGGCTGGCTGGCTGGCTGGGTGGGTGGGGTTAGGGTTAGGGGTTAGGGGGGTTAGGGGTAGGGGTGGGTTAGGGTTATTGTTTAGGATTAGGGTTTAGATTTTAGGGTTAGGGGTTAATTGTGGCAAATTTGTAAATAAAGCTAACGGTGAGTTAACGGCGGTTAGGAAAAAGGCATTTGGTGAACGTTTTGGGAAACTCAGGGGTATATGGTGAATATCTGAAACATTGAGGGTATATGGTGAATTTTTAATTTGTCGGGGGTATTTGGTGAAAAAACCGAATTCAATATATTAAAATATAATAATTCTAAAAGCAATAATCTTAAAGGCAATAAATATGAGGTTTTAACTTTCTAACTTTCTAAGTTTTAAACTTTTTTTTAACCTTTAAACTTATATTTTCTTAAAAAAAACAGGAATTCCGGTCCGCCGGACCGGACCGAAAAATTCCGGGTTTGGACCGGACCGGACCGGAAACCCGATTCCGGTCCGAATTCCTGTCCCGGTCCAAAAGTGCACACCCCTAGGTCAAGGTTAATGATGATGCAGGGGTAAAGGAGGGTGAGGGGACTGGTTTGGGGGTAGTGTGTCGAGATGCTCACGGGGATATCATGTGGTGTGGATCGTGGAGGCTTCAAGATGAAAATGAGGCTTATTGCGTTGAAGCGTGCGCTGGAGTTTGATGTTAGCGAGGACTCTATGGGTGTTCGTAAGCTTGTGGTTGAGAGTGACCGTTTAAGAGTGGTGAATGCTCTTAAATCTGGTAGTACGGGAGCGAACACTTTTCATTTAATTTTAGACGACATTATAGTTGCACATGAATTGGCTCATCTCCAACATGTGGAATGGGGTCAACATGTGTGGGAATCGGATTTTCCTTTGTCTGTTGTTTCCAGTGCTTGTTCTGTTTTAATGAAGTAGTTTTCCTTTTTGGGTTTTTATAAAAAAAAATTGTGTAAGTAGGTCTAGTGAAAAAATAGAATATTTAATAACTAAAAGAGAACCAAAGATAATTGAGGACAAAAGACTATCAAACTATAAAGATCAATTGAAGCAAACAAAAGAACAATAACACAAAGAAAAGAAAGCATCTAAGAGGGGAAAGAAATCTAAAAAGAACATCAAATGTTGAACATTAAAATAAAGATAAAGATAAAAGAACATAAATTTTCAAAAAAAAAAAAGAACTTTTAAAAACAAGAAAATTAATCTACATTATCAACGCATGATCATAAATCTAAAAAATCATAGAATCGAATGTAGAGTACTGTTGCCTATTGATCTTTTAATTTAGAAGTGAACGAGGCCTTCTTGCTCAGCGATAACATTGGATGATTGTGTCACATACTAGAAATTTTATCATACATCCGTCCAGGTGTGAAAGATGAAGCGTACACCCAAGCGCTAGTTTTGCTCGTTCTTCATTTAAAATCATCCAAATGAAGAAATGTACTACAAATGAACAAAAAATAGTCTTGAAGTGTACCATGCACACACAGACACTGCCAGTATGATTAAATGAACTCCATACCATACAAGGAGATGATCACTTCAATTCTCTTTTCCAAGGACCCATACCAAAACAAAGTAGGCGGAACTGTACTGCTGCCTCACCTATTCTGTTCCAAATCATCTCTAGTTGCTCATAAATCGAGCTTCAAGAGTAAGATACAAAGAATAAACTTAATGCATACACTATTTTCAGCCATTTCTCGAAACTAAAACACTGAAGGCTGAAGATTGCCCCTCAACAATATGTAAAGCAACATTTGCCTTTATCCAAAACAGTGAAAAGAAAGATGCAAAAACAGTATTCAGGTATCAAGCATCCATACATTGAAATCTTCAGTTCCATATTCGTGTTAGTATTTTCTCTTCCTTTTTTGGGAGTAATACTATAGTGCTATATAGTCATTTACAAGTAATATTGTGATGAAGAGCTACAGCAACATAGCAAGCTATTATATACGAAGTATCTAGTTTCAGGTGCCAAAACTATGACATCCAGCAATAGTTTGTAATGAATCACAATGACTGCTGCAATGATTTAATGCAAGAGTCTCCAAGGTAGTGTGGTATGAGTAGTCTTCTCTCTACATCCTACTTTCTACATCATCAAACAACCCGTCTACAGTTGAAGAAGCAGAAATCAAGCATAAGCAGCAATATAAAGGCATTTAAATCAATTTTGATCCATATATAATCTGGATTTAAGTTTCCTAAGTAACTTCCCATTACTCTAATGGCTCGTTTGGTAGTCGTTAATAAATGGTGAAATTTAAGTGTAATATTACAAGGAAGACCCTTAAATAAATCTACATGGGGATGCAATTTGAACCACCAAGTTTTTGTGTTTTTTCCATGGGAAACAATCTCACCCCTAAGCTTGTGTTTTTTTCCAACAAAAAGCAATTTTCATTACCACTCATTACCACCTACAAGGTGGTACTGGATGAGAATGAAAATTTAAGAAGAGAAATACACTTTACGATAAATTAGCATTACCATGGTAATGAACAATGATTTTCTTCACAAATTTACATACAAATTCATTCCTATTACCGCCATTTATAACTAACTACCAAACGGGTCGTAAGAGGCATGTCAGGTTGCTTATTTGAGAAAGGGAAATAGGGAAGTGCCTTTCCATGCTTACAACTTCAGTACGTAACTTCAAATATCATGGCATGTCAGTTTTCATAGGAATTGGATCTCAAAGAACTGAACTAGGCTTAATTTTTTTTCTGTCATCATCGTAAACTTTGGGCTTTCTTCTGGACAAAGGGACAGCTAACGTAATTAACAACCTTATGGTCGCCCTATTTTCATTTGGGCTCTTTTTGATTTGACGGAGAACATTTTCCATAGGAAACATTTTCCGGTTGGAAACACGATTGAAGAATAGCTTTCCTTTTATGCCAAAAGTGTTCTTGTTTAAGGGGAAAACCTTTTCCAGCTACATATGAAAAAATGGAGACTGGAGAGAGTTAAAAAGATAGGAAGGAAAATTGGTTTCCTTCAGGGAGGAAAATGATTTACAAAGGGTAGAAAACTCTTTTCCATCTTACTTTACCTTTATAAAATCCGCTTCCAACGAAACAGTGGATAAATGGGAAAACAGTTTTACTAGAAAACTTTTTCCCCAAAAACAAATACAACAAGTGCATGTTTTTGGAATTACCACCTATCCTCCAATCCGGAGCTCTTTCAAGGTTAAGTCATACAGAAAAATAATGGCTGACCGGATCAAAAAGTGAAAAAGGTATAATATAATTTCTAGAAGAAATATCATTTAATTGGAATTTAGAAAATTTTAAAAAATAACTTAGAAAAATCATTGTTTTCTAATGATAGGTGCTACGGTTTGCTGTGTCCAAGCGAAGGCAGATGACAGGCCTCTAATGTCAGACACCGTGCAGTCTTTACTCTTTAGTCCCTTAATTGAGAATCTCCCCTCTAATCCTTCAACTTCATCCACAATCCTGGTGGATTTAGTTGGACCCAGGTCCCAAAGGCATTCTTACATATAACATTCACATTCAGAAAAAACATGTCCTTGTTCTGGGAGGTTCAATTCTAGCTATCTATACAGCCAGACCAACAACAGATATAAGAATATCTACAATATAAGTTTTGAAGTATTCCAGACACCTTGAAGTCGTGTTAAAGATTAGAAGCCATCAACAAAATATCCGAGTTCAATGTTGTCTGCATTAACATAGTTTGCTAGCAATCGCTCAAGTAAGTCCATTCTAGCAAAGTCTCGGTAGAGTTTACCCGGTAAAATTTCCGGTTGTCGGACTTTACTCGTTTGCCAAATTGAATTACTCTATCGCAAGAAATGAGAAACTTACCGAGATGAGCAAACAAAAAACTACCAATATTCGGGTTAAAACCACATTTAGATGTGTTCCAAAGCAAAAATTGTAACAATTTGAGATCCATACGTGTGTGGGTCATTGCAAAGTTTTGATAGATAAGTTCTTTCATAGAAATATATTGTTAAGAAGGCTACTAACTTTCACATAGCAGTATAGCCTATGCAAATTGCAGAAACATGGAGAACATAATGAATCTACCCTTATATGATTTGTCTAGCAGCTTAGTGCATGGCCAACAGTCAAAAAGAGGGAAAGGAAAAACAAGGGAAGAAGGACCAACGCAGGACCAATATGTACATAAGCTTGCATCATTCACATAGAGCCAAGATGCCCACAGTTAAGTGGTACAACAAATAAATCAATACTAAAAGATACCGTGAATCAAATCCCGACAAGGAAAAGAGAACAAACATCTACCAACTCTTCAGGCCAGTAGCAGTTTTCGGTGTGATGGAAATATGGTTCCAAAATAATAGATACCTATCATAGATCAGCCACTCTGTTGCCTCCTTCCCAGAACTCCAACTAGATGTTTGTTGAATTCGTTCATGTGATTACCTAACAGTGGATAAATCAAATATGGAAATAAAATGTCCGATATTCGGCAAAGTGATCGAAGTCCAAAGAATGGACCAAGTGGATTCGAGTCTAGGTTTTTGAGCGAGTTTGAAGAACTCGGGGTGATTGGCAGGGGATATGGTTCTGTTGTCAAATGCCTTAACAAGGTGGACAATCAAGAATATGCACTGAAGAAGGTATTGCTTGACATTGAGGAGAGTTTAGATTATGACCTAGTGATCAGGTATTTTTTTTGTTGATAACGAGAACAAATTTCACATGGATGGGTAGTGTTAACTGAAAAAATCTCGATTATACAGTGAGGTTTTGTGCTCGACGCTGAGGTAACAGGTGCATTTGATTTGACTGCTGATTCGGGAGAGGTTTCTTATGAAACCGGAGGGCCATGCCTATATATCCAACGAGAGCTTTGTTCAACTTCGTTGAACAAACTCCTTGAGGCTGAATTTTATTTTGAAAGTTGAACATGCTTGGGACATTTTTTTCAAATCGTGAAAGCATTACAACATATTCATTTGAAAGGGATTAGACATGGAGATCTAAAGCCCTCCAACATCTTCATGACGGGCGAAGGCATTGTCAAAATCGGGGATTTTGGCTTAGGTAATTGAATATTTAAATATCCAAAACTACGAATTGATGTCATTTGTTTTTTTTGTAACTTTATCATATACTAACTCTATCTTTCTATATTTTTTCATTTTTTGTGTTGAACTAAAACTTGTTTAACCGTCAGTGTTTGATACAAGAATTTGGTTTTGCCTTTTAGTATATTGTCAGTTTTTTTAGCACCAAGGATATACATATTACCGTCAAATGCTGTATTGTGGTTGAGATTTTTAGCAGCAAATGTATCATTTTCAGATATTTGTAGTTTAGATTGTCATGTGCTAACTATAAACGTGATTGCAAGCTCTTTTTTGGCTGGAATTGTAAAGGTTCCAATTGCTAGGGGTTACTATGTTGCTCCGGAGTTAACAGTGAAATTGCCAGAGTTTCCCCTAGAATCAGACATTTTTAGTCTAGGGATGATTCTGTTTGAGATGCTTGATGGATTTGGTTTCGGCACAACTCAAGAGAGGTATGAGGTGCTCGGAAACTCAGAAAAGAGAGGAGAATATTTGGAGAAATCTTCTTTGGATATCGAGAAGGATTTGATCAAAGTTTTGATTTCTGAGGACTTTACAAAAAGGCCTGCTACTTTAGAGATTCTTGAGGTAGGACTTGCTGCTTCATCACATGCATTGCTTTGCAGTTCTCTGCAAAACAACTTGAATCTGATCTCTCACACTTGGAAAATGGAGACGGAGATTCGATAAACCCTTAATCTCAAAGATAATAAAGAAATCTTGTGAGATTAAAAGTAAATAATTTATATAATAAATGAAGACACAGAGGGAGAATAAACAGAGTTTTTAGAGAGAAAAGTTTGTAATTTCATTGCTTAAAGACAGACTACTCCTCACTGTTACTTATATACTACTTCTGATAAAGCTTGAAAATAAAGAAATTACAGAAAAGCATAAATTATAGAAAGATATGCTCTGTTGTGTTGCTATTGCTTGGCTAAAAAATTGTTTCACGTTTTGCCTCAGCTGTCCTTCCTCCAACAGTTCTTTGACATGCTGTGCATGACCAGCTATTAGTAATTTTTTAGCCAAGCAATAGCAACACAACAGAGCATATCTTTCTATAATTTCTGATTTTCTGTAATTTCTTTATTTTCAAGCTTTATCAGAAGTAGTATATAAGTAATAGTGAGGAGTAGTCTGTCTTTAAGCAATGAAATTACAAACTTCTTCTCACTAAAAACTCTGTTTATTCTCCCTCTGTGTCTTCATTTATTATATAAATTATTTGCTTTTAATCTCACAAGATTTCTTTTTTTCTCTTGGATTATCTTTGAGATTAAGGGTTTTCCGTCTCCATTTTCCAAGTGTGAGAGATCAGATTCAAGTTGTTTTGCAGAGAACTGCAAAGCAATGCATGTGATGAAGCAGCAAGTCCTACCTCAAGAATCTCTAAAGTAGCACGCCTTTTTGTAAAGTCCTCAGAAATCAAAACTTTGATCAAATCCTTCTCGATATCCAAAGAAGATTTCTCCAAATATTCTCCTCTCTTTTCTGAGTTTCCCAGCACCTCATAACTCTCTTGAGTTGTGCCGAAACCAAATCCATCAAGCATCTCAAACAGAATCATCCCCAGACTAAAAATGTCTGATTCTAGGGGAAACTCTGGCAATTCCGCTGTTAACTCCGGAGCAACATAGTAACCCCTAGCAATTGGAACCTTTACAATTCCAGCCAAAAAAGAGCCCGCAATCACGTTTATAGTTAGCACATGACAATCTAAACTACAAATATCTGAAAATGATACATTTGTTGCTAAAAATCTCAACCACAAAACAGCATTTGACGGTAATATGTATATCTTTGGTGCTAAAAAAACTGACAATATACTAAAAGGTAAAACCAAATTCTTGTATCAAACACTGACGGTTAAACAAGTTTTAGTTCAACACAAAAAATGAAAAAATATAGAAAGACAGAGTTAGTATATGATAAAGTTACAAAAAAAAACAAATGACATCAATTCATAGTTTTGGATATTTAAATATTCAATTACCTAAGCCAAAATCCCCGATTTTGACAATGCCTTCGCCCGTCATGAAGATGTTGGAGGGCTTTAGATCTCCATGTCTAATCCCCTTCAAATGAATATGTTGTAATGCTTTCACGATTTGTAAAAAATGTCCCAAGCATGTTCAACTTTCAAAATAAAATTCAGCCTCAAGGAGTTTGTTCAACGAAGTTGAACAAAGCTCTCGTTGGATATATAGGCATGGCCCTCCGGTTTCATAAGAAACCTCTCCCGAATCAGCAGTCAAATCAAATGCACATGTTACCTCAGCGTCAAGCACAAAACCTCACTGTATAATCGAGATTTTTTCACTTAACACTACCCATCCATGTGAAATTTGTTCTCGTTATCAACAAAAAAAATATCTGATCACTAGCTCATAATCTAAACTCTCCTCAATGTCAAGCAATACCTTCTTCACCGCATATTCTTGATTTGACAAGAGAACCATATCCCCTGCTAATCACCCCGAGTTCTTCAAACTCGCTCAAAAACCTAGACTCGAATCCACTTGGTCCATTTTTTGGACTTCGATCACTTTGCCGAATATCGGACATTTTATTTCCATATTTGATTTATCCACTGTTAGGTAATCACATGAACGAATTCAAGTTAGGTACACATGAATACAAGGTGTATACTGCTAATTAATAAAAAGTAGAACATAAAAACTAGAACACGAAAACTAGATTGGGTATTTTATTATATTTTATTTTCTTGAAGGCAAATGGATTGACCCCATAAAAACAAGGACCCAGAAAAGATATAAAGACGAGCCAAATAAAGAACACAAAACCAAAACACTACAAGCCATTCAACAAATTTGATGACCATCCTACGCCAAACCACTCCATTACCATCCTCTAAGATGAGTTCAAAATCACAAATTTCTATTTCATTATTAGACCCATTTAGCAAAAGAAAAACAAGTATATCAAATGGAATCAGAACAACTATAAACGCACAAACGAATTAATCGAGAAAAAAAACAAGAATCGAACGACAATGAGAGCGAAGAAAGAAACTGAGCTTCGAAAGTCGTGAAATATGTGCAAGTGAATGTGAGAGAAAGATTAAAGAAACGAGGAGAGAGAGACTAGGGTTTTGATGGGAGAAGAAAACTGAAAGTGGAGAATAGAAAACTTACAGAAAAAGGAGACCTAATTATTTAGTTGTCTGCCTCTTGTTGTTGGGACTTCTCAGTTCTCACACAGACACAGAGATGCGAAGGGGTGAAAAATGAGAATGGTGGCACTAGCACTTGAACTGGGGTCCCAATGAACTTCGAAGTAGCGGAGTGAAAACAATGAAAATTTAAGTTGAAACGGTTAGAGCATAATTATTGATGATTGAAAAATAAGATCATCCCACTTTTGCCTATCCAACTACTTATTTATCCTATCCAACTATTTTTTCTCTCTCATCACCCCACAACTATTATACAATTTTTTTTATTATTTACTTTTTAATAATTTGAAATATTCATTATTAATTGATAAAAAATCAATTAAATAAATACATCATTAGTGTTTTTAGCATTAAATAAATTAAATGCACAAAAATATTATTTATTTTTTTAGAGGGTAAAAGTGAAAGATATTTCATATAAAATAAGCAAAATTATAGAAAATTAGTAAATAGCTTGAAAAATATTACAAAATGGGTCTCTATTTGTAGATCTCGGAAAAATAGAGTCATTGGTAATTTTTTATTTTTTTTGGCTTTGTATTTTTTAAGATATTGCATTTTTAATATTTGTAATTGCATTATTTCTCTCTCCTGTGAAAATTTGACAAGTGTCAAATTCTGACGCGCGCATCAGAAAATCTGACACGCACGTCAGAAATCTGGCAAATTTTTCTTTTTCTTTTTTTCCAGCCAAAACGCTGCGTTTTGGCTAATCTCCAACCAAAACGCTGCGTTTTGACTAGAAGAAAAGCAAAAAAAAAAATAATTTTCGCCAGATCAGGCGGTGGGTCCCACTCCCACGCCTGATCATCTTTTCACTCAACCCATGCCATTTTTTTTTCCAATCACCACTCAATCTTTTTTTCCACTCATCATTAAGGGTGCTCTTAGGCCACCCTTAATGATGAGTGAAATTTTAAGATCAAGTACTTGATCTTAAAATGGTGCCCTTAACTAGGGCTGAGCACCGGTCCAGAACCGGACCGGACCGGAACCGGCTGGACCGGTGGACCGGAATTGAGTAGTTTTGTGGACCTGGACCGGACCTGTTTCGATTCCGGTCCAGACCGGACCGGATCTGATTTTTCAGGTCCGGTCCGGTTTTGGACCTGTTGGACCTGTTTTTAAATTTTTTTAATTTTTTTTAAAAAAAAAAACGTTTAGTATAATCATCTATGTCACTGTATTTTCTGATTTCTGCCATGGTTATATTCATAATACTAGATGATAAATAAAGAAATTAAAAGATACGAAGATCTAACATTTAGATCTAACATTCTTCTTCATTAAAAGATACTAGATGATAAAAAAAAATTAGATGATAAAAAAAAGAAATTAAAAGATACGAAGAAATTAAAAACGTTTAGATCTAACATTCTTCTTCATTTCATTCAAAGATTACAGCTGCAATCAAAGAAATTACATTTCTAAAAAATATAAAAATCTTACAGCTGCAACACCACCACCAAGAATGACGTATTTAAAGTGTTTTTCCGCCATGGACGAATGCTTCGTCGATCGATTGAGATTACATCACACCGAACAATTTAGACAGAGAAATAAGGAGGAGTGAGAAAGAGTAAGAGGAGGAGGAGAGAGAGAGAGTGAGAGGCTTGTGAGTTGTGAGTGTGTTTAGAAACCCCAACTGCCAGCAGCCCCTTTTTTTACTTTTCTCATTGAAGTCAATTTTTTTTAATTAAAACCGGGTTTCCTGTCCGGACCGGTGGATTCCGGTTTTTGCCTGGATCGGACCGGAAACCCGGAATCAACATTTTCTTTGGACCGAGGACCGGACCGGAATCTCCGGTCCGGTCCGGTCCAGATTCCGGTCTGGACCGGTATGTTGCTCAGCCCTACCCTTAACAATGAGTGAGAAAAAGATTGAGTGGTGATTGGAAAAAAAAATGGCATGGGGTGAGTGAAAAGATGATCAGGCGTGGGAGTGGGACCCACCGCCTGATCTGACAAAATATAATTTTTTTTTGGCTTTCCCCCAGCCAAAACGACGCGTTTTGGCTGGAGCTGTGAGAGAGCTCCAGCCAAAACACATCGTTTTGGCTGGCGGAAAGCCAAAAAAAATTAAAATTGTCAGCACTGACACGTTGAACCAAGGAGCGCGTGCCATCTGTCTCCCTTTCCACGTGGTTGGCTGTTATTGGCCATTTAAAATAGGATAAATTTCATGGAACTACCTTTTATAACAAAAAATTTCAAAAAACTACCTTATAATTTTTTTTTTCAAAAAACTACCTTATAAAACAAAACTCATTTCAAACGACCACCAATTGACGACATCCGTTAATTTTGACCGTTAACCCCACCTTTGACCATCACATGATGGTCACGTGAGTTCATTAAAACTAACAAAAACTAAATTTCAACGCTAAAATAATCCAATACAAATCTAAGATCATGACTCACGTGAGTTTTAATGAACTCACGTGACCAACATGTGATGGTCAAAGGAGCGGTTAACGGTCAAAATTAACGGATGTTGTCAATTGGTGGTCGTTTGAAACGGGTTTTGTTTTATAAGGTAGTTTTTTGAAAAAAAAAAATTATATGGTAGTTTTTTGAATTTTTTTTGTTATAAAAGGTAGTTCCATGAAATTTATCCTTTAAAATATAACCGTTGTAAATTTTGCAACGGTTATATTTTCAAAAAAAAAAATACCAACGGCTCTATTTTTTCGAGCTGTATAAATAGAGACCCGTTTTGCTATATTTTGGACACACTTAATTTTCTCCATCTTCTTTCACTAATTTCTTTTACTTGTTCTAATTTATTTCATTAACTCTTCTTCTATTGCTCTTTTATTTTAAAATTCTTATAATTATGGAGCCTAATAATCCTAATTATATAAGAAACCAACCCCAAAACCGCTCAAAAAACCAAATGCCTAGGCAACAAAATTGCTCAAATACCTCTCAAAATCAGTCAAATTATCGTCAACCCTCTCAAATAATTACGAATCAAAGGGGTGAAAATTCTCAATATTATTCTTCTCAATATGATAACCTTTACCATGAATCTCCATCTGAAAATGCCAACATTTCATATCGTGAACCTGATCCTAATTATGGATTTTCTCAATATCAAGAAGATTCATCTCCATACGATGATGTTGATGAGAATGGTGGTCAATACCAACAAGGTGATGATTCTGATGATTATGATGAGTTTGTTCAGCCAACTCAATCCTTTTCGCAATTACTATCACCTAATCTATCTCAGCAACCGCAACCACAACCACAACCCAATCAATCACAACACCTACTGCAGAAGCAAGTTGCGGTGGTAAGAGGGTTTGGGATCATGTTGAAGATGAGAATCTCATCTCAGCATTTATGAACACTTCTCTTGATAAGGTGATTGGGACGAGACAAAAGAAAGGCGTCTTCTGGGGAAAAGTTTGGGAAGCTTTCGAGGCAGGAAGAATTACCAACCCAACAGAAATTGCTCCAAGAAATGCAGATATGGTGAAAGGTCGTTGGAGTAGACTTGCTCCACGGGTTTTAAGGTGGGCTGCATTTTATGACGAAGCTCTTGCAAGAAAGAAGAGTGGTCAAAACGATAATGATGTTCTGAAAGAAGCTCATTTATTGCATAATAGGAAACATGGTAGGTTCATTCTCGAACATGCTTAGAATTTGATGAAGAGGTTTCGTAAATGGAGGGTCATAATTAAAAAATCAATGGAAACTCCACGTGGTCGCCCCAAAAATACACAAGAAAATGTGGATTCACCTGGAAGCGGAAGTAGCGGTAAAAGGCCGAGAGTTGATGGAAGTGACTCAATGCCCGAGACACCTACCAGTGGTGATGGAGGTGACGTCGAACCACGGGGATATGGTGCGAAGAAAGCGAAGTCTAAGCTCAAAGGGGTGGCTGGTAAGACAATTGAGTGTTTCAATTCATTTAATGAAAGACTTCGGATCCATTCAGAGGGTAGGAGTGCAGATGTTGAAAGAGAAGCCAGAAAGTTGGAGGTTGAAACAAGGAAGGTTGCTGCAAAGGAACAAGAAATAACTTTGCAAACCAGGAGCTTGAACATACAAGAGTATCATAAGAATTGGGATTTGCTGCAATCATTGTTTGCAAAGGAAAATCGAGCACCATTTGAGGAGGCAATGATTGAGAAACTAACAACATGGTTGACGAATAATTCTCCTTTTTAAGTAGGGCTGACAAAAACTGACCCAACCTGATAACTCGACCTGAAACTGGCCTGAAAATTCCGGGTTAGGGTTGAGATTTTCGACCTGAAAAAAAATGGGTCGACCCAACCTGACCTGAAAATATAATGGGTTAGGTTCATGTTGACTTTTTCAACCTGAAAATAACCCGAAATGACCTGATTTTAAAATAACTATATTATGTTGGGTTTGATTCTTACTTAATTCTTATATTGGGCCAAGCCCGATTTTTGGATCTTAAAGATTTCTAAACATATAAGAGATAAAACCCTACTCACTGTCTCACACTCACTCCGCCGTTTTCCACTTCTCAGTTTTCTTTTCTCACACCTCAACTCAAAACCCTAGAGTTGTAAAGTTGTGCGAAATTCTTCAAGGTGTGCGAAATTCCTCTAAGTCTTCATCAACTATTCAACTCGTAACTTGTAAGTTCTTCTAAATCTTCTCTGAGTTTTCTCTATTTATGTTTTCTTTTTGTCAAATTTCTTCTTTTGTTATTTTTTTTTGCTGTAATCTTTCATTTTTTGGCTATTCAACTCTTACTTTCGTTTTTTTGCTCACATTTAATTTCGTTTTTCGTTTTTTAATTCGAATTTGAACTTCAATCTGTTGATTTTACAAGCTACTTTCGTTTTTTGCTCACATTTAAGTTCAGATTCAAATTACTTTCTTTTTTTACTTTCGTTCTTCTAAATCTTCTCAGAGTTTCTAGTGTTCAGATTTATGTGTTTTTATTAAATGGTGTTTAATCTTATATTCTTATTAGATGGTTGATTCTAAATGTGAGCGACCCATTGAAGTTGGCAAAGGATGTTCTTGCCATTCCTATCTCGACTGTAGCTTCGGAATCAGCCTTCAGTACCGGTGGTTGAGTTCTTGATTGTTATAGGAGCTCATTAAAGTCGTCTACTGCTGAAACTATAATCTGCCTTAAGGATTGGACTTATGGTGAATGTAAGTTCTGTAAATTTCAGCAAAATTATTACTTCTCTTTAAAGCTTAGCAAACAATAATATTAATTACTTCTATTTTATGCATCTTAATGTAGCAAAAATAAATCCTCAAATGGAAGATCTATGTGGGAAAGTCATGGCTCTCAAAGTTGATGATACTCCAACTCCAAGTCCACTTGAAAGTGCTGCTCAAAGTCCACATGCTGAGGATGCCATGGGAAATAGTCAAACATGAAGATTTCAATTTTCAATGAATTGAACTATTTTATTTTAAGTTTTGCAAGAAATAGTTAAATCTTGAATTTATGTTTTGTAATTTGAAGTTGGCCAATTTATGGCTTTGAATGTTGAGTGTTGAAACTTGAACATGTTACATGTACTGTACCTTTCTGAATGAAGTTGGCAGCGTTTTCAACATTGTATATTTAGATTCTTATTTCAGGTCATTTTGGGTTGCTTTCGGGTCAACCCGAAACATATAAGGTCGGGTTCAGGTTACGGTTTTCGATTGGGTCAGGGGTAAGTGACCTGAAATATAAATCAGGTCGACCTGAAACTGACCCAACCCGGTCTGATTGCCAGCCCTATTTTTAAGTAATGTTTATGTTTAAGTTAAGTTTATGTTTAAGTGTAGTTCATGTTTGAGTTTAAGTTTATGTTTATGTTTAAGTTTATTTTGAAGTTTATGTATAAGTTTTTTTTTTTGGTAAAATGTAAGAAGTATATTACCAAAAGCAAAGATAAGCCAACAGGCAACAAAATACAGCCTAAACTTACTAGTACAATACACTAGCAAGCAAACAACAAAGACTACCACAACAAAAACCAACAAAAACCAACAAAAACAAAAAGAGGAACTAACAAACAGAACTACATATCCAAATCTGAAACCCAATCAGACACAGTACCAGCCCAGGCCTCATTCATCTTCAATTTAGTTCTTCCCAACACATCTGCCTTTATACTCTTCACCACTTGCTCAGGAAGTAACACTGCATTGTTCCAAAGAGAATGATTGCGAGCACGCCAAACATGGTAAACTGTAGCAGCTAACGCCATATAGCAAACTTGCTGTTGTTTCTTGCTTCTGTAACGTCTACCCCATTTCTTCCAGGCAGTGTATAAACACTCATCATTCCCCACTCTTATCTGCAACCAGATCATAATTTGTGAACACACCAATCTGCTATAATGGCATCTAAAAAATAAATGCACACAGCTATCAAAGCCATCAGCACATAGCAAGCATTGCATGCTACTACAAATGCCTGCACTCATCAAACGTTCCCGAGTCCTCACTTTCCCCAAAGCTACAAGCCAGCTTATGAAAGAATGTTTAGGCACATTTAAAGGGCTCCAAACCCAGTGATACCAATCCACCTTGTCAAATTGGCCTTTTAACCATTTGTATCCTTCATTTACTGTGTACTTCTTCATGCCATTACTCCACACATTATTAGTGTACCCTGACTTGAAAACATCTTTAGCTTTGCATACTCCTTTCCATATCCAGCTAGCTTCAGTAGGAGCATTATACTCCCACCAATTTTGCTCCCTGATATATACATTATAGATCCATTTGATCCATAAAACATCTTCTTTCTGTGCTACCTACCAAACCAGCTTTCCAACAGCAGCCATGTTCCAGGCAATGCAATCTCGTATACCCAGACCACCATTCTTCTATGGGAGACAAACCCAAGTCCAAGATACAGGGGGGCATTTGGACAAGTATACCTTCCCCTCCCATAAGTAAGATCTGCAAATCTGTGTGATTTTATTCAACACACTTTTAGGCAACAAAAAAATTTGTGCCCAATAAGTATGTAAACTTAACAACACAGAGTTAACTAGGGTAACTCTACCAGCATACGAGAGGTGCCTAGAGCTCCAACAGTTAATTCTTTTCAGAATTTTATCCACGAGTAAATCACATTCACACTTAGTTAGCTTCTTTGATGTAATAGGAATACCTAAGTATCTGAAAGGAAAATCACTCCTCTGGAACCCAGTAACTTGCAAAATTCTGTGCTGAATATCATCAGAGACATTACCAAAGTAAACTACAGTTTTGGATGGACTAGCTTCCAGACCAGAGGTAGCTGCAAAAGCTTTCAAAGATCTTTTAAGCAGCATGGCAGAGTGGACATCCCCTTTACTGAACAACATCAAGTCATCAGCAAATATAATGTGATTTAATGACAGAGAACCACATTTATGATGAAATTAAAATTCTCTCCATTTGCCCATCTTCTTCATAAGTCTAGAAAAATAATCCATCGCAATCACAAAAAGCAAGGGGGATGGGATCCCCTTGCCTAAGACCTTGTTTTCCTTCAAAGAAACCACAGATTCCACCATTGAAACTTAGAGAGAAAGTGGGAGTGGATATGCAGGTCATAATCCAACCAATAAACTGAGGAGGGAATTGTAAGCATTGTAACAGTTCTCTAATGAATTCCCAATTAATGGAATCATACGCTTTGCGCAAATCCACCTTAACAATACATCTAGGGGGGAGATTCTTCCTCCTATAATGCTTCATAATATCCTGGCAAAGGAATATATTATGTAATATGACCCTCCCTTCAATAAATGCACTCTGAGCAGAGTTTACCAGAGAAGGAAGAATGTGTTTCAGTCTTTCACATAACATTTTGGAGATGATCTTGTAAAGCACGTTGCAGCACGCAATATGCCTAAATTGTGACACATCCATAGGCTGGTCACATTTAGGTATCAGACATAGTATAGTAGCATTTATCTGCTTTAAAAGTCTTCCAGAATGAAAGTAATCCAGTACTGCTTCAATAACTTCAGGCCCCACACAATGCCAAGACTTCTTAAAGAAGTAGCTAGAATAACCATCAAGCCCAGGCGCTTTGTCATCATCTATGGCAAAAAATGGCAAAAAGTGCCTGCCTTACATCCTCACTAGTAAAAGCTCTACACAAATCAGCTTGCTGTTCAGCATTCAGGGATATTCCTTCATTCACAATTGTCTGGCTTACTTTATCTATATTGCAAGTCCCCAGTAACTCTTTGTAAAATTGCAAAAATGCGTCTTCCAAGTCAGCTTGTGTTTCCATCCAATCTCCCTGCATATTTTTAAGTCTGTAAATATGGTTATAAGATCTTTGTTTCTTCAAGCATGCATGAAAGTAGGTTGTGTTATCATCACCTCCACCCAACCATGCCTGTTTAACTTTCTGTTTAAAACTAAGTCTCGCCTTATTAAGTCTTTCATAATCCTCCCTGGCAGCTTTCTCTTGAATATGTAACTCAGCACAAAGGGGGTTTTCATGTATCTGAGTCTGAATTTGCTTGAGTTTTTGAGCTGCAAGAACAGCCTCATTCTCAACATTGGCAAATCTAGATCTGTTCAGCATCTTTAGGTCCTGTTTCAAATCCTTAAGCTTCACCACTACCCTATACATAGGCACTCCATATACCTCCTTCTGCCAACCTTGAACAACAATATTACCAAACCCCGGATCCAGCCCCCACATATTAAAAAATCGAAAATACCTAGGCTTAGCCACCACATTACTATCCAAATTGACAACACATGGGCAATGATCAGAAATACTTTCTGGGAAGAAAGTAATATTTGATCTAGGAAAAATTTCCTCCCACTCTTCATTGACACAAATTCTATCGATTTTAGAGAACACTCTGTCTACTCCTTCCTGTTTGTTAGACCAAGTAAAGAATGGTCCTGAACAAACTGAGTCATGCAAATTACAGTCCCTTAGACACTGTCTAAAGTCACCTACTTCCTCCAGAGGAATTGCAGACCCAATTCTCTCATTAAAGTTCAGCACATTATTGAAGTCACCCCCAATTAACCAAGCACCCTGCACTCCATCCTTTATTGTAATCAAATCCTTCCAAAGCTTCATTTGGTCACTAGCCACATTGGCACCATACACCATTGTGAGGTGAAATTTCTTATCAGACCCTTTGTGATGAACAACACAATGAATTAACTGCTCAGTCACTCCAATAATATTAACCACAAATTTGGAGGGAATCCAGACTAACCAAATTCTCCCCCCACTATGTGACTGATAATTAGTTGCAACACTCCAATTATCACAAACTCTACCAAACACTTTATGAAAATTGCAAGCTTTCACTCGTGTCTCCAATAAACCAAACAACCCCACAAAATGTTGATGTAACAAACATCTAACATCTCCATGTTTATTAGGACTATTAAGTCCTTTCATATTCCAAAATCCTAAACTATCCATTAGGAGGAATCACTCTCCCCTCTCCACTCCCATCTCCATCTGTATTTACACCTGTGCCATCAACAACATCTGCAACATTAGTGTTCCCTTGCTCCACAGGCCTCACTTGTTCTGGAAATATCTCCTGACTTGTATCAGCTACTTCCTTTGACCCCTCAGTATCAGCCACTTCATTAGGAACATTTTCTGTATTCTGGTCTTGCTCATCTTCCCCACTTTGTTCAGCAATAGTAGGCAATCTATTTGCAACAGAAGCAACAGGTGGTGTGACAACCTTTGGAACATCCTTCACAACCTAAATTTTCCTAGGTTGAATTTTCTTTTGTGCCAACTCATATCTCTTTTGTCTACATTGCTCCATAGTATGACCTATCCCATGACAATCTGTACAGATTATAGGCTTACATTCATAATAAACCTTTTGATATTGAATCTTACCTTTCTCATCTGTAAAAGAAATCAGCTCTGGGAATGCTTGATCTATATTAACTTCCACTAACAAACGAGCATAAGCTAACATATCTTTTTGGGCAGTTGCCTTGTCAGTCCTGATTGGTTTACCAATCAACCCAGCCAGTTTATGCAATGAGCTTTGTCCCCAATATTTCAAGGGAAGCCCAGGAAATCAGATCCAAGTTGGGACTACTTTAACATTCTCAGCATTAATATCCAACTCCGGAGTCCATTTCTTGACAATAACCGGTTTCCTATCATACATGATAGGTCCTGCCTCAATTGCCCTCTCCCTGTCATCAATGGTTCTAAATTTCACCATAAACACACCATTGTCCAGTATAACAACCTTATGAATAGCAAAATTCCTCCAAACACGTCGAATAAAGCCATCAATAATTCTATATGGTGGTTTAATTCCAAGTATATAGCAAACAACCGATGTACCCCAAATAGTCTAATTCAGGTTGGACATCCTCAATAGTGATTACTACCCCATTTCCATCTTCCCCCTCCTTGTTATTGCCAATTTCATCATTTCCCACCCTTCTATTGCTACTTTCAGCCAAGTCCAATCCCTCTTCAGTCAAATTTTGAAATAAAGAATGGCGCCAATTAGTGTTACATGGATGGCTCACCAATTGTTGCATAGGGTGTGGCGAAGGTAGAACATTCATTACTTGTGGCGTGCGAATCGAATCAATCCATGATGCCGTAAGACTTCTTGCTGCTTTAAATGCTGCCTTATCCTGTCGTGATACCTCCTGATCAATCATGTGTGATTCCTGATCATCCTCTTCCTCAGACGACCAACTAAGAGCAGTTACCTCCAAAAGTTCATTAACATCCTTCGATTTCCTCGCATCCCCTGATTGTGGTTTTCAAATTACTTTCTCCTTCGGAATATCGATTTTTTGCTTCTGCTTCTGATTATTCTTCTGACCTCCCTGTCCTTTCTTTGCCCCTTTTGCCATAGCATTCAGCAGAGCTGAGGAACCAGTCAAGAAAAGGAAATCAATTTGGGAATCCGCAAAACCCTAGAGAGAAGTCAGAGTTTCTCTCACTAGAAATCATTTATAATCACTTTATGTATAAGTTTATGTTTATGTTTATTTTAGTTTATGTTTATGTTTATTTTGAAGTTTATGTATAAGTTAATAATTGTATGTTTAAGTTCAATTAATAACAAAAAGTTAAAAAAACGTACTTGTGTAATCTACGTTTAAGCTTCACTTATTATCTGAATTGACATTTCAATACAACTTTTTGCATTATTGTTCTGCTTTTAACATTATTATTCTGCTTTTTACATTATTGTTCTGTTTTTTACATTATTGTACTGCTTTTAACATTATTGTTCTGCTTTTTTAACATTATTGTTCTGCTTTTTACATTATTGTTCTGCTTTTTTACATTATTGTACTGCTTTTAACATTATTGTTCTGCTTTTTTAACATTATTGTTCTGCTTTTAACATTATTGTACTGCTTTTTACATTATTGTTCTGCTTTTTACATTATTGTACTGCTGCTTTTATGTATTATTGTTCTGCTTTTACATTATTGTACTGCTTGTAACATTATTGTTCTGCTTTTATGTATTATTGTTCTGCTATATAACTCGAGCATACTTGTTCACCATTTGCTCACACCAAATCTAAACACATTGTCAAATTTATACAATGAATTCCTTCAACTTAAACTTTACCGCTTCAAGTTCATCTAGTTCTGAGGATGAAATAAGATCATCCCGAGCAAACATGGATCAAGAAATAGATGAATTCTTGATCAATGTTGTTCAACCAAATGTTCCAACTCTTATATCAAATGTTACTCCAGCACCACGGAATAGAAGAGCAAAAGTGACTGATCCTAATGAGGATCATCAGCGGCCTATTCGAGGCAGGGAAGAAGGCCATAGACGATTGTTCAATGATTACTTTGCTGATCAACCAGTCTATCCTGCTCGTTTATTTCGTCGAAGATTTCGAATGCAGCGACATGTCTTTCTTCGGATTATGGAAAGTGTCGTACCAAGTGATACATGGTTCACTCATAAAAGAGATTGTACGGGACGGTTAGGTTTATCGCCCCTTCAGAAGTGTACAGCTGCTTTTCGAATGCTTGCGTACCGGGTAGCGGCGGACTCGCTTGACGAGTATGTGCGAATTAGTGAAAGCACAGCTCGAATAGCACTAATGAAATTCACCAAGGGGGTTATCAACCAATTTGGTGCCGAGTACTTGAGACGGCCAACTCCAGATGATTTGGCTAGACTACTTGCGTACGGTGAAGAACGTGGATTTCCGGGCATGATCGGCAGCATAGATTGTATGCATTGGGAATGGAAAAATTACCCGACGGCATGGAAAGGACAATATCAAGGAAGAGCTAGTGTTGCTACTTTAGTTCTTGAAGCTGTGGCTGATCGTGACTTATGGATATGACATTCTTTCTTTGGGATACCAGGTTCGTGCAATGACCTGAATGTTCTTCACCGATCTCCTGTGTTTAGGGATGTTTTAGAAGGTCGAGCACCATCCGTGCAGTTTACGGTGAATGGTAACCAATATGATAAGGGTTATTATCTCACTGATGGTATATATCCGAATTGGGCAATATTCATTCAATCAGTTACATGTCCTCAAACTCGCAAGGACAAGTTATTTGCTCAACACCAAGAAGGAGCTCGAAAAGATGTTGAGAGAGCATTTGGGGTGCTGCAATCTCGGTTTGCTATAGTTCGTAAACCATCCCCCGCATGGGATGAGGAAATTCTCAATGATATCATGTTGTCTTGCATTATCATGCACAACATGATTGTGGAAGATGAACGAGATACATATGCACACTACGCAGATACTACTGAATTCACTTCAAACACAAGTAATAATGCCGACGAATTTGAATATTATCATGATCGGATCATAGAAATATCAACCGTTACATGGGAATAGAGATGCAATTGAAGATCAGCATGTGCATCAATCTTTGAAACGTGATTTGGTTGCCAATATATGGCAGAAGTTTGGCCGTAACGCTAATTAAGAGCATTTCATTATGTATTTTATGTATTTCGTTCCTAATTAAGTTTATAATTCGTTCTTGTATTTCATTATATGTCTCTAAATTAAAAACATATCAAAAATGCTAATTGTGTCTCATAAATTAATTATTAGATCGCTAATTATGTATGCATAAGATAGTGGTAGCTAATTTCGTATTCAATTAATTAATAAAAATATATTAAAAACGCTAATTGCATATGCTACGTATTAATAATAGCTAATTATGTAGATAACTTAATTATTAAAATGATAATTTAGATTTCAAAATTATTAATTTAACTAATTAATAATAAAATAGCAATTAGTAATGAATATTCATATCATTAAAAAGTAAATAATAAAAATATTGTATAATGGTGGTTGGGTGATGAGAGAGAAAAAGTAGTTGGGTGGGGTCAAAAAGTAAGAGAGAGAGGAAAAAGTAGTTGGGATGATCTTTTTTTGGTTCATTGTTAAGAAGAAAGTGGGAAAAGATTGTGGGATGTAATTTTTTAGAGAGAGAAAGTTAGAAAGAGAGTGGGATGATCTTTTTTTTCATTCATCAATAATGGTGCTCTTATGGGCTTGGCAATTTATTTACTCACATGGCAGCAAGGCTCTTGAGGATTGGTGTTGGGGAGATAGGCCGGATCTTATTTTCATAATGGAAACAAAGATTCATGTAAGGAGGTTAGAACTAATTCGCAATAGATGCGGTTTTGTTAATTGCATTTGTTTGGATAGTAATGGAAGATCGGGTGGAATGGGTTTTTGGCGGCGAGTGGTCAACGTTAAGATGTGCTCTTTTTCTTCTCACCACATGGACATTGATATTTGTGATTCTACTGACGGTTCTCAATGGAAGGAGATTGGTATATATGGATGGCCCGAAGCTACAAATAAGCATTTTACGTGGGATCTTATGAAGACAATCACATTGGGTTGTTCTCTTCCCCTGCTAATGTTTGGTGAATTAACGAAATTTTGGGACTGCATGAGAAAGATGGGGGCTATTAGAGGGGAGAGACAAATGGATTCATTCCATAATGCTCTAAATGACTGCGATTGTCGTGATATCGGCTTCAAAGGCAACATTTTTACATGGCAACGTGGCACTTTACTGGATACTTTGATTCGAAAAATATATAGATTTATCGCTAATCCTCTATGGTGTTCCATGTTCCCTTACTTTGAGGTTATTAATAATCCTATTTGCCATTACCATGCCCCTATTTTGCTGAAATTTGGTGAGCATGATGTGACAAAGAAGTGTGATAAAATTTTCAGAATTGAGGCATTGTGGCTCTCAAATGATGATTGCGGAAAAGGTCGTGTCGGAAGTCTGGAAAGATAACGCGCCTTGCTCTAGTGACTCGGAACTTATCGGCATGGGTTTATGTTTCTTTTAATTTGGTGCTGTGAGAAATAGAATTAAAGAAGCTAAAAAACGTCTTAATGTTCTCCAAGGAGGTAGTCTTGACGCTAACCTTTTTATTGCAATGTACTGCCCTTTCGGATGAAATTGATGACTTGCGAAGACTCTAAGAATCTTATTGACATGCCCATGCTAGCAGCTCAATCAAATAAATTGAGGGACGGAGATAAAAAAATATGAAGTACTTCCACCATAAAGCTAGCCAGAGAAAGAAACGGAATAATATTGTGGGGCTCTTTGATGAACATGGATAATGGAAAGAAAGCAAGGAGGATATGGACAACGTCATCTCTACAGAGAACCCAACCCAAATGGAGGATGCTATTGAGGGGGTCGATTCTTTGGTCACGGATGAGATGAACGATGTGCTTGATTTAGAGCCGACGGGGGAGAAAATCGGGGAAGCTTTATTTCAAATGCATCCGAATAAAGCCCCTGGTCCGGATGGGATGCATGCCTTGTTTTTTCAGAAATTTTGGGATGTATTAGCGGTGATGTGATCAGGTTTGTGAAGAAATGGTGGCGAGGTGAGGCAAGTTTACATGAGATTAAAACACATGCATATTGTTAATTCCAAAAATGTAATAAGCCTAAGAGAATGGCAGAGTTTAGACCCATGAGTCTGTGCAATGTTATCTATAAAATCATCTTCAAAACTCTTGCTAACAAGTTGAAGCCTTTCCTTGGTTCGTTTATTTCGATCACCCAAAGTGATTTTGTCCCAAAGAGGCTAATAACGGACAATGCATTTGTTACTTTTGAAAATTTTCATGCTATGAAACGGATAGGGGAATTGAAGGAAAAGATGGCCTACTTGCTCTTAAGCTAGATATGAGTAAAGCTTACGATAGACTATAATGAGGTTTTTTGGAGAAAGTTGTGCAAAAATTGTGCTTATGGCCTAGTTGGATTGAAAGGATTATAAGTTGTCTATCAAGTGTATCTTTCTCTTTCAAGTACAACCGTACTATCTCTGGCTCTTTAACTCCTTCTCGAGGTCTCCGTCAAGGAAATCCTCTATCGCCATATTTATTTGTTTTTTGTGCAGATGCATTTTCGACGTTATTAAGAAAAGTTGCGGAGGAGAAATCAATTCACGGGGAAAGAATTTGCAAAGATGCTCCAAAAATTTCTCATCTCTTTTTTGCCGATTACAGTATACTTTTTGCTCAAGCTAATTTGCAAGAATGCTCTAAGGTTGTTGATATTGTCTGTAAATATGAAAGAACATCTGGTTAGAAAATCAATCTAAGCAAGACGGAAGTCGTTTTTAGTAAAAGTGTGAGTTAGGAAAGAAGACAGGAGATTATTACTGATACCCTTGGGGTTTGTGAAGTGGATGGTCATGAGAAGTATTGAGGGGTGCCAACTATAATAGGGAGATCTAAGAAGGCAGTTTTTGCATTGTCAAAGGAACGTAGATGGAAGAAACTACAAGGGTGGAAGGAAAAATTATTGTCACGCCCGGAAAAGGAGGTCTTAATTAAAGCGTCGCTCAGGCTATTTCCACTTATATAATGAGTATTTTTCGGGTATTGGCTGGTCTTATTAATGAAATTCACTCCATTTTGGCAAGATTATGGTGGGATTCCCGAGGTACAGAGAAAAATATGCATTGGCATAGTTGAGAAAACCTTTGTCTTCCCAAATCAATGGGTGGTATGGGCTTTCAGGATTTGAAATGTTTTAATCAAGCATTACTTGCCAAGCAAGGGTGGCACCTTTACTCTTCGCCTAATTCTTTGCTCCATGAAATTTTGAAGGCAAGATACCATAAAACCATAAGCTTTATTGAGGCCTTTCGTGGTAATGATCCGAGCTATAGTTGGAGTAGCATTTGGGAGGTGAAATCTTTATTATTGGAAGGTCTAAGATGGCGTGTTGGGAATGGATCTTCTATAAAGGTATCGAAAGACGCATGGCTTCCTGGTGAAGGTATTTCATATGTTCCTACTCCTAGTGGGGATAGCAATATGGGTATGAAGGTGGAAGAGCTCATTGACTTTGAGCATGGTAATTTGAGATTAGGGTATTGGCTTGGCAGGTTGGGACACTTGAGAACCTGTGCGCTTTACTTCGGTGAGGCAGAATCTGACTTGTGGAAATTAGTGTGGAGGTTGGGAGGTCCTCCGAGTTATGCCATTTCTTATGGCGTGCTTGTAAGGGAAACTTGGGAGTTATGGACATGATGCATACTCGACACCTGCGTGAGTCAAGGATGTGTACGGTGTGTGATAATGGCGATGAAACAAGATTCTATTTCTTCTTCGATTGTAAACACGCACGAGAGATATGGTCCCATAGTGAGTTTGAGTCACTTATTGTCGATGCTCCAAGTTCATCTTTTGCTGCAAGGTTGTGTTGGCTAGCGAGTAAAATAGAAAAAGACAAGTTGCGTGTCTTTATCTCTCTAGCGTGGGCTGCTTGGTTTGTCGTAATAAGGTGACTTTTGATGTCCATGCGAGTATAGACTCTACTACCATTGCACCAGGTTTTTAAAACTCAATGAGGATTATGCCACCTATAATGCAAAGGTAGGAATGGCATGTTCTTCTTCCTTTCTTCCCTCTACTGCTACGTGGTCTTTGCTCCCTACCAATCGTGTAAAGATAAATGTGTATGCTCACGTGTTGGAAGGCAGGGGTGTCCCTTTTTGAGTGGTTATTATTAGGGGTGAATACGGGTATCTTAGGGTTGAAGATGTGAAGAAATTTGATACCAAGTGGTCGCCTAAGTATGTAGAAGCAGGAGCTGCACGATATGGTCTGGAAGTGGCAAGAAAGTTGGGTTTTAATAATGTGATCCTTGAAAGCGACGCTCTGAATGTGGTTCTATTTATAAATAACAAGGTTGATGGAGCGGCTCCGGTCTTCCTATTTAATTTTATGAGGACATTGGCATGACTAGTGCTTCTTTTGACTCTTTTAGGTGTGTTCATGTTAGACGAGCGGGAAATACGGTTGTTCATTATGTAGCTATATGGGAATTGATTAAAATTTGGTGCATATTTGTTTGAACTCTTCTCTCCAAAGCCTTGAGGCTTTGGTGGAACTTGGTCTAATATAATCGTTCGGGCCGCTTGGTCTTTCCCTAAAAAAAAGTCATTGTAATTTCTAAATTTTGAAATTTTTGTTATTTATTTGTTTTTTTTTTGTTTGCATAATATGAAATTTTGGTTACTTTTTTTTTATTATTTTCTGATTATTTTTGGCGATGTGAATTGTTCAATTATCAAATTTCAATATTTTTAAGGGAAACCCACAAGGAAAACTAGTTCATTAAATCAACAAAAGCCAAACTAACAATAGCATCATCTGGTAACTCATTGCGCCACACTCGCTTGCCAACTTCCATAGGATGTGTAATCCCCCATAATTTTAAAGGATTTTATAAATATATTTTATCATTTATATATTTATATTTTAGTTGAAATGATTTTATTATTTAAAGAAGGTTGACTATTTTAAAAGTCAAATGAAATTATTTTAAGAATTTAATAAAGTTGAAAATATTTTAATTAGGCATGCTTTGAAAAGGTTTGAAATACGAAGTTGATTTGGAAAAGAAGTCTAAGTGGACTTGAGGAGCCCAAATTCTAAGTAGATTAGGAAAGATGAGTTATATTGATGCTAGGAGTTCTAATTTATCAATCCTAGTCGTCATCAAATTCTATTCAAACTCAATCTCATTTTCCTAAGCCCAAAAGAAAACCCTACTTATAAATACCTTAAGCCCAATTATTTTTAGGGATATTATCTCAGATAACCCTGACATATAGGCCTTTTTCCCAAATAACCCAGACATTTTCACCCCTATCTCGGATAACCCTAAACTCGTATTTTGTCATTAAACTTAACGGAATAGCTAACGGCGTTAACTCTTTGACATTTGTAATTAACAACCTAATCTTTTAAAAGAAAAAAAAATCATTTGTGTTCATCATCCCCTTCACTCTTGTTCTTCATATCATGTCTTCATCCTCTCACTCTCCTCTACCTCCTCCACGTGCTGTTGGCACTTTCTTGACTCATTGTGGTTGGAACTCAATTCTTGAAGGGATCGTGGCTGGTGTAAGGTTGCTTGCTTGGCCAATGGGGGCTGATCAATTCTCGAACTCAATTCTACCACCACCTGATTTTCTCTCTCCTCCTCCATTCCCCTGCTTCACCACTCTCTCTTCTCCACCACCCCCTGATTTTATCTCTTTCTCTCTCCTCCCTCAACGTCTCCTTCCCAGACCTTCGTCTCCACCATCACGCATCCACCATTCCTACCCAGAAATTTCGACCGAAGAAATGCAGATTTGGAAGCTCGAAATTCTACACAAAAATAGAGAAATTTCGACCTAAGAAATGCAGATTTGGAAGCAGACCGATGATTTGAGCAGAACAAACTAGAAATGAAGTTGCAAAAGAAGAAGATGATGGTGCTCATGATGAACCGATTTCGAAGCTTGTAGAAGAATATGATTCTCATGTAAATTTTTTGCTCTATAAATTTGATGTTGTAATTGGGTTTTTAATGTGCTTTTGGATGATTCTCCAATTGTTGATTGCATCTCAATGTTTAGAATTCCCGTTTTTCTCTTCTTCTTTTTTTACTTTGAGATCTGAATTAATTTTTTTTACATGAATTTGATTTTATTTATCTCAACCGTCCATTCATGTTTTTACATTTTTTTGTGTGGTTTTAGCTGCTCATGGAATTAGTCTTAAGATTGATTTATAATATTTTCTCTTGTATCATTAATGGAGTATACTATTGGCTATGACTTTAGATCTTGATGGGTTGACAACTATAAAACTTGGCTCAACTTACATGAATTTGATTTTATTTATCTCAACTCTCTCGCTTTGGTATCTGTTGGTTTCCGATCTGTAGAATGGTGTTGGTTAGTGTTTTGGGTATGTTTTGATTTAGTTTGAGAAAGTGAAATCACATATATGGAGGTATACGCACAGGGGTTTGTTGCCTCCCAGACACGTGCTGCACATTTATGGTGAAGGAGGAGGTGGAGGAGGTGAAGGAGAGGAGATGAGAGAGAAAATCATGGTGGTGGAGGAGGTGGAGGAGGTGAAGGAGAGGAGATGAAGACATGGAGTGAAGAACAGGAGAGAGGAAGATGAAGAACACAATTTTTTTTTAAAAAAAATAGGTTTTTAATTACAAACGCCAAATAGTTAACGTCGTCAACCAATCCGTCAAGTTTAATGATGAAATACGAGTTCAGGGTTATCCGAGATAGGGGTGAAAATGTCGGGGTTATTTGGGAAAAAGGTCTATATGTCAGGGTTATCTGAGATAATATCCCTTATTTTTACCACACAGAGATTATTTTCTCTCTCCTCTCTCAAAACTCATGGCACACTATTCTCTTTCCCTTCCTTCACTCGTTTTTTCTCTCACCCGAATCTGATTGTCCAGATTTCTCATAGTTCCGTTTATTTTTAGCCAAAAATTCCTTCTGAGAAATTGTAGATCTCGAAAAGTTATTGAACTTACGCTCAAGAATCACTCGATTCCGATTATTATTCTATCAGTTATGACCTCTGCAAGTTTCGCAATTTTGCTGCCATATTTCACTCGTGATTTCGGTATTTCACTCTTTTTCTCCCTTTTTCTTTTGATTATTTTCCTCGTTTTCTTATATATTGATTTCATATATATTGATATAATATTTCAAAGTATTATTTTGTTAAATTATTGTTAAAAGATTGTATCTTTAATTATTTCAGATTATATGTTTCATATTATTAAGCAAAAAAATTTCAGATTTAATATTTTATGTTCAAGGAGAGATTTAAATATTAAAGTCTTGATTTTTGAGGTTTTAAAAGCCTATTTTAGTAGTACCATATTTTAGGGTTTGAAATATTTAATCTTTGGTGTCAAAAGAATTTTAGAAAAGGTTTTGACACGTTTTTAAGTGAAGTTTTATTGCTGTAAATTTATTGGTATATTGATATACCAATGTTTTGTATTTTGTTAGGCGGAGATTATTCCCTAGGCAGCTTTTAGAGTAGAAAAGTGGCCTCTCAATTTGTCTACACAAGGTACGTACATACTTGTGTGATTATATGATTAGTATCATGATTTAAGGAGGAAAAAGTTGTAGTATCATGTATAGGAACTTTATAAGTTCATATATGATTTTTAGTATGACTGATTTCTACATGTTTTATGCCTGTGAGCAAGCATGTTAATTATTAGATTTATTATGAGTAAAGAATTGTCATGTTTGTATGGATTCATTGATGCAAGCATGTGGATGGGAACTTAAATTATTAATTCACATGGGGGAATTAATATGTTATTAAGATTGATTCATGATTATTCATGTGTTCCCTTACAAGTATTATTTTCACTACTTTATAAGGACTGTGGGCCTTATTTGGTAAGTTGACAAGTATGCCTTTTAAAGGTAAGTTTGATTGTTGGCTAGGGTCAACAAATGAGAAAGTTAAGATTAAAAGAAAGTAAGTCTTGGGTTGTAAGTTGTGATCACTTATTAAATCCTAAGATAAAAGAAGTTCAGTTGTGAATGTTGAATTGTTATTTCTGTGTTGCTTGTATGTGTGTCATAACAAGTAATAATTTATAAAGAACGTAAAGTGTAATAAGGATGGTTATAGACTTTAGACTGGTGCACGTCTAGAGTTGGACATTAGGAGTTGGGGTACATGGTGAGCGAGCCATGGCTTTTTACAGGAGATGGATTGATCACCATCCCTTTTTCAGTTAGCAAAGGTTCCTCGATATCGCAGGTCATTTCTGAAATACGTGGTAGCTCCCGTATTTCGTCTTCGTAATGAAGGCATTAGTAGATAAGACAACTCAGGTCCAATAACTATTCCATTTGAGTAATAAAAATATGTTTAGAGTTAGTTCAGTTAAAAGTTGTCTGCAGAATGTTATATGATTATATTATTATTTTTCTCTGCATGTTATTTATTTAGTATCATGTTAGGAAAGTTTATGTATTATTATGTAGTACTCAGCTTTGCTGATTACGTGCTTTGTTTGTATGTGTTGATCATGGCTTTGCCTTATTGATCCTGTGATGACCCAATTTTGGTGAGCAGATTCTCTAGAGCATTGACATTTATAGGTTCGCAGATGTAGCATCATTGGGAATCTGAGAATGGAGAGCTTGTGTAATTTAGTTTATCATGTTTCCGCATTAGTAGGAACATATTTTAATAAGTTTGTTTGAGTAGACATTTATAGAGTAATTGTTTTTGAAGTACTTAGTTATTTATTTATTTATGATAATAAAGTATAAAGTTTAGTTAGATGTTTTCCGCTGCAAAATTCTGAATAAGCCAATACGTTATCACACGGGCGATAATACTTGGGTAATTCTCTAAGTTTTATATTATAAAGGTATTCTGAAAAGAGAGAATTATCGGGGTGTTACAAAGTGGTATCTGGGAGCCTTAGGTTATTTTCAAAACTTTTAGGCGTCTAACTAACTTACTAGTTATTTGAATAGACTCTTAGAATTGCTCCTACTTGTTCGTTTTGAAAAACTTATAGGAATATATTATTATATGTATATTTCAGAGGACCAAAATTTTTTTTTAGGGGTCCGATTTTTTTTATCATTGTCCGAAAATTTTATTTGCTCGAAATTTTTTGTTATTTCAATTTTTTTTTGTGATAATTCGAAAATTTTAGGATTCCGAAATTGTTTTTTTTTAAGAAAAAAAAAACTTCGAATTGTTTTCCTCTTTCGGATTTTAGAAGTCTGAATTTTTTTTATTTAATCGAAATTTTTTTTTAGTTCGACATTTAATTAGTACTATTTTATAAGGATGCCTGCATTATTTTCTCATGCCTTCAAAGTTTTAATTGTTGCATTGTGAGAATGGGTAGTATAGGAAGGGCATATAGGATAGAAATATTATATGCCTGCATTGAATAGTTAGTTCAACATGATTATTATTTTCTTCCCCGCTAACTATTCATGATTATTTTTTTCTTCCCCTGCAAATTGTTTGTATTTTTCTTGCCTGCTAAGTGTTATATTCTTGTGCCTATGATGTTAATGACAACTTGTGTATTATTATTTTTGGGAATGTGTACAGGGAGAGTACTAAGTATATCCATTGGAATAGGTTTAATTTATTTGTTATAGATCCCTAACCATGTCTGTCAGGCAAGTTAATAGAATTGGCAGGCAAGTTAATAGAGTAGGAAGCCATCATAACCCAATTGTATTGAGTGATGATGAGAATGTTCGATGTCATGAGCTCCGGAAGTGATAGCTACACTAGCTTAGAGAGCATTATGCGTTATGTGTTAAAAGTAGGCATCCCCGTTAGCGATATATGAAGTAATTCACGAGTTTGATCGTACTAGAGCGCAAACCTGAAAGGACATCTACAATGTTACTTGGAGACCTTATCTGAGCGATGTTAGTGATTTAGAGATGGATGGAAATGGACATCAACCCAAAAGGATTCGAAGATCTACTAGATCTAGGAATTCAGGTTATTATTATTATTATAGTGAAAACTCTGGAGACTTTGAAGATAAAATGTTTACGCCATAAAAACATAAAGGAAATAAGGATAGGAATGATAATGTAACTCCATAAGAGTATTTATTTATGCTTTAAGATTAGTTGTTGGAAAGTAGTCAAGCTACAATGGTTTAAATTTCGTTCTTTAGCATCTTTATATTATTGAGGAATAAGTTGGTTATTTTGGATTGGAAAATATTCTTGTTATCGTTCGTGGAATAAAAGTTATTATTCAATTATTTGAGTTGAGTGAGAATATATTTTAGTACGTGAAAAGGGGAAATATTTTATTTATTATGATTGGTTTCATTTGATCCTTATGTGATTATTTATTCATGCGTGAATATATGATTGTTATGGTTCATAATGTGTGAACTTAGTGTTATAGTAACTTCATGAGAAATTATTTGTTGATGCGATCTTTATGGTCAAATCAAATGTTGTCTTCGTAGGAAATGGCAAGTAAGTGTGAATCGAAACCAAAGTAGAGTTACGTTAAATTTCAGTCGCGAAGTAGAGTGTCAAACAACAATGATGCCTTAGCTTCTGCTATTCGCCTATTGGCAGAGAAATTGACTCACGAAAGAACTGAGAGCCCCGATTCTGATGGGGACATGTTTGAGAGACTAGCTAAGATTAAATCATCGTACTATAAGGGGCAAGCTGACCCTACCTTCTTAAAGAGTGGATTAGGGAGTTTGAAAAGATTTTCGGGGCTATGAACTGTCCTGAAGGTATAAAAGTAGGTCAAGTTGTACTGTATCTGAAAGATGAGGCTGACTTATGGTGGAAAGAAAATGGAAATAGACTTAGTGTTGTGGAAGAGTTTAATTGGGAATCCTTTATTGCTGCTTTAAGGGAAAAAATTTACCCAGCTTTTATGAGAAAGAAAAGGCTCAGGAGTTCATAGACCTTAGGATGGGGAGCATGACCATCTCTGAGTATTATAGCAAATCCATAGCATTGTCTAGGTTTTTAGGTAGTAGCCACTGAGGAGTTAAAGGCTCAGTGATTTGAATAAGGTTTGATTGAGGAAATTCAATTGGGGTTAGTAGATTATGAAGAAATTGACTTGTCTATCAGTATTCCTATTGGGGAGATCATAAGGTGTACCAAGCTGTTTAGAAATTTGCCTTAGAAGATAGGAGACTATGTTTTTCCAATATGACTTAATAGAATTCAATTTGGGAGACCTAGATGTGATTCTTGGGATGAATTGGTTAAGTCTTTACAAGGCCAATATCGACTGTGAGATTCAGAAGGTAGTGTTAAGAAACCCTTTGGGAAAATTGACATCCTATAGACGCTTTGGAAAACCTAAGAAGTTTGGAGTTATCTCTGCTATGCAAGTAAGAAAGTTGATGAGAAAGGGGTGTGAGTTATTCTTCTGTAGTGTGCAGGATATGAGTAAGGAAGTTGAAGTGAAGCTTGAGGATGTTCCAATTGTGAACGAGTTTATGGACGTGTTCCGAGTGAGATTTCGGGTATGCCTTTGTTAGAGCCGTTGAGTTCACCATAGACTTAGTTCTTGAACCGCACCTATATCTAAAGCACCCTATAGAATGGCACCTCCGGAAATGAGTGAGTTCAAGACCTTGATTGCAAGAATTGTTCGATAAAGGTTATATTAGGCCTAGTGCATCACCTTGGGGAGCTCCTGTGTTGTTTGTGAAGAAAAAGGATGGAAGCATGAGGCTATGTATTGATTATAGGGAGTTGAATAATGTAACCATCAAGAACAAATATCCTTTGCCTAGAATAGATGACTATTCGACCAGTTGAATGGAGCGAGTGTGTTCTCAAAGATCGACTTACGTTCGGGATATCATCAATTGAGGGTAGCCGATAAGGATGTACCTAAGAGCGCCTTTAGAACGCGTTATGGTCACTATGAGTTCACCGTAATGTCATTTGGGTTAACCAATGCTCCCTGCTATATTTATGGACTTAATGAATAGGATCTTTCATGAGTTTCTAGATAAGTTTGTGGTAGTTTTCATTGATGACATACTGATATATTCGAGGAATGAGGCTGAGCATGATAAGCACTTGAGGATCATTTTGGAGACATTGAGGAAAAACCAATTGTATGCCAAGTTCTCTAAGTGTGAGTTCCGTTTGGAGAAAGTAGTGTTTCTTGGGTCATTATGTGTCTAAGGAAGGAGTCTCAGTAGATCCTGCTAAGATTCAAGTTGTGAGTGAGTGGCCAATTCCAAAGAGCGTGTCAGATATTAGAAGTTTCTTAGGTCTAGCTGGCTATTATAGGAGATTTGTGAGAGATTTCTCGAAGATAGCAAGACCTATGACCAATTTGATGAAAAAGGAGTCAAAATTTGAGTGGAGTGAAAAGTGTGAAGAAGCCTTTCAGATTTTGAAAGATCGTTTAACCTCTGCATCTATTTTGACCCTGCCTGATGGGAATGAGGGATTTGAGGTATATAGTGATGCTTCGAAGAATGGTTTGGGATGTGTGCTGCAACGGAATGGGAAGGTGATTGCGTATGCGTCGCGTCAGTTGAAACCTTATGAGGCTAATTACCCTACCCATGGCCTAGAGTTAGCTGCCATAGTGTTTGCATTCAAAATTTGGAGACATTACCTCTATGGAGCGACTTGTAAGATATTCACAGACCATAAAAGCTTGAAGTACATTTTCACTCAAAAATACCTGAATATGAGGCAAAGAAGATGGCTGGAGTTGATTAAGGATTATGACCTAGACATCCAGTATCATGAGGAGAAAGCAAATGTGGTTGCTGATGCCTTCAGCAGAAAATCGAGTCATAGCTTGAGTACCTTGATAGTCCCTGAGGAGTTGTGTCGAGATATGCAAAGGCTGAGTCTAGAACTCTTAAATCCTGGGAACGTGAGGCAAGACTTAGCGCTCTATCTTTGGGTTTGTCAGTTTTCGATGAGATCAAAGAGGGTCAAGTTGGGGATGAGCACCTAGATAAGATCAAGGAGAAAATTAGGCAAGGTAAGGAAGCTGACTTTAAGATTCATGATGATGGGAGTTTAAGGTTTAAAGGGAGGTGGTGTGTACCACAAAAATATAATGACCTTAAGAGACGCCTTATGGATGAGGGGCATAATACTCCATATTCTGTGCACCCTGGGGTGACAAGTTGTATAAGGACCTTAAGGGTATCTATTGGTGGCTAAATATGAAGCGAGAGGTAGCCGAGTATGTGTCTAAGTGCCTAACCTGTCAGAAAGTGAAGATAGATCATAAGAGACCCATGGGGAAGGTTCAATCCTTAGAGGTTCCTGGATGGAAGTGGGATTCTATTTCTATGGACTTTGTGACTGCCTTACCTAAAACGAGGAGTGGAAACGACACTATTTGGGTTATTGTGGATAGATTGACCAAATCCAATGTGTTTATACCCATTAAGGAGACATGGAAAAAGAAGCAACTTGCTAAGACATACATTAGGCATGTGGTGAGACTACATGGAGTTCCTAAGGATATCATTTCTGATCGTGACTCTAGGTTTCTTTCGAAATTTTGGAAAAAGGTCCAATTAAACCTTGGGACAACATTGAAGATGAGTACTGCCTTTCACCCTGCGACTGATGGTCAGACTGAGAGGACTAACCAGACTATGGAGGATATGTTGAGAGCATGTGCTATTGACTTTCAAGGTAGTTGGGAGGACCAATTAGACCTGATTGAGTTTTCTTATAATAATAGTTATCATGCGAGCATTAAGATTGCACCTTTTGAGGCATTATATGGACGGAAGTGTAGAAGCCCCATTTGTTAGAATGACTTTAGTGAAAATATAGTCTTGGGGACAGAGTTTATTGAGGAAACTGTCAAGAATGTCAGACTAATTCAGGCTAGAATCCAAGCTGTGCAAGATAGGCAGAAGAGTTATGCTGATTTGAAACGACGCGAGGATGAGTTTGCTATAGGTGATAAGGTGTTCTTGAAAGTATCACCCACTAAGGGCGTCATGAGATTTGGGAAAAAGGGCAAGTTAAGTACTAAGTATGTAGGCCCATATGAGATTTTAGAGCGAATTGGGAAAGTAGCCTATAGATTGGCATTACCAATGGAGTTTGAGAAGATGCATGATGTGTTCCATATTTCCCAACTCGAACGCTATATCCCTGATGAGCGTCATGTCCTAGAGCCTGAACGGATTCAGATCGATAGTAGCCTCACATATGAGGAAAGACCTGTCAAGATTCTCGACAGGAAAGTGCGTAGTACACGCAATAAGGACGTCCACATCGTGAAAGTACTTTGGTCTAACCACGAATCTGAACAGGCAACGTGGGAAGCCGAAGATGAGATGAAAAAGAAGTATCCAGACTTGTTCCTTGAGGTGAGTTACGAGGGCGTAACTCGTTTTCTTTAAGGGGGATAGAATGCGATAAATTTCGCGCTTTTTGTCTATTTTATGAGATTTTAATGCATATGTACGCCTATGTTGGGCAATTTGCACATGTTAGTGCTAAAGAAGTAGATTCTCCGCGTAAGAAAGCGTGTTCATAAGTAACACAAGTGTTTTAAGTTAGCAAAAGTGTGCACAAGTAGCACGAATCTTTGTAAACTTTTGAAAAGAAGAGTTCAAGTTTTGAAAAATATATGAGATTTCGTGTCAAGTTTCGGGACGAAACTTCTTTTAAGGAGGGTAGACTGTAATCCCCCATAATTTTAAAGGATTTTATAAATATATTTTATCATTTATATATTTATATTTTAGTTGAAATGATTTTATTATTTAAAGAAGGTTGACTATTTTAAAAGTCAAATGAAATTATTTTAAGAATTTAATAAAGTTGAAAATATTTTAATTAGGCATGCTTTGAAAAGGTTTGAAATACGAAGTTGATTTGGAAAAGAAGTCTAAGTGGACTTGAGGAGCCCAAATTCTAAGTAGATTAGGAAAGATGAGTTATATTGATGCTAGGAGTTCTAATTTATCAATCCTAGTCGTCATCAAATTCTATTCAAACTCAATCTCATTTTCCTAAGCCCAAAAGAAAACCCTACTTATAAATACCTTAAGCCCAATTATTTTTACCACACAAAGATTATTTTCTCTCTCCTCTCTCAAAACTCATGGCACACTATTCTCTTTCCCTTCCTTCACTCGTTTTTTCTCTCACCCGAATCTGATTGTCCAGATTTCTCATAGTTCCGTTTATTTTTAGCCAAAAATTCCTTCTGAGAAATTGTAGATCTCGAAAAGTTATTGAACTTACGCTCAAGAATCACTTGATTCCGATTATTATTCTATCAGTTATGACCTCTGCAAGTTTCGCAATTTTGCTGCCATATTTCACTCGCGATTTCGGTATTTCACTCTTTTTCTCCCTTTTTCTTTTGATTATTTTCCTCGTTTTCTTATATATTGATTTCATATATATTGATATAATATTTCAAAGTATTATTTTGTTAAATTATTGTTAAAAGATTGTATCTTTAATTATTTCAGATTATATGTTTCATATTATTAAGCAAAAAAATTTCAGATTTAATATTTTATGTTCAAGGAGAGATTTAAATATTAAAGTCTTGATTTTTGAGGTTTTAAAAGCCTATTTTAGTAGTACCATATTTTAGGGTTTGAAATATTTAATCTTTGGTGTCAAAAGAATTTTAGAAAAGGTTTTGACACGTTTTTAAGTGAAGTTTTATTGCTGTAAATTTATTGGTATATTGATATACCAATGTTTTGTATTTTGTTAGGCGGAGATTATTCCCTAAGCAGCTTTTAGAGTAGAAAAGTGGCCTCTCAATTTGTCTACACAAGGTACGTACATACTTGTGTGATTATATGATTAGTATCATGATTTAAGGAGGAAAAAGTTGTAGTATCATGTATAGGAACTTTATAAGTTCATATATGATTTTTAGTATGACTGATTTCTACATGTTTTATGCCTGTGAGCAAGCATGTTAATTATTAGATTTATTATGAGTAAAGAATTGTCATGTTTGTATGGATTCATTGATGCAAGCATGTGGATGGGAACTTAAATTATTAATTCACATGGGGGAATTAATATGTTATTAAGATTGATTCATGATTATTCATGTGTTCCCTTACAAGTATTATTTTCACTACTTTATGAGGACTGTGGGCCTTATTTGGTAAGTTGATAAGTATGCCTTTTAAAGGTAAGTTTGATTGTTGGCTAGGGTCAACAAATGAGAAAGTTAAGATTAAAAGAAAGTAAGTCTTGGGTTGTAAGTTGTGATCACTTATTAAATCCTAAGATAAAAGAAGTTCAGTTGTGAATGTTGAATTTTTATTTCTGTGTTGCTTGTATGTGTGTCATAACAAGTAATAATTTATAAAGAACGTAAAGTGTAATAAGGATGGTTATAGACTTTAGACTGGTGCACGTCTAGAGTTGGACATTAGGAGTTGGGGTACATGGTGAGCGAGCCATGGCTTTTTACAGGAGATGGATTGATCACCATCCCTTTTTCAGTTAGCAAAGGTTCCTCGATATCGCAGGTCATTTCTGAAATACGTGGTAGCTCCCGTATTTCGTCTTCGTAATGAAGGCATTAGTAGATAAGACAACTCAGGTCCAATAACTATTCCATTTGAGTAATAAAAATATGTTTAGAGTTAGTTCAGTTAAAAATTGTCTGCAGAATGTTATATGATTATATTATTATTTATCCCTGCATGTTATTTATTTAGTATCATGTTAGGAAAGTTTATGTATTATTTTGTAGTACTCAGCTTTGCTGATTACGTGCTTTGTTTGTATGTGTTGATTATGGCCTTGCCTTATTGATCCTGTGATGACCCAATTTTGGTGAGCAGATTCTCTAGAGCATTGACATTTACAGGTTCGCAGATGTAGCATCATTGGGAATCTGGGAATGGAGAGCTTGTGTAATTTAGTTTATCATGTTTCCGCATTAGTAGGAACATATTTTAATAAGTTTGTTTGAGTAGACATTTATAGAGTAATTGTTTTTGAAGTACTTAGTTATTTATTTATTTATGATAATAAAGTATAAAGTTTAGTTAGATGTTTTCCGCTGCAAAATTCTGAATAAGCCGATACGTTATCACACGGGCGATAATACTTGGGTAATTCTCTAAGTTTTATATTATAAAGGTATTTCTGAAAAGAGAGAATTATCGGGGTGTTACAGGATGAAAGTGAGCTAGTTCGTGCGCAACTTGGTTACTCGACCTCTTAACAAAATACCATAACACAGAAACAAAATAAGGAACTAAGTTGAGAATACTCAAAGCGTTAAGCCTTTTCTTTATCTTATGTTTTCTCTATCTAGACATTCTCTACCTTAGCGTTATTTCCAAAGTTTGTTTTCTTGTAACTGTTTAACCATGGATTCCATTCAACCAGACGAAAATCTAAACAACAACTTATCCAGTATGGATGAGGATATTCCTATAGCTTCTCCTGCTATAGTTAAATCTCCGACTACTCCCATTCCTATATCCTTTAGAGAAGCAATTGTAGCTTCTTCCCAATGGTTTAAGGAAGCCAAACAACTTGCCATTGAAGACAATGACTGGGAAGATATGGCGATAACACCGCCGGAAGACTCTAGAGTGGTCCAATTTTCAACCTCTCAATTGGAAGTGTTGCGTAATCCTTGGAAACTTACAATTATGGGTAAGTGCTTAGGGATATCAATTAGACCTTCCTTTATCACTCAACGTGTGCGAATTATGTGGAAGCCCAAAGGAAATTTGGAGTTCATAGATTTGGGGGGAAATGTTATCTTGTTTCGATTCTCTCTAGCAGATGATTATGAGCATGCTCTTTTAGGAGGGCCCTGGTTGATTCAAGATCATTATCTCATGGTTACCCAAGTGGCAACCAAACTTTAGACCGTCGGACAATCCTTTCAACAACATTATGGTTTGGATCCGCTTCCCGGAGCTCCCGGTGGAGTATTATAACAAGGACGCTCTTTTTGACATTGCTAAAATAGCAGACAAGCCAATTAGAGTCGGCTATGCTATAGATCATCTAACCAAGGCCAGATATGCAAGAGTAGCGCTGGAGATTGATCTGAAGAAGCCCCTGGTTTCACGAATCTGGGTGTCCAATGCTTGGCAAGTGGTTGAATACGAGAATATTCATTTACTGTGTTTTAAGTGTGGAAGGATTGGACATGTGAAAGATATATGTACAAGTTTGATTAATGGGCCAACTGTAGCAACCCAAGCCGAAAGCTCTTCCTCGGGTAAGTCTTCAGACGTGAATGCTAATGGGCCATTTCTTGCTTCTCAGCTCAATTCTCAAGCAAGGTGAACTCCAAACCCTGAATTAGATGAACCAGGATCTTGGACTATGGTAAGTAATATGAAAAAGGGCCCAAAGCCCAGATGCACCAACAGAAAAATCCCACTGTTTCTTTGCCTAATTCCCGAGATTTTAACCCCTTGAAAAACAAAAAAAACCACCTCTAAACCCAATAATAAAATTAATGCTCCCATTAATAGGAAGAAACCCTTTGTTTCCCAAGAAATTACCAACCCAGCTTCCAAAGGTAAAGAGCTTTGTGTTGGAAATCCCAGTAATGATGGGATAGCTTGCGTGATTTTAGAGGATAACTCTTCCTCTTCTTCCTTTCTTGATTCTGCCAAACAACCACCCAATGGCGTGCCATTATCCTCTTCTCTTCCGACTACTCCCCTCTTTATATCCCATGCAAACTTTCTTACTACCATAGCACCTTCTAACTTGTCTTCTATTGAATCCTCGCCTCAAACTAACAATGTCCTCTCCTCAACCATCGTCATCAACTCCAACATCAGTAACAACAATGAATGTATCGTCGTCCCCGTCATTGACATCACCATCTCAGAACTTTCAAACTCAATCACTTCCCCACCAATCGTGTAACGCCCCGACCTCTAAACATCATTTTAAAGTTAATTAATCTATCATTAGCAGCGGAACTTAGATGGTCGGCGCGCTACTGCCGTATTTTCCGTTCGAGAAAATACAAGGCAAACATTACTTCATGAACTAAACATATTATAATCATTGAAACTCATAAGCATCTTAATTATATAGATATAAATAGCTAAGCATAGATAACTACGTAGATATAGTTAAACTGAGTTCATTTTCTAGTGACCATATATAAGTTTAGTTTACACAACCAATATAGTTTTCATAAACGTAAAGTAGTTGATCATCCTCACTTGTACGCCATTCGGTCACTTTCATCAGTACCTAAAACCAAAAGCAACATCATGAGCCGAAGCTCAGTAACATACTACCCTAACAATGTAAATTCATTTCAATTCATTTTATTTGTAAACAGGGAGAATAGAATATAGTAAAACATATTTCAAATCCATAATGAAATAATAGCAAAGTAAACAATTATAAGTAGCATCTTGATGCTTCATAAGTTCCCATTATCTTTTCATCTTTTAACATGGTAACTAGCGAGTATAGACTTGCGGGATGTCTCCCACCTTGCGATGATGCTCAAGGAGCACTATCCCTTGTTGGATACACCGCTCGCACCAAAATAGAGTAGGAATCATAACTTGCGGTACCCCTCAAGGAGCACTCTCCCTTGTTGGGTGTACAGCGGGTGCGAAGGTACGTGCACGACCATAAAGTAGATAATAAGCTTAACATTATACTGCCAGAACCTCTTTCACTTTCATTTATCATGTTTCGTTTATTTAACATTCATCGGCATAGGCCTTGTATCTTTCATGAATCATACTTGAGCATCAATAACTCATAAGTTCATAACATATGTAAACATATATGAAAACTCATTCATAAACAATTTAAGTGTCCCACAATCCATAATAAGAATCACGGCACACAAACCTTTATAATTATAAAAATGGTTTCACAAACATATTTCGAAGGGGATCGTGGGTGTTAGCAATAGATGTTACCTCGATTCCTGCTTAATAATCTTGAAAGCCGAGGGAGGCTGTAATATCCTTTTCTTTTAATCTAATCATGAAATCGGGTAACGAAAATATAAGTATTCATTTTATTTTAATATTTAGACCTTTAGTTATTAAGATTACGTTTATTATTGAATATCGTTGTTGACGTTACAGATACTCATTATTTAAGCTTTTATACATAACTTTACTTACGTTACTTTGATTAATAAGAGTATAATTTTACTTGTCATATATTTATACTACTATGTACATTATTCAATTTAATAAGTAAATTTTCTTCAACAATGTTTAAAAAAATTCCAATTATCGTAACTAAGCTAATCATAAAATTCCTAATTTTCATTTACTATTTTCAGATTACAAGAGTAAATTGACAATTACTATTACAATACATGACTAATTTTGAGTTCCTTTTCTTAAAAACTTAGTTACTAAATTAAAGGTATGAATTAATATGGTTTAACTTTAAGTACATAATAAGAAAATTCAGATCTGAGTCCAATTTAGAGTTCTACTATATATAACTTGGGTAAGGCCTATATTATTAACAACACAACTAACAACTTAAAATATAAAGACTAAAGAGTAAGGAGGTATTCTACATACCTCCTGCTCAACTGAGCAGGCACGAAGAACAGGGGAGAGAACAAAGGAAGGTTGGGCGCGGGTTGAAGCTCCGGCAGCAGGTGGTGGTTAACGGTGAAGGCACGACGGTGCTAGGGGGTGGTTGTGGCTCGCCATTGAGGAGGGAGAAAGGAGCACGAGAGAGAAAGAGAGTTGGGGCGAGAGAGAGAAGACGAGCGAGAGAAGGAGGGAGAATAGAAGTATGCGGGTGGTTGGTGGTGCGGTGGTGGTGCACATGAGGCGCTGGTGGTCTGGTGTAGCATAAATGCGGCGGCGCTGCGGTGGGGGTGTGGTGGCTGACCCGAAAACAGAGGAGAGAGGAAGTGGTGTGTGTTGCGAAAATAGGGGGTTGTTTTAGGTGGCGTTTTCTGGCAGGAATGGGGCAATTCCGGCGAGGTGTTGTAGTGAAGTGGTGAATGGTGACTGAGTGATATTTATAGCCATTGTTGGGGTCTAATTTTTGTGAATTGGGTTGGTTGAATTGACAAAAAAATTGGATTTTTCGGAGGGTTTGGTTTGAATTGGAGTTTTTAATTGGAGTTGAGTTTTATTGTGTATGAAAATTACATTTGAACTAGAAATCCATAGTTGGGTTTTTGTGAGGGAAAAATTGAGATGGATGAAAGAAATCAGTAATGTTGTATTGAGTTTTCCTTTTTCCCTTTTTTCTTTTTTCTTTTTTCTTTTCCTTTTTCTTTCTCCTTTTCTTTTCCCTTTTTTTTAACACCATCTATTTGTCTTTTTGAGCTAATATTTTATTATTTGCTATTCAATATTGCATAAATATTTAATCAAAATCATCTTTTTTTTTTTTTTTTTTTTTTTTTTTTTTCGGGAAAGATAATTGGTTCGAAGACCAACCCCTGCGCAGCTACTTAGCCTTGGCAAGACACCTACCGTTATGGGTAGTGAATGTGATTTATACCCACAAGCAAACATTTTTATACAAACTCCCCAAATTGGGGAGTAATGAGAGTCGAACACCCGACCTCGTGGTTGGGAGGTGGGAGCACCAACCATTGGGCTCCCACGAGGACCTCCATCAAAATCATCTTATATAGTTACATAATGTATAACAAACTTTAGTCACACCTATAATGAAACCACTATTTATTTAATTTAATCAAGTTTAAATTTTTGGGATATTACAAATCAACCCAAATTCCAGTCTCACTTCCTCAACCTTTGAGCCTCCCATCACCTTCCCCTCCAACTACCTCTCCGGGGTCATTCCAGAAACCTCTCGCCATCAAAATTCCCCCAAACCCCTTGAGAAGCTCGCTTGCAACTCGAGTTCTGTTCTCACAATTCAAGCGATCGTCCCCCCTCTACCCAAACAAATCCCCTCTAACCCAAATTGCTCCCTCTACAAAAATTACTATGGACTTCTCTCTCTCTCACCCCTCCGACCACATTATTGAGCCTAGAAATAATGAACGAGTCCATAAAACAAATGAATGCATCAATCCATGCATGCAAGAGGTTGTCCCCTCCCCCGATGTTAATTCCTCCACCGGTTTTTATACCTTCCCCGAGAAACCTGATGGTCCATCACTTGCAATTAGAAAGCAAATAATTAAATATAGAGAAGTTTCAAAACCTTACCTATCTATATCAATTCAAAAGGAAGTAGTGGGACTACAATTGGAAATCCGATCATGGCAAACTTCCTCACACGGTGAAGGAAATTCATGCAATGATGACACCACTCAAGAGAATGTACGGAACTTGGGGGGAAGCTCATAATTGGAAGGAGTGGGACGAGTTCTTCCCATGGGCAACATCTCAAAAAACCTTCGATGAGATGCGTGTCTCTCTACCCAACTTAAATATGAAGATACTGATGTGGAATGTGCGTGGTGCAAATAGCAGTGATTTTCTCTCTCATGCATGGGAAGGTCTACGTACTTATAAACTGGTGGTTTTCATTATTGTTGACACTAAAAGTGACGAGAATAGAGCCAATAGGGTTTCTCGTATATTGGGTTTTGATAACTATAAGTCAGTGGCCCCTTTGGGAAAAAGAGATGTTATGTGGCTCTTTTGGAAGAATGATTTTGAGATGATGCACTATACTGAGGGGACGCCTAATTATTTTCACGCTCATTTTAAGCTGAAGCCCAACCAACCGAAGGTTTTGATTACGGGGGTTCAAGCTCCGAGTATCCCTTGTGATAGGCATTAGTTTCGAACTCATTGCAAGCCAATCTCCCCCCCCCCCAAAAAAAAATGTGCCTTGGATGGTTTTAGGTGACATGAATAGGTGACATGAATGAAGTCACTAATCAGTCCGAGAAGTTTGGTGGAAGAATTTTTAATCCAAATCAATGCATGGACTTTAATAAGTTCACTGATGAGGCGTGCATGGTGGATTTAGGGTTCCATGGCAACCCTTACACTTGGAATAACGCTAGGGAAGGATTGGGTCTAATCAGGAAACTACTTGATAGAGCTTTGGCGAACCCGAGTTGGTTAAACACCTACCCAGCAACTCAGGTACTCCATCTACCTAAAACTTATTCAGACCACTGTCACATCCTTGTTAATCTTTGTAATGATAATTTTCATGGCTCTTTTCCTTTTTGTTGTCAAGAAATATGGTTATTAAATGATTCATTCTCTCCTTTTTTCGTTCATAATTGGGTTGATAATTCATTCATTGAAGGAAAAAAGATGTTCAGAAGCTCTATTGATAACTGGAAACATAATTTTCAAGATTTAAGCTTTCATAAGAAGAAAAAGATTATTGCTCGAATTGATGGAATTCAAAGATTTCTTGCCAATCGTCATTCCTCTTTTTTAGTATCTCTGGAAAAATCCTTACTTGTTGAACTTAATCATATTTATCATAGTGAGAGGATTTTTTGGGCTCAAAAGGTGGGTTTGGAATGGCGGAAATTTTCTGATTGGAATACTAAATATTTCCACATTAGAGCTAAAATTAGGAATTCAAGGGGAAAGATCTTAATGCTTCAAAATGATTATGGTGTTTGGGTCCATGATACTATTGTTTTGAAAAGTTTAGCCCGGTCCTTTTTCGTAAATCTTTTTAGTACTTCTCAACTCTCTTCTTCTCGTGCCCGTAATTTTATGAATTCTTCGCTTCCTCCTGGGCCTTTACTCTCTTTAGGTCTCCCTCCTTGTGAGGAGGAAGTTAGGAATGTTTTATACCAAATGGCGCCTATGAAGAGCCCAGTCCCAGATGGTATTCAACCTCTATTTTGGCAGTGCCATTGGGATTCGCTTAAGACCCATATTGTTGAATTTGTGGGCCGCTATTTCGAGATGGGCTCTTTCCCAGAAAAGGATAATTACTCTTTTCTTTGTTTAATCCCCAAGAATCCTGGCCCAACCTCTTTAAAATATTTTAGACCAATTGGGTTATGTAACTCTACGTATAAACTTGTAACCAAAGTTATAGCCCATAGACTAAGACCTTTCTTGCCAAATTGGATTAGCCTGTTACAATCCAGTTTTATTATTGACCGATCCATTGAAGAAAACATTGTTATAATTAAGGACATAGCCCATTTTTTAAAAATAAAGCCCCTAAATTAAATCTAAAAATGTTATGGCCCTAAAAATTGATATCTCAAAAGCTTTGGACTCTTTCGAATGTAGCTTCATTAAGGACACTTTGTGTAATCTTAATTTACCTCACAACTTAATTAACTTAATTATGAGTTGTGTCACTAAAGCGTCTATTCTGTGCTATGGAATGGAGAAATTACTTTTTTTTTTCCTCCTTTCTAGAGGTATTAGGCAAGGAGACCCTCTTTCTCTCTACATTTTTGTGCTTTGCCTTGAACGTCTTTCTTGTATGATCCAAAATAGTGTAGACAATAATCAATGGAAGCCAATTAAGTTTGCTCAAAATTTTAATTTGTATCACCTTTTTTATGCCGATGATGTGTTTTTATTTGGTCAAGCTTCTTTGTCTAATTTAGATTGTATTAATGGGGTTTTGGAGGATTTTTATAAAATTTCAGGCCTTAAAATTAATGTTCACAAATCCTCTATAATTTTCCCAAGGCGTATGAATCATAACATTAGATCAAACTGGCAATGCATTTTCAAATGAAACAATCTTCTTCCTTTGGTCGTTATCTAGCTAGGAATCAACATATCCCATTTACGTCTGCGTAAATGAGATTTTCCTTATATACTAGACAAAACTAAAGATAGGATTCGTGGTTGGCAGGCTAAGTTGCTTAATATAGCAGGTAGAAGTACCCTTATTAAGTCAGTTCTTAGTACTTGTGCTTAATCAAAATTGCTTCTTTCAATGATGCTTGTGCTTGATGCCTTGTTGAAAAAGAAAACCATATTCATCTTTTTAGAGATTGTGTAGCTTCTTGCATCGTTTGGGAAAAAAATTCATGCTTTCGGGTCTTCTGCTCCCACTTATTCTCATGCCCTTTATTCTTTAAACTGGGAAGATTGACTTCTTTCCAATCTTTCTCTTTCGGATAGTTGGCAAGAAATCTTTGGAATCACGGTTTGGCATATCTGGACTTCTAGAAACATGGCAACCTTTGATCTAAAAATGCTTCCTATTAATGATCATTTCAACAAGTTAGCTTTGGATATTACTTTTTATAAAAATGTTTTACAACCATCAATTATATCTAAGCAGCATGGAGACAAACCACTTGCAAGTACTTACTGAAGGAATATGTCCTTAGACATCCCGGCAATTACTAAATATAATAGGAATAATATTATGAAGATAATAAAGTTAATTATTTTAGTAATCTTATTTTCTTGCTAGAGAATAAATATGATTAATAGGACAATATTGATTGGGCCTATAACTAAAATATATTAATCCTATGAGGTCACACATTGTAGCACAAGTTGGACAAAGCAATCCAAATCCATTTAGGATTAGGGTTGGGCCGGTCTAAAGGAAAATAGGAGGAGAATTAGTTCTCCTAACTAACCTATGACTCTTCTATTATATATAGGATATAATATTAGAGTTTAGGTGATCAATTCATTAATCAGTTTCTTTTCACAAGAGAGAGAGAATTGAAACCCACATCCATTCCCTCTAACCGGCGCCTATACCACCAAAAAGCAAGGGATCTTTTCTCTTTCGTTCTAGCAGACGTTGGTGTTCAACTGGTGCTCGTGGACTGATTAAAGGAGCAACACTTGGGGCTCTCGGATCTTCAAATCTTGCATACAACAGGGAAATCACGCTACAAAGGTTTGATATTTAATCCCTATTGAATGATTCATATGTTTGATTATGTTTGCAATCCTATGATAGATGTTAGGAAATTGTTTCCTGAAATTCCGCTATATGCATCTATATATTCCTACAGTGGTATCAGTTTTGCCTAATTCATAATATTCATATGATCATATAATTGTATGCAAATTATTATTTTTATTCAATTAAGGGAGGATTTATTTATGGCTTGAATTTGCATAATTGATATTTGATATTAATTGATTGGAAATTGTAAATAATTGATTTAATTGTGATTTATGCTCAAATATTTTTATTAAGGTCCGAATTTTTGATATGAGGGACGAAATAAATTGTTTAATTCACTCTAAAATTTTCGGATTTTTATAAAAAAAAATTTGTTAGATTTATAATTATTTATGTTTAATTCGATTAATCATTGAAGTAATTTGTTAACAATTAAAGATTTGATTTTTAATTTGTTAAATAAATCTAATATTCATCACCCACATAGATCTAGAATAATATGATGGCTGAAAATAATTTGATTATTTTCCCCACTAATTTTCGAATTTTATCATATTATTTATGAATTTTGGTTAAATTTTATGTTTAATTTGATTATTCATAGAATTTAAGGATAACAATTAAAATATTTGATTTTATTTGTTAAGATAATTCAGTAGATCACCCTAAAAATTATTTTCGAAATTTTCAGAATTTAATTGTTAATTTTCTGAATTTTTGGAGATAATTTGATTTTTGCCCAAATTTTGAATTTTTTGTTAGATTTAATGTTTAATATAGATTAAGCATTGAAAATCTAATGTTAACAAATCAAAAAAAAATTTTTTGAGTTTGTTAAGTGATTCTAAATTTTCTGCCCTAATTTCGAATTAGTAAAACCTAATTAAATCCTAAATCTTTAAATAAATTGTTAGTTAAAGATTAATTTGAATTTTTTCGTAAATTGTTATAAAATTCAAAAGGATAACCCACCATGGCTGGGTGGCCCCACCTGCACCGGTGGAGCCACGGTGGCGGGTGGCCCGAGGTCGGCGAGTTAAGGGGCAAGAACGGCGGCGCGGCAGCAAGCGTGCGACGCACGTTCGAGTGCGCAGCACTCTGCTGCTGGCTACGGGCGTTGGCAGTCTTGCTGCCGGCGTCTGCTGTCGGGGTGCGGTTTGCGTCTGCCGGCGGCGCGCTGGTTGGCGTCCTGGCTGGCGTGCTGCTGGCTTGGTGTGGTGATGCTGTTGGTGGCTGTGTGTGCGGTGAAGGTGGCGTTGTGTTTCTTGCGGTGCTGTGTTTGTTCCAGCAAGGTGGTTGACTGTTGACTGGCAGCCTTGAGCTGCTGGTCAACAAGTTAACCTTCAATATTAAAAAAAATAAAATAAAAATTTGTTTTGGAAACAAAAAAAAAATGATTTACTTCTTTGAGCATAAATCCAAGATTTCCTTTAATGCAAATTGAGATTAATAAAGATTATTCTAGCCATATTTAAATAAGTAATTGAATTAAAATAATAAAGTTTCCTAAATAATTTCTAGCTTAAATTCGTTAAGTTTTATAATTATTATGGAAAGTTGTATTTGCTTATTAATTGTTAATAAGTAAATAGTTTGTGTTTATTTTATTTTGATATTATAAATGCGTGGATATTTAATGTAATATGTATGATATTATATTTTGTATGTTATGACTAGTATGGCCCAAATTAGGATAGTAATTACGATCTGCGAATCGTTATATTTGAATGTAAATTAAATACGATCTGTGAATCGTTTGTATTTTTATAACTTTAAATTTTCGTTATTATTTAATTCAAATTATGTAATAAAGCATGAGGTTCCAAGGAGTTTCAAGGATGGTGATCCATGGAGATTCAAGGGAGGATTCATGAAGATTAGTTATTTTCCTATGTATAGGGGCCATACTAGATCATTTAATCATTGCTTTTATAATGTTCTTGCATTTATTTTGTTTAAATGCTTGCTTCTAAGTTTGTTTGTGGTTAATTGATTCATGTGTTCACTATTGATTGACCATATTAGTAAACTTAGGTCCCCAAAAGTAATATTGAGTTTAATTGCTTTTCCAAACAACACCTATAAAGCCTTAGATCATGAGTAATAGGTTCTGCCAAAGTAGGGTGTTGCTCATAGTTCCGGGGATAGTAGGGTAGGTTTTTGAAACTTACATGTTAATGTTTGGTTTAACTCAACAAAATCATCAAAAGACAAAGTTTTGGGTTTTGAAGCTAAGAGATAGGAGTAAACAAGGAGTTGTTAACCTGTCTACCAAGAATTATAATTAGTTATAATTAGTAAAGTGTTTACTTACCTCAACTACTATAAATTGAAGGCAGGGCCAAAGTCCGTTTGATTGTAGTGGGAGGGGATCTTGGTTATTTCTTTATTCAATAGGGGACTTTCATTTTGAATAAAGGGTAATAGTAATTAAAATTTGTTTAATTATTGCTTTCTTGATAAACATTGATTGAATCTTGCTTTATTATTTGTTGTAGTAATTATGTCAAGTATCAACAATATCAACACCAACAATTCTACTTGTAATTTGCGCTCCGTCCTTTCGAAGGACAAATTGAATGCTGAACGTTTCATTGCAAATGAAAGGGATATGGGAATCGTTACACCAAAACCAAAAGCTGCTGATGAGCACTATTGTTACACCTGTAACAAGGTTGGTCATTGGAAAAGTAGTTGCCCCAAGTATCTGAAGGATCAAAAGAAAGGAGTTTCTAGTTCAGATATGTATGTTATAGAAGTTAACTTAGCAACTTCTGCTTCTTGGGTATTTGATACCGCTTGTGGTTCGCACATTATTTGTAATATGCAAGGCCTCAAAAGAAGTAGAACATTGGGAAAGGGAGAAGTAGACCTTCGCGTTGGCAATGGAGCACGAGTTGCTACATTGGCAGTGGGAGTATATAGTCTGCTTTTACCTTCAGGATTAGTTTTAGAACTTAATAATTGTTATTATGTTCCTGCTATCACAAAGAACATTATTTCGATTTCTGTTTTGGATTCCGAAGGTTATTCATTTACAATAAAGAACAATTGTTGTTCTGCGTATTTGAATGATATGTTCTATGTCTCCGCTAAGTTATCAAATGGTTTATATGTGCTAGACTTAGAAACCCACATCTATAACATAGACAAAGAAGAAACATAAAGCAAATGATTCAAACCCTACATACCTATGGCATTGTCGATTAGGCCACATAAGCTCAAAGCGCATTGAGAAACTTCATAAAGATGGAATTCTCAAATCATTTGATTTCGAATCATTTAATACTTGTGAGTTTTACTTGATGGGGAAAATGACAAAGTCTCCTTTCACAGGTTCAAGTGAAAGGGCCAATCACCTTTTAGCCCTCATACATACGGATGTTTGTGGACCTATGAGTACGTTGGCTAGGGGAGGGTACAGTTACTTCATAATTACTTTTACCGATGATGTGAGCAGATTTGGATATGTTTACCTCATGCGGCATAAGTCGGAATCCTTTGAAAAATTTAAGGAATTCCATAATGAAGTACAAAACCAACTTGGGAAGAAAATTAAGGCATTACGATCCGATCGTGGTGGTGAATATTTATCTCAAGAATTTGGTGATCATTTGAAGGATTGTGGAATTCTTTCAAAATGGACTCCACCAGGAACACCACAGTTAAATGGCGTTTCTGAAAGAAGGAATCGAACTCTACTTGATATGGTTCGATCCATGATGAGTCTTGCTGATCTTCCTATTTCATTCTGGGGATTTGCGCTTGAAACAGCTGCATTTACACTTAACAGAGCACCATCCAAAGTAGTGGAAAAGACACCATATGAAATGTGGACAGGAAACGTTCCAAAATTGTCTTTTCTAAGGATATGGGGTTGTGAAGCTTATGTAAAACGTTTACTTTCTGATAAGCTTTCACCCAAATCCGATAAATGTCTTTTTATGGGTTACCCAAAAGAGACTAAGGGATACTACTTCTACAACCAAAGCGAAAACAAAGTGTTTGTTGCTCGTAATGGTGTCTTTCTGGAAAAGGAGTTTATTTCCATAAAAACAAGTGGGAGAAATGTATATCTCGAAGAAGTTCGAGATTGAGCAACAAATGGATGAGGTTAACACCTCATCGAGGCGGCCCGGCATGAAAATGCTCGGGAGGTGGTGCATTCAATTCACGTACCTCCTACCGTCCCACTTGGAGATACTCCATGCGAAGTCACTCAACCTAGTGAGGTAGAAACTTCTTCGTTGTTCCCCAACGTAGGTCTAGTAGGACCATCATTCCGTCAAAGAGATATATTGATTTCCTTTTGACCGAAAGTTCGAAATAACGATTTTAGAATCGAAGAGCCTACTAGCTACAAAGATGCTTTGGATAGTCAAGACTCCGAAAGATGGCTTGAGGCCATGAAATCTGAAATGGATTCCATGTCTGAAAATCAAGTATGAGACTTGGTTGATTTACCTGATGGGGTAAAACCCATTGGATGCAAATGGATTTTCAAGTTGAAAACAGACAAGGATGGAAACATTAGTATTTTCAAAGCAAGGTTGGTGGCGAAAGGTTTCAAACAAATTCATGGTATTGACTATGATGAAACCTTCTCACCCAAGTAGCCATCTTGAAGTCCATTAGGATAATCCTTGCGATTCTTGCCTTTCATGACTATGAAATATGGCAGATGGATGTCAAAACCGCTTTCTTGAATGGGTTCTTGAATGAGGATGTGTACATGACACAACCTCAAGGTTTTGAAGATCTAGAAAATCCAGGGAGGGTATGCAAGCTTAAGAAGTCCATTTATGGACTAAAGCAAGCACCAAGGAGTTGGAACCTCAGATTTGATGAGGCAGTCAAGAAATTTGGCTTTCTCAGAAATGAAGAGGAATCTTGTGTATACAAGAAGTTAAGTGGGAGTAGTATTACTTTTCTGGTCTTGTATGTGGATGACATACTTCTCATAGGAAATGATAAGACCATGCTTGAGTCAGTCAAGGAATGGCTTAAAAATTATTTCTCTATGAAAGACCTAGGAGAGGCTGAGTACATATTGGGAATAAAGATCTATAGAGATAGGTCGAAAAGGCTGATTGGACTTAGTCAAGAGACTTATATTGATAAGGTTCTTACAAGGTTCAAGCTGGAAAACTCCAAGAGAGGTTTCATTCCCATGCAACATGGCATAACACTTGGCAAGACTCAGTGTCCTTCGAGTCCTGATGAGGTCAAGCATATGAGTAATGTTCCCTATGCTTCTGCAGTAGGATCCATTATGTATGCCATGATATGCACTCGACCGGATGTTGCATATGCTTTGAGTATATGCAGCAGATACCAGTTAAATCCAGGAGATGCGCACAGGATTGCAGCGAAAAACATCCTTAAGTACTTGCGAAGGACTAAGGATAATTTTTGGTTTATGGTGGAGATAGTGAGTTGGTTGTTACTGGATACACCGATGCAAGCTTCCAGAGTGACAAAGATGATTTCCGATCTCAATCTGGTTTCATATTTTGTCTCAATGGAGGAGCTGTGAGCTGGAAGAGCTCTAAGCAGAGTACCATCGCGGATTCTACAACAAGAGGCCGAGTATATTGCAGCGGGCGATGCAAAGAAAGGAAGTCGTTTGGATCAAAAAGTTCATTGGTGAGCTTGGTGTAGTTCCTAGCATTGAGAATGGCATTGAGTTGTATTGTGACAACAATGGTGCCATTGCTCAGTCTAAGGAACCTAGATCGCATCAAAGGTCTAAACATGTGCTCAGGAAATTCCATCTCATTCGAGAGATCGTTGGAAGAGAGGATGTGAAAGTAAGCAAGGTTCATACTGAGGATAACATTGCAGATCCTCTGACTAAACCGCTTGCTCAACCTAAGCATGAGTGTCATACTAGGTCTATGGGGCTTAAGCATATGGGAGAATGGCTTTAGGTTGTTTACTTCATGTTTACAATTGTAAAGACATTTATTATGCTTTGAATGTTTATCAATAAAAATTCTTTTCTTATTTAATTGTTTGGTTTAGTATTAAATAAAATGTCCAAATAATTTGTGTTTTTAAATAGGATTATCGAAAACGTTTTGATAATGGAACCCTATAAAGTGAACTGAAATCACAATTTATTTAAAGTCCCTAGTCTAAATCACTAAATTGGACATAAGTGATTTATTTAAAAGACTAGTATATAATTAATTGATAGCGCAGTTCCATGGGCTATGGAGACATAGAGATCTAATTGATTATATGGATGTATAGTTGATACATTGAGACTTGACCTAATTAGATTCTAAAAGTAGAATCGAAATACTATATTTAGTGGATTCCTTAGACATGAGTATGTCTTAATAACCACAACATAATTAGTTTAACTTTGACACTGTTAAACGCCGCGCCGTAAAAAGAGGTTATAAAGGCAGTGATCAGGTGGGCTAAGAATTGAGTGGGAGTTATGGTCATACAAGAGTGGATAAGTCCTCCTATTAAATAGGAATGGTGTCTCGGGCCTCTTGATGAGCGAGAATCGGAAAATTGCATGGCCATGCGGAATAGGATTAAAGAGTTAATCCTCATTTGAGCAGTTCGAACTCAGCGATCAAGGAACATAAATTTGAGAATAACATTGTGTTATCAAATTTGACATTAAGTGACTTAAGGAATTTAACATTGCGCTCTTGTTTTCGGACAAGTGGGAGATTGAAGGAATATGTCCTTAGACATCCCGGTAATTACTAAATATAAATAGGAATAATATTATGAAGATAATAAAGTTAATTATTTTAGTAATCTTATTTTCTTACTAGAGAATAAATATGATTAATAGGACAATATTGATTGGGCCTATAACTAAAATATATTAATCCTATGAGGTCACACATTGTAGCACAAGTTGGACAAAGCAATCCAAATCCATTTAGGATTAGGGTTGGGCCGATCTAAAGGGGAATAGGAGGAGAATTAGTTCTCCTAACTAACCTATGACTCTTCTATTATATATAGGATATAATATTAGAGTTTAGGTGATCAATTCATTAATCAGTTTCTTTTCACAAGAGAGAGAGAATTGAAACCCACATCTATTCCCTCTAACCGACGCCTATACCACCAAAAAGCAAGGGATCTTTTCTCTTTCGTTCTAGCAGACGTTGGTGTTCAACTGGTGCTCGTGGACTGATTAGAGGAGCAACACTTGGGGCTCTCGGATCTTCAAAGCTTGCATACAACAGGGAAATCACGCTACAAAGGTTTGATATTTAATCCCTATTGAATGATTCATATGTTTGATTATGTTTGCGATCCTATGATAGATGTTAGGAAATTATTTCCTGAAATTCCGCTATATGCATCTATATATTCCTACACTTGCCCCCCCCAAGTAGAGGAATCCTTAAGCTTAACACAGATGGTAGCTGGTTGGCAATGGACAAGGCTGGTGGAAGTGGAGTGTTCTGGCGTGATAACGGCACTTGGGTGATGGGTTTTTCCATTAAGTTGAATGCGATAAACCCAGTTGATGTTGAATTGCTTGCCATTCGTGAAGGATTGAATATAGCAAAGGAAATGCAGCTCCATGCTTTGGAGCTAGAAATTGATGCTGAGGGGATCGAGAGAATGCTGCAGAACGCGATCAATTATGTTAATCATGAATTTGCTGCGCTCATTAATGATGATGCGACCCTGCTTAGTGGAAACTGGAATGTTAGTCATCTTAATGTTAAAAGAGAGGCTAATGTTGTTGCTCACCATTTAGCAATTAGCAGCCCATGGTAGGTGTATGGATGAGTCTAGGATAGTTCATGTGGGCATCCCTAGCTACCTAGCTAGGTTTTGGAAGCTTACAACAAAGATCTTCGCAATGCTAGAGGGAAGAACACAATCAATGTGGATTAAGTGACTTACAGTTCTGTGGGTTACTCAATTAAATAAAGGTGGAAGTCACTAGACCCCTTTTGCTTAGTCTTCAAAGATTGAACCACAGAAAAGCAATCGCTCTCCATCACCTTATGCGGATAACCCAACTCCTTCTGTACATCGCCTTTGCCTTCGCAGTACGAGCCTCTCGAATCCCAATGAGCTTGAGAATGTGGGTGATAAACCTCAATGGGCTTGTATTATATATATACATGTCTTTTTGGAGGAGACTCAAAAAAGTGATTATGGAGTCATCCACTATTCTTATATAATCATAATTTTTTATGCTTTTTCAAACGTGGGACTCATACAACTTCAGCCATCTTTCCCTTTCTACTTTCTTCTGCGTCTCCATGGCAATCTCTTATAGGAAATCAACATTTTTGCTTCAAAAGAGAGCCTCTTTTAGAATCCACCATTTACAATCAGTATCTTATTTTTTACAGTACAATAATGCATGGAGTACAGCACTACAACAGAAGCAGGTGAAGATGATAACCTTTTCTCCTTGAAGACGAATTTCAAGAAAAAAATAATGATGAAAGGCTAAGCCCAACTGATCCGGTCAATTTCGGATCAGTTAAACCCGAATGGACAGGATCAGTTGGACTTTTTTCCGCTAGTGTTAGCTTTTGTTTCGACCATTGCTAAGAAACTTTGGTGCAACTTATAGTTACCAAGGTTTTTCAAATGTAGGAGTTATGATTAACAGAAAAGGTTGCAACAATTTGGTTATGATCCTCGAAGTTATACTCTTTTAACTTTGATGATGGTAACAACTAACAACTAACAAATACTCTCAAACGCTGCTAAGGCATTTAATAATCTCCTGATCCGTTCTATGAAGTAGCATTTTCTTTTGTATCTTTGCAATATTTTCTCAAGGAATACGAGACCAAGTGTACATTTGAATCATATAGTATGGGGTGCTAAATTTATTTTCTAAAGGCGAAGGAAAGCATATGGCTGATGATCTATATATATATATATATCAAAGCAGTTTTTCCTCCTAATACTCTCTCCTAAAAATCTTAAGCCTCTTTTCAAAAAAAAAAAAAAAAAAAACTTAAGCCTTGATAAATGATTGTCTTGGAAATACAAATAAAGGTCTTATCAAAAATATCAAAACTAACATACACGCATTGCAATTGCAACACAAGAGTAGACATTATATTATTTATATATTTATATCTAAAAAAACAAGAAAAACATACCTTTTTGCCCTTTCAATAAAGAAAAAAATTGTTAACAACATTTGATTATATATAAAATAATCATATAACCACATATGGACCTACTTTTTCGCCATATCTTACAAATATGGCATTCATTGTTCAAATGTTCACTATCCTTTTCTTTTCTTTTTCATACTTTCGCTTCTTCAATAATCATGCTATTATGTGAAAATTTTCACTCTTTTTCTTATTCAATCCAATTAAAAGTCAACTCATACATTTAAATTAAACTAGTGACTAAATGAGAAAAAAAAAATATGGAATTGCGTAATACACGCCGTACTTCAAAGAATTTATTGAAAAAAGACTATATGAATGTTGTAGACTTGTAATAGCCTGCATTTTCTTATACCCAGAGGTTGCAGATCGTTTTTTGGTTCCAAAACAGCATAGGGATGTTCTGTTATACCAACGTGGCCAATTGGCTGGTTAAGTTATGCTTAATTTACCGGGAAATCTTTCCATAGCATCCACCAAGTCCCAGCTTGTCTGTTCTACTTGTTACAACGTATACAGCACACTGTATGTTGGGAGGAGTAATGACCAAAAAAATCAAAGATAAGAAAATCTTTAATTACAGGTGATGCTTTCAAGAGATAGCATTCGAAATCTGAGTTGCTACAACTTCATACTACAATATATCATATGAAGATATATGTAGTAAACTTTTGTTCCATAACTCAACTATATGTAGTAAACTGAACAATAAACTGCTTAATCTGTACATTCACACCCTCACAAGTGTTTTTGATTCAAATACTATATATAAAAGGTTACAAAAATACAGAATCACCAAAGATTGGTGATTCTTAGTTTCTTACTGCACTTCATCTGATATATATATATTATATATATTCATTCCTATCATTCAGCAAATCTTCCTACTGATACGGCAGCACCCTGTGGATGATTTGATATATAAGAAAGACCATTCACCCTATATGCCCAATTGCCCATATACACCTTCATGTGGCATTGATGGAATTCTTTGCCACTGCTAAGTCCTTCAATGTCCCACGACATCATAGAATCATGTTAAAAGGCACAAAATTCAGATGATTTCCAGCTTTGTTCTTCATCTACATGAAACTATAACCACTGTTTTACCTGTTTATTTATATCTTTACTGAATTAGATTCCGGGTGAAAGCCAAGAAAAACGGAAGATGATTATGTTGTGTACAGGATAAGAACAAGTCGAAATACCTTTTGCGTTTACTCTTTAATGCAGTAGAACTTGAAGGGTTACTATGCCAGTTCCGCTTCCTCTGATTGATGAACCAATTGTTGATCTGCTTTAGCTGCAGGCCTGTCTCCTGCACCAACCTTGCCTTGTCCTCCTCCTGCAAAAGATTATAGAGATGAGTACTTTAGTTGCCTACATTGCAGAAATAGAGAGTGGATAGAGGTCCAATTAATGCCGTTGGTAACTTACTAGCATATGATACAGTACTGTTATTAGAATAATATGGTATAAGAAAAATCCTGCTAAATTAGCACCTCTCGCAGGTCAACTTATCCAGCATAGCATGTCACACAGTCAGACCATATGAGAGTGGAGGAAAGGGATAATTTGTGTGTAGGCCAGTTATCTTATATATAAGTACATGTCTAGTATACAAATGTAGAAGCTATACATTAGAAGAATTTTTCTACTTGCAATGCAATTGCTCAACGGACCAAATGCCAAAATTTGAGGTATGTGTTATTTGTTACCCACTGAATGCCCCAGTATTTATCACAAATTGAGACAGTTCAGCAGTGCTTTCAAGTTTCAAGATATCAATTTATTAACAAGAATATGCTAATTTTTTTAAAAAAAGTTCCAAAGTGCCACTTGGTATCTGACTGCCACCAAGCCTAATAACATAAAAGAAACTGCTAGCTAAATAGCAAACTCTACTGTTTTTCCCCTCCTTTTTTAGCACCACAAATAAGAGTTACTTACTGTTGGGTATGGCCACTTGGAATGTGACTGCCACCACGCCTTTAAGACGGAGGTTGTGTCACCAGGTAGTTTTCCTGCTCTTCTTTTGCGCAAGATTTCTTCCCTTATGTCCACGATTTTGTCCTTGTATCCCTTTTAGGAAAGAATAGCAAAGGAATCAGTGATTTGCACTTGAAATAGCTATTTTTTTCTTTTCAGAAAATTATGATTAACGATATGTCTCACCTGTTTTAGCTCATGCTTCAACTCTTGCCTCACACGCTCCATAAGTGATCTCTCACTCTCTGTTGGGATGAGAGGTCCAAATCCCATGGTATCTGGACCATCCAACCCTCCATCGAACAAGTTACTATCACTGTCTATGGGATCATCTTCGTCATCAGACATAGTTGCCCCTGTGCCTTCACCAGGTGAAACTCCTGCACAAAGAACACAAAGCGCCAACATTAGCATCTAAACATAGGTACAGAAGTACCTTTCCCTCCATGGCTCCACCCCCTAGTGTAGAAACTTAAGGTACAGATTTCTTGGCTCGAAACACGACTATACATATGTAATATATAAATATAATATATATATATATATATATATATATATATATATATATATATATATATATATATATATATATATATATATACTATATATGTATATTTGGACGGCACTTGAGACATTTCCAGTTAAGTTCTTAATTTCTTGCTACACATGAATTTACTCGAGGTGGTACTCTAACCTTAAATTTCCCACAAAAGAGCATGAAACAGACAGTGGTAACAAAAGAAGTTCGTTATCCTAGTTGAAATATTTTCAGTTCCACCAAATGCAGTAATCGACAAACCAGAGGTTCAGGCCAGACTAACACAAACATGATACTGGGAAGTGGTCCATAAGATCCATTTCAAGCTGGAATCTAGAATAAACAGCTAGCTCACAGAAATGAAGAGATTTTCAGTTGAATGGAAAGCTATATGCACCTGTCAAGCTTTGAAGAGATTGTTCAATTTCCCAGCATGCCATCACAGCTTCCATTGCATGGACACGAACATGTTGTTGTAGTTGTTCTTTAAAGGAACACAGCAACAGAACATAATGTGTCTACATCGTCAAGCAAGGAAAAAGTAAGATATTGGCTACCAAAAGCTATCCTCTAATAGTAGATAACCAGCACAAGCACCAGAGCAGTACCAGATTAGAAAGAGAAGAAGGTAAAAGGGGATTGCAGAAAGTCGTACAATAACTTCAGATATTACATGGGCAGATCTTCAAACATGGATGGAACAGGGAGATGCTAAAATGCACATAAGTTGTTCAGAGGTAAATTACACTAGGAATTCTATGCTGATACGTAAGTGCATCTCAACCTCTATATAAGATTTTGGAATTGGTAAGATAAGCGTTTGGACTTTGGAGATGGTAAGAGTATATTTTTTTTAAGCAGCAAGCAATGGATTTTTAATCTGTCAAGAATAATAAGGATTCTCAAAGGGAAGGAAAAAGTATGAAGTACAAAAAATTATTCTGTGCTTGGTGTAGTGATGTGCTCCGCCAACATTACGAGTTCTTTACTCATCATTTCTCTCTTTCAAAATCAAACTTAATACAAAACCGAGTGTAAATGCTGATACATCTTGTAGTTGATTATCAAAATACCACAAATTCTTAGGTGAAATTTTTTCACATATGACGAACATACATTTGACTAAAGTTCTGTACTTGTTACTTGTTAGTTTCAACAAAGAAGCCTGACATGGAAAAAGGTTCCATGCCACCATGACATGTTTCCCACCATATAAAAGTAATTAACACTTTCACATTTTTCCTCAGCATCATCATGATCAAAGTTCATTTCCTAAAACAGTTAAGTGAAATTTTGTCCAAGTTTCTAGTAGTAGCATTGCATTCATCCCTAATTCCCACTTAGATTCAACCTCAACATAATAAATGGAGATTAGTGACCATACACCACAAAATGTCATATCTCGAGCCAACGACAATGATTATACTACTTATTACTCGCCCCCACTCAATTAGCCGTACAATGTTCCGAGTGCCACAAACAAGACAATGAGCAGTGATGTAGAGATTTGGCAACCCACGGGCTAAGAAATTATATTTTGGACTCCCTCTCCTTTTTTTTTTACCAAGGTTGCAATGCTGAGTCTAAGCCAAACAAGTTAAGCAAAAACAAAGATCTTTGAGCAAGACGAGTAAGTTTAAACTTTTTTTTTTAAAAAAAAAAATCACACGTTAGGCTTCCTAAAAAGATACTACCACTAAAACTCTTGATTTTTTGGGGTTCGGAAAAACAGAGAAATATTCAAATCATTTTATGGTGTTTTGAGCCATGAATTTTTGTGTTGAAATCATGAAGTTTCCAATGTCAAATAATTTTGGTGGTGTTTTGAGACATGAAATTTTGGGTGGAACTATGAAGTTTCCAATTTGAGACATACCAAATACTTCAACATTGTGGAACAATTAGGAAAATGCAAATACAACAAAAAAATGTTGAAAATACATAAAAATTGAGGACTTGAATAAAAAAAGAAAAAGAAAACTGCTTATTCTCTCCATGAAAAAGTTTATCATAGAAGAATCTTTGTACTCCTATCTATCTTCTTCTTAAAAGGCTGAAACAACAGAACACCTATTGGGAAGACGTAAAAAACAAATACAAAACGCTTGCTTAGCTAAGCTAAATGCCAAAAAGCAATCCACCTTCTTTCTCACAATATTGAATTCCAAAAACCCACCCTCACAAAACCCTTTTCAAAAAAAAAATCAATCGTGTTTCACCAAATCAACAACCCTTCCTAAATTATAGTTTCATCTCCCACATTTCCTACAATAAAAGCTAACTACACATATTAGGTCCGAAGTTCAAATCCCCTCAAATAAACACTGGGCATATTAGGTCCCAAGTTTAAATCCCCTCTAATAAACACTGGACTTATTAGGTCACAAGTTTGAATCCCCTCGAATAAACATTGGACACTTAAGTCGTCACAACTCACAAGTCTTCATTTAGAAGGTCCAAAACACCAAATGTCCACAATCTTATCCTAGACTAATAAAAACAACTTGTAAAAAAAAACAATTTCTAATCATACTTTCATCAAATAGCTAGCTTTTCCTTTAGAATCTCAAAATGTTGAATTCAGGAAACCCAAAGCTATAACATTCAATAAACAATCAAGTCACGCATGACTCCATTTAAAACCTTATATTTAAACAACCTAATCATATCCAATTAGATTAATTTCTTTAAAAAAACAAACATAATCATCTTATCTAACACACCTCAATCAATTCAACTCCAATTCAACTAAAACCATAGATTCAATAAAAACCATAACATAACCAAAATTTAGATAGAAGAAGATTATTATACCATGAATTGGTCCAACTCTTTATCATCACCAACCATAGCATGACCATTTCCAAGCGCAGAATACTTGGCGACCACATTCTGCGACTGCGAAAGTTGCGCCTCAATTCTCGGTAACTGATCCACCGGAGTTGCGATCCTTAAGCACGCAACATGAGCCGACAACAATTGTTCGTACAACGGATGACCTAATATCTCCGCCTTAAACTTCGCATTCTGCCAATTCACCTGCTGTTGTTGCTGCTCTCCCTCTCTCTCTCCTCCGCCGCCGCTATTTCCGCCACCAACGGAAACTTCGCCGTCGCCGATCTCCGGCTTACCGGAATCCTCATTGTGAGTCAACTTTCCGTGTTGCGAAGGAATCGCCGACATCGCAGCTGAGTCGTCGACTGAGTGTAGGTTCAAGAAGTTACTGGCTCCACCGGCGCCGGCTGACGAGCCGAGTAAAGCCGAGGTTAGCCAGCTCGGCTGGTGGTGTTGGAGTTGTTGTTGTTGTTGTTGGTTTGACGACGTCGTTTGATCTCCGACGAATTGTGCCGCCATTTCCGCTTGTAAGAGGTGTTGGTTGTGATGGTACGCCATTTTTTTTATTTTTGAAGAAAATTTTCAGGTGATGATGATGATGATGATGTACATGAACATAACACAAAGTTAAAAAGGAGGGAAAGATTATATTTAGAAGAGACGGTCCATAAATATAAAAAATATATGTATGTGTATATAATAAGGTGAGGAAGAAGGGGGGGTTTCTGAAATAGGAGAGAGAAAAATTGGTCGGGAAAATGGTGGGAGAAGAAAGATTATTATTTAGAGGGAAGATGATAATGAGAGGAGTTTTTATTTTTTTATTTTATTAAAGGAAGCCGCCGAAATTAAATTGGAATTTAATTTTAATTTAGTGGGGAAGGGAGGAGGGAGGAGGGGGGGACCGTGTTAATTGGAAAAAGAAGAGCCGTTGGATTGATTTAATGATCGGACGGTAAGAGGGAAGACAACGTGGATAGTTTGTCGTTTCCATGTCGTTTTTTTGACATTTTTGATCTCTTTTTAGGTAGAGGTTTTAAATGCACTACTAGTCTAGTAGTAGTAGTAGTATACTACTAGTCTACTACTAGTCTACTACTTACTACGTTTTACTTGTTGTTTTGAAAATTGATTTCAACTAATTTTCATGTAATAAGGAGGCTTTTAACCAACACTTTACATTAAAAAAATAGTACTTCTTTGATCAATCGCTTTTTGAAAATTTGGAACTGAAATCGTTGATTAGTGATTACTAATCATATGATGATGTATTAGCAACTAAACTATAAAATGAAATAAAAAGTTTTGAATATTTAGGCACATTTTTTTTGAAAAAACATAAAATAAGTTTGAAAAAAAATTAAGGTGTGGAATTCAGACCTTAAAGTACCTAGATGATTTGATTTCTAAAGAAATGGAACCAGTTCGACCAATACTCATCCTTTATAATGAATCCGAATTAGATAAAACTAGAACTAGTATTGTAAATTTGTGATTGTATTGAGTCCAAATCCAGGTACCAGGGTATTTTGTTCTCCTCTAGTAAGTAGTAAGCCTATATTTTGTTTTATATTTTTGGATTAAAGTAACGCTATATTATTTGACACAGTTCTTAAGTTGGCGTTATTCATTGCACAATGCACGGTGTACTATAGTTGTGCACAGCACAGTACTATTACACGAAGCGCGTGTATTGTCGCTACGTGATGGGAAATATGTTCTCATCAACCGTAGCAGTTATGCATAACAATACCCGTTGTCAAAAAAAAAAGGGAAATAATTACAAGTTACAAAGTTATGCAGGACAATAGCTTGTAGAATACAGCAGACTTTTATACTACAGATAATGGGCGTGTTCGATACAAGCTTTCTAAGTAGTTTTTAGTGTCTTGACTGGGTCAAAACACTAATTAAAAAAATAGCAGTGTTTGGTAAATTAGTGGTGTAAGTAGCTTTTAATGACATAAGTAGTATTTTAGTAGTGTTTGTGAAAAGCTGCAATTTGTAGCTTTTGGGGTAGCGTTTAGTGGTGCATAAATTATATATTAAAGTTTTGTTTGAGTTTTTAATTGATTATTTGTAAACAGCTACTTTGACATCTTCTTTTACCGAACATCAATATTTTATACCGCTACTTGGACAGCCTAAACAAAGAACACACCAACCACTAACAGCCTACCAAGACAATTAATAATTCTTTACTGCCGATTAAAAGCCTACTACCACAGTTATTGTTGCCGAACACGCCCAACATTGGAAAAAACATTATAACATCATTAACCATAGTACTAGGGGTGAGCAAAAAAATGGATACTCGGTCCTGGATCTGGACCGTTTGGGATTTGGATCTGAAACTAGTTTAATTGGAATCGGGTCTGAGTCTAAAAAACGAGGACTCGGTTATAACCTGGTCTGAATCTGATCTCAAATTTTTGGATCTGGTACCCACTGGGTACCCAGTGGAACTGCTTTTGGGGCTGGGTACCCAATGAAATCAGGATTAGAATCGGGTAACCAGATTCGAAATTGGTAATTTCAGCTAAATAACCAATTATAAATCTTGGGAAATAATATTTTGCCACTTTTAAAACAATGTCAACTACTCAAGTCCATAATTAATAAAAAACATGTTCACTTATATTAAAGATCTTAATTAATAGGAATTCATTAGGGCTAAATTAAGATTTTTAGGCTAAATATAAAGAAGATTAATTTATCTCTCAAAAAGAAAAAAACTCCACATATTACATTATTTGTACATATTACATTATTTGTATTATGATTGTAATCAAAAGAGGTATAATCTAGTTGTCTAGCTATTTATGATTCATACTAATTTTGCATTAAGCGCCTAAGCAGTATAGTCTAATTACATAATATACAGGTACCAATTCATCTGGTACTCCCTCATTTGTTAAAGATTTTCTTATTTATTGTATCAACAAGTATTAGGGTAAAAAGGAGAGAGAGTGAAAGTGTTTTTTTGATCTATCTAAATAGGAGAGGAAAAATGGGTCATTTTTGTTTATTTAAGTAGAAAAGAGAACGTGGTTGTGAAATAGTGTCGAACTACGTAAGTCCAATATGAGGGGTAAGGTACTATGAAAAGAAAACAGACCTGAATCAAATAAGAAATAAAGTACAAATTGAAAAATCTTTTAAAAACGGATTTAAAGAGAAAGTAGAATTATCATTAAAAAACGGAGGGAAGAGATGCCAAATTGACATCTCTCATATACATGTCATAACCTTTTTTGTTAGATGTCAAATCGGTGCGTTTAGTGGTGAAAGTTAAAGAGGATAGCATATGTGATTAAGCATTAACAAATTACTAATTAATTTGTTTGTTTGTAATTACACCATTAAAAATGATAAAATGACTACTCAACTCAAGCAAGACATTCGGGCCCTCGTAATTGTAGGTCTAGCATGGATTGAACCACTCTATGTCACATCACCAGCCTTTTGAGCAGCAAACGTTTTTAGATTTCGGGTGATAAGATCCATCATATAATTCAATTGTAGGTGCATTATTAGAAAATTAAACCACAATTTCAAGAAGTCGACATTAAAGGTCGATTCAATGTTTACCCTAAGAGAAGCAGGCAATTTCGAATTACTGGCAATAAAAGACAGCTGAGCTAGTAGCTCCCCCCCCCCCCCTAAAAACTAAAAACAAGGTCTATATAATAATTAAATAGATAGATATTGCATGTTATTCACTTAGACAATTGCATAGAGGAGTTTAGGCCATTCATAAACTAGATTTATATGCGCGCGATGCGCGCTACGTATATTAATATTAATAGTAACATTAAAAAGTGTTAAAAACTAACTTATAATATTTATGGTGAATATTGATGAGCGTTATGGGTTTTTATTCGCATTCTTCCACGGTGTAAGAAAGTAATGTTTTCTAGAAAGGACTATGTCGAGTTATGATATGTTATCTTGTATTTGGTAGATAATTCAACAACTCTCCTTTTAAACAATGATCTAAATTATGTTTTTATATTTATTTAAAAATACATATATTTTATAGGCATATTTTATGAGTAGTATTTCAATTTAATATCACTGGATAATTGAGGTTTTTAGGCATACTATATTGAGTAGTGCTTCAATTTAATGTCACTGGATAATTGAGGTTTTTAGGCATACTATGGTGAGTAGTGCTTCAATAAAAAAATAAATTATAAATTGATATTGTCTGATGATGTATGTTTATCTCTTTAATTATTTACTAGTTTTGAAGCCCCGTGCGTTGCACGGGTTGTTTTATATTTTATTTTTTTGCAAATTTTTGGTTAACATTGTTGATTTTGTGTTGCTGTGAAATGAGATTTTTCAACACTATTGTATTTACTTACTTCCTCCGTTCTAATTCTATTGCAACAATGACCACTTTGGGTAGTTTCATCTATTGGGACTACTCCACTTTTGGTATAAAAAAAAAAGCAACTATAATTGACAATATTGTCTTTATTTAATGTTAATAAAACCATCATTAATTACTCAAATTGTCTCATAAAGTTGCATTTACTTTATTAAGGAATTACTTATCCCCTCCTCTAGTTAATTAAAAGGGTACCTCTATGCTAAACTACCCATTTTTTTTCATTTCCTTAAAAACCATGTCCAAAACCATTGTTGCTATAGAAAAAAAAATAGAGAAAATATTTGTCATTATACTCTAATTTATAGATTTGTTATTACGATTTATAAATTTTATATATTTTAATATTCAATTGAATATTGTAGCTAAGTCTATTATTAAATGGTATCCCAATAATTGGTATGACTAACAATAGCTAACACGGTTTTAACATGAAGAATGTCGAATGATACTTTAAGAAAGTAGAGGGTAATAATTTAATAGATGCAGGACAGAAAGAATAGAGTAAAATTTGAGTGTCAGCCACAACTTCAACTTTTAATATAGCACATAAACACTAATGCATATAGAATTAATGGAAGAAGGGAAAGCCAAAAAAAAATCATAATGATGGTATCATGAATAAAATTAATTAAATATAAAACTAAACTCTACTAATAATCGAAAATACTATTTAAGAGAAAAAATTGCCTCTTCATCAATCATGACCATATCAAGACTTATCAAACTTCTCCCTTTTTTATGATCCGTGACCTCAAATAGTCTAAAAACCCGAACCTTGTTTTTTCAATTAGGTTTTAGTAGAATTAAGTTGTCACATATAATTTGCTATTTTTATATGTATTCAAAATAAAAAAATATATAAATAAAATGTTAATATTCATCTAAATAAATAAATTCTCATAAGTTGTAAAACTATATTGTATATGGAACTTATTTCGAAGCATATTTCGAGCACTCTCTAATGGTAAAGAAATTATAATATTGCGAATTTGTAGCAAAAGTTATATTAATACATACTACATAGTATAATAATTTAGGTTGTTTATTTAAAATCAGACTGTAGTAATCTTCACTTATCCAAAACGCCTCATATGTATTTATAACTATTTTGATCACAGTTTTTAAAAAAAAATAAAAATTAAAAAGAATGACATGGCATGCTTGGGTGGAGCTCTTCAAAATATTCTAACGTTGTCTTTTAAAATCAAACTCTAATTTTTTCATCATCCAAAACTCTAATATATATATGTAACTTTATCACTATAAAATTTAGTTTTTGTTCTAAGAACAAAGTTTCCTCAGTATATTTTCTTGCAATACTAAATTGTTTTGGTTCAGTTGAGTAAGGCTGAAGTTTTAAAAGATAATATGTTTAATCCTGTAAATTGGACCTATTATAAAATACTATAATCACATATCGTACACTATACTTATAGCTTAATTATTATTATTATATTTATCTAAAAGAAAGACTAAAAAATGTCTTACCATTCATCTAATTAAATATATTTTCATGAGTTGTAAAACTATATTGTAAATAATTCTCATGTTGAAGCATATTTCAAGCACTCACCAATGGTAAAAAAATTATAATATTTTCAATTCGATAGCAAAAGTTAAATTCAATTTACATAATATAATAATTTAGGTTTTTTATTCAAAACCAAACTCTAATTTATCCCTATTCAAAACTCCTTTTATGTATTTAAATATGTGTAGAACTCTATTTTTTAAAATATTTAAAATAAAAATTAATGACATGGCAATCCTACGTGGTGCTCTCTATTTCATAAGTTGTAGAACTATATTGTATATGGATCTTATTTCGGAGCATATTTCGAGCACTATCCAATGGTACAAAAATTATAGGGTTTTTCTTATGATATACCCCTGTGTTTTTTAAAATTCTATCATGTACCCCAAATGTTTTTTTATTCTACACTGTACCCCTGTGTTTTTTAAGTTTTCTACATAGTACCCCTAGTGTGTATTAATGAAAACGGACGTTAAATATTTTCGAATTCCCACCCAAACCTCCCCTCCCCTCCACCCCCTCCCCCCTCCCCCTCCCTTCCACCGCCACGGCTCCCAACCCCCTCCCCCTACCCGCCCCGGACCCCTCCACTGCCAGCCCCGCCCCCCCACCCCCCCCCTGCCAAGGCAGCCCCCCACCCCCGCCCCTTCGATTTCCCGCAGCCCCCAACCACCTCCCCTTCGATTTCCCGCTGCCCCCCACCCCCCTCCCCATCGATTTCCCGCACCCCTACCCCCTCCCCTTCGATTTCCCGTTGCCCCCACCCCTCCCCTTTGATTTCCCGCAGCCCCCACCCCCTCCCCTTCGATTTTCCCGCAGCCCCCTACCCCCTCCCCCTTCGATTTCCCGTTGCCCCTACCCTCTCCCCTTCGATTTCCCCGCACCCCACGATTGAATGCGGGTTGATTTTTATAAAAAACATTGGTGGTTGCGGCGGTCATGGTGGTTGCGGGGTGGAGGGGAGGGGGTCATGGTGGTTGCGGGGGTGGAGGGGAGGGGGGGGTTGAGAGGGTTGAGAGAAACCCAGAAATGCAAAGAGATAACGGTAAACGTTACGTTCATTTAACGTAGCGGTACTATGTAGAAAACTTAAAAAACACAAGGGTACCGTGTAGAATAAAAAAACATTAGGGGTACATTATAGAATTTTTAAAAACACAGGGGTATATCATAGAAAAACCCAAAATTATAATATTCCGAATTACGTAGCAAAAGTTATACACAAATTACATAATATAATAATTTAGGTTGTTCATTCAAAACCAAACTCTAATTTTCGCTTATCCAAAGCTCCTTATATGTATTTAAATCTATATAGAACTCTATTTTTGTAAAAAATAAAAATAGAATTTGATGACATGACAATCCTACGTGGCGTGCTCTATGGCCTCGAAATCTTGAGGAGCTCCCTATGCTCTCGAAAAGTTCCTCCTTTATTTATATATATTGATATCCCAACTAATTGTGATCCCCAAAAAATAAAAATAAAATGAAGATTCTCTAAGTCTTTTAATTCTTTTATGGTTTGTTAATGCATGTTACTTGAAATTGTTATTGCAACTGAGAGTTCAGATAGTAAGAATCTTTGTAAAACTTTGCCTTTATAATTGTTTGACAATTGATTTAGTCATTAGTTTATATTTTCAATTGTGATTTTCCTCTTTTTTTCACATTTTTATGTATTTCTTTTTGGTAATGTAGAACTTTCCTTATTACCCATATTTGTAAATGAGGTAAGAATTAAGAAAATATTTTCTTTATTATTTTTTGTGAAATTAAGGGTATATAAGTCTTTTCAAGAGGGGACACCATAGCTCCCTTCTTGGCTTATATAATAGAAATATGTAAATGTAATGCATGCATTCATATTAATTAAGTACTTTGTTAAGGGTGTTACATGTGGAGTAATACTAAATCTTACTTCATTAAACTATCAAAACCATTTGCCGACCGTAATTCTAATCGTTTGATCGTAACATATCAAAAAGTATCATAAACTCTTTTAACGTGCCAAATAGTAAGGTAAAAATAGTTAAAAGTAAGAAATATTGTTAATCTCACATGTGCATGTGCCAAGTGCTAAGTGATATGTCTTGATTAGTTAAATATAATGATTATAGTAACATATATGACCTATTCATGAATTAGCATATAGCAAGCTCATTTCCTTCTTTTGCTGCATAAGGAAGGAAACAACTTATAAAGTGAGCAATTTCAATCTATTCTTTCTATGTGGGACTTAATATTCCCACATCTACCTTCTCCTTGGAAGACTATTATTGAAGATTGTATTCAACATTAATTACCATCATAATTCACAATAGAAAAGATATATGGTAGCCCATTCATGAAAAAGAAGGCTAGGGTTATGGTGTTAGTCTGTTACAATGGGAGGGAGGACAAATATTAATTATTCTCCCACTATTTTGTATCATTATATATGTCACTTGTATCAATCATTGTTATTGGACCATAACTGTCCATAACATCAAATTTCACCTAACTTTTGTAAGTAAAACGAAAAAGATTGAAAAAATAAGTGGCACATATAATGGTACATATAAATGAAACAAAAAAGAGGGGAAGAGCCAAATGAAAAATACCATACTCATATCTTGTGTAAAGATTTGGAAGGTGTTAGAAATAACTATGGAATATGGATATCAAGTAATACTGTGTCCTGGGCTCCTGGCCATGGATAGTGGCAGTTGTCGGATTCAGTCTTCAAGTATACAGAGTACTATAGGATTTTCGTGTTTTTTTTTAAATATTATTTTTATTAGCTTATTTGAATCTGTGCAATTCACAATTTAAGAATAAAACAATACAGATTCGCTTACGTCATGAAACTACTAATCCTAACAGTATTTATAATCCATATATATACACTATTGTAAATCTACTCTTCTATAGAACTTTTATTGTTATGATCTGGTTTAATACATGGGTTAATGATAAAGAATATTCTTATAGGTTGCATAGATATATGATAATCTTATCCTAAAAAAATATTTGGAATTAGGTAGCAAAAGTAATACTATTATTATAGTGAAAATACAAAATGTTTGTTTGATTGACATAGAAAATAGAAGTTCCATAAAGTTCAAATTTAGAGAAATTAAATCTTAAAATCGGCTCCATGGGAATATCCTAGAGGCGCTTGATTAGCAATGCCGGAAGTAACTTTCTATGAGAATTTCTACATACTTTAGGGAGATCACTAGGTAAACAACTCCTACATATTTTGGGAAGTGGAAATTTTTAGGAAGTTTTACTTCTCCCATTTCACCTTTTCTCTAACAACAAAAGGGCATTACTATTTACCACCCGTATTTACTAAAAATCATCCGTATTTTTTTCAAGATTTTCCTAAACTACCCCTATGTATACTCACTCACTCTCACTCCTCACTCACTCTCACCTCACCCCAACCACCACCCACCCACCAAAGCAACCACCACCACCACCAACACCGCAACCATCACCACGACGTCAACCACCACCACCACCACCACCACGGCGTCAACCACAAGCCACCACCACCACCACTCTCACCGAAAATCTTGTTACCATGGATATTTTAAAAAAAAAAAAAAAAATTTTTAAAATTTTCCATGGTGGTAACGGAATTTTCATCCGTTACCATGGTTTTTTCGGGAAAAAAAAATTTTTGTTACTTTTTTTGGAAAAACCCATGGTAACGGATGAAAATTCCGTTACCACCATGGTAGTAACGGAATTTTCATCCGTTACCACCATGGTGGTAACGGAATTTTCATCCGTTACCATGGTTTTTTCGGAAAAAAAAAATTTTTTGTTTCTTTTTTGGAAAAACCCATGGTAACGGATGAAAATTCCGTTACCTCCATGGAGGTAACGAAATTTTCATCCGTTACCACCATGGAGGTAACGGAATTTTCATCCGTTACCGTGCACTGGTGGCGGATTTTTTTTTTTAAAACTAACCACATTCCGTTCCGGTGTGGTTGACGGCGTTGACGATTTTTCGTGGTGCTCCGGTGGTGGCAGTGGTCCGCGATGGTGGTAGCCGGTGGTGATGGTGGTGGTGGTGGTGGTGGTCGGGTGGTGGTGGTGGTGGTGGTCGAGTGGTGGTGGTGGTGGTCGGGTGGTGGTAGTGTGAGAGGTGAGAGAGTAAGAGTGGGTTAAAAAGGGAGAGGTATGGTGGGAATTTTAAGGAAAAAATACGGGCGATTTTTAGTAAATACGGACGGTGTATAGCGATTGGGCAACAAAACTACTCACCTACTTTGTATTTCTTTAGAAGTCCCACTCCCCATGCTTTCTTTTTTTTTTTTTTTTTTTTTAGGATTAATTAGAAATTTGCCTTTTGGGCTTAACTCTACTGGGCAACTAGCGCGTAGGAAACACCAACACGTTCTAAGGCATGCCTAGCTTTGTAGTTTCTTTGAGCTAACTCCTATCCTTACTCCCCATGCTTTCTTATGTCTACCAAACAACCAGTTAATTTACATAGAATAATATTCATTTTATGACCTGCTTAGGTGGCTCTCTTTATATTCACAAAATGTTTATCTTTTATGCACATATAATACTATATTTTCTAAACTTGTGCTATGCACGAGCTAAAAAAGTATCCTTCCTTCGTTATCTTTTGATGTTTGTGCTATGCACGTTCCTTAAATTACACTGACAGTTAGTTGGGTGTCCAACGTCTATAAGAATGATAATCTCTTAACAAGGTATAGCACTATAAGCCTTGCTAAATATAAGAATATGATGAGAAATGAATATAAGTCCACCCTTTTTCCTTAGTATTTTTTTTAAAGAATAAAAATGGACCAAAATGATAATATTGCTCGTACTCTAGGCAAAGTAAAAAAGGGTTCGTGGTCAGATGAAGAAGATGAACTCCTTTGCAAGTGCATTGAGAAATATGGAGAGGGCAACTGGAAACGTATTTCTGAAAGGGCAGGTGTATACATAATATGTGTAGACATTTATAGAAGTATTTTATATGAGTTCATATGCTTAATTGGTTACGTTTTTGCATGTTGGCATGTTCATGTATAGTATAAGCACGTAGACATCTATATACAAGTGATATATATTTATATTTTGCATGTTGCATAGTTTCTTTGTGATTTCTATGTACTTATATGAATCAATATATGTATGCATATATGTATATATGGATTTTGTTGTATGAAAACATACATAACAACATATGCACATAATATAATGTTAATTTGTGGTGCAATATTCTTCAGGATTAAATAGGGATCGAAAAAGTTGTAGATGGCACTGGCTGAACTATCTAAAACCTAATATTAAACGATGGCCTTTTGGCGAAGATGAAATTAAGTTCATCGTCCAACAGCACAAGCTTCTCGGAAACAGGCAAGGAACCTCATATACGACTATGGTGGTTTAAGTAGAATACATTCACTATGCTTAGATAACTACCAAAGTAAAAAAAATGTAGGCAACCTGTCCTATGTGCACAACTAGATAACGGGTTTTTAGTTATTTCTAAAGCTTAGGAAGATTCAACTCTGACAGTCGAACTTGAATCAATCATTTATATATCATATACTTTGTGTACCACTTTTTCTTATCAATACATCATGCACGATGTATTTTTGTTGTGGATTATAGTAATTTTAGGTTGCCTTAGGGTTTTGAGTTTGTTAAGAAGTGGTACCCCGTTTTCCCATGCACGGCAAAAGAGGTGAATGGATGGCTTCTTAAAGAGGGGATGAGTTCTGGTTGTGGAAGTGGGATGGTGGTGGGTGTAGAAGTGGGATAATGGTGGGCGTAGAAGTGGGGTGGTAGTGGTGGAGAGAAGGAGCACATAGGAGAAAGAGTAGACAATAAGATCACGTGAAAACCATTCCTTATGCTGAAAACGAAAACATAAAATGAGCGAAAATTTCTTAAAATGAGCAAAAACACAAATTAAAATGAGCTAAACATAAAATGAGCAAAAATGTAAAATAAGCAAAAAATTCTTATAATTAGCAAACACATAAGACAAGCAAATAAAACATAAATGAACAAAAATTTGTAAAATGAGAAAAAGTTTCTTAAAATGAGCAAAAAACATAAAATGAACAAAAATTTGTAAAATGAGAAGTTTCTTAAATTAAAATAAGCAAAAAGTCCAGTTTTCAAGTTTCAACTTAAGCCTTGTTCTCAGTGCGTGGATCCAACCTTACTTTCTCTCTCACTATGTTTATACTAGCCTTATATGCACGCAATGCGTGCGTTAATTTCAAAACTTGTTATTCTATTATATACTCTATCCGTACTATAGTTATGATTATACTTAAAATGTGAAAGATTAATCATTAGATGAATTTATATATATTAATTCGCTAATGTAAAAAACTAACAAAGATTGTGAGTGTTTTGTAATATTATTTTTTAGTGAATGAATTTTGAACAAAAAGAATAGAAATAATGAGTTGGTTTGCCCGAATTAAAGAGTATCAAAGGTCGTGAGTGTTTCAGACTTTATAGGTGGACCAATCTTCTCTTATAAAAAAAGGTCCATTTAATTTTTTGATTGAAGTATTTGATGCATATACCATATTTAACTTGTTTAGAATGGCAAGCTGAAATGAGAAAGGGTTTTTAATTGTTTTCTTTTGTATTTTTTTCATTCCATTAAGATCATTAAGGGTAATTTAGTATTTTCAGATGGGGACACCATCTTCCTCCCACCTTCCCTTATATAATAGAGATATAGAGGGCTAAGCACTAGTAAAATTAGAAGATTTGACCATATTTATTTAAACATCTATACTTCTATATAAATGGAAAAGAAAACATAGTATTAACATCTAAGATCTTGCTAGGGTTGATTTCATGAGTTTTTACACTAATATATGAAACAAAATAATATTGTACTAATGTACTAGTGTTTAGAGAGCCACAAAGGACAGTGATATAGAAAGAATCCGATATCAAGTCTTGGATACCACCCCAAAAAAATTAAAACGTTATCTACTAACTTAGTCGATATCCACCAAGATATCGATGATATTAGAGATTACTGATATTAATATTGTGAGGAAATCTAAGGAATAAGATATACTAAATTGTGCCCAGGCGTGTGGCGTGTGGCGTGCCCATGGTAACACATGGGTGATTTATGCCACAAGGCATAGGTTAAGAGTATCAAAATTCTTGTATAAGATATCATTATTCAAAAAGTTTCTATTTAAAAATTCAACCAAACTAAAAAAATCTTACATAATTATCTCTATCTTAAGTATCCATCCTTATTTATTGTGTCCAAATGATATGATAATTGACATTTTTATAGAGAGATAATGTGTGCCAAATAAATTGCCTTCGATATGTTTCCTAAACTAGCGTATGTTTTTGCTGAGTTTGAATTCTTTTTGGCAGGAACCAACCAGAATGAAATATTGGGGTTTTGGAGTGATTCAGATTTCTGAACCAACACCCCCTCAAAAAAAAAAAGGGCCAACAGTTTTAAAGAATAATGATATTATTAATTAATAGGAGCATAAAATTAATTTAACAATAATACTGGCAAGCTAAGGCCCATTTTCAAAATAGCCTTATTGTCATACGTTCTGCAAATTTTTTAACATATATATGTATATATATATATATATATATGTATATATATATACATATATATGTATACGAGCAGCAGGTGATAGCCTAGTAGTGTTGGCATCACCTCCGATCCCAGAGATCCTGGAATCGAATCTCACCCCTATGTATACGAGCAGCAGGTGATAGCCTAGTAGTGTTGGCATCACCTCCGATCCCAGAGATCCTGGAATCGAGTCTCACCCCTTGCAAGGAGGGATCCTCAATTTCCCCCTACTTGCAAGGGACTTCATCTTACCTTAAAATATATATATATATATATACATATATATATATATACATACATATATATATATATATGTATATATATATATATATATATATGTATATATATATATATACATATACATATATATATATACATATACATATATATATGTACATATATATATATATATATGTACATATATATATGTATATGTATATATATATATGTATATGTATATATATATATGTATATGTATATATATATATGTATATGTATATATATATATATATATATATGTATATATATATATATACATATATATATATATATACTAGCACTATATGCACGCGATGCGTGCGACTGTATATTAATATTAATAGTAACATTAAAAAGTGTTAAAAACTAACTTATAATATTTATGGTGAATATTGGTGAATATTGATGACTGTATATATGAGAACGAGGGAGTGGAAGGGTGGTAAGCCCTTTCATCTTCCACCCACATGTTGTGGGTTCGATTCTCATCAAGAGGGTTTGGGGGGCTTTGGGGTAGGTTGTATTTAGGTGCCCTGTGAGAGGGCGTTAATGTAATTTATCTTACCAATTTTTAATATATATATATACATACATACATACATATATATACATACACAAAAGTGCATTTAGAAAAATTACTCCATAAGTTGTCTAACAAAAATATTAGCATTTATATTAATTATCTTAAACCATATAATTTACAATATGTGTCACTACATTGATGTCACTGAAAATTTGAAATACGTTACTTCAAATGTATACTTATATGATATTTGTCCCATTTTGGGGGTAAGATTAGGGTTGGTAATTAGATCGAATTGGGTCGGGTTCGTGTTCGGATCAATAATAAATGGGTCAAAAAAACCTTAACAGAAACCTAACTCGTTTAATAAATAGGTTGAAAAACTCAATCCTGACCCGACCTATTTTATAACTGGTTACCGTTTAATAATTATTATTATTGTTGATTCCATTTCCAGCTCGTTTGTTCAAAAACAAAGTTCATTCCAACATTCTAATTTTTTCAGATAAAGTTCTTGACATGTTCTGTTCACCATTAATGATGCTCTTAATCTTTATGTAGATGGTCCTTAATAGCATCTAGGGTTCCTGGGCGGACGATAAATGACGTGAAATATTATTGCAACACTCACATCTACAAGAAGCGTAACATTATTGATAGCGGAAATTGCGATCCTAAAAATGCCGAGAACATTCCACAGCCAACTACAAACCCAATTGAGAAGCCGTCGATCGGTGATCAGGAGGTGGAATATGAAAATCAACATGATGATCATGCAAAATGGTGGGAGAATATCTTGATAGATATGCAAAAGGAAGAGACATGAAAATTCTCAAAATTGTAGCGGGATGCCGGGATTGATCTTTTGGGGCAGGATGAGACGACCAACATCAATGAGCAAATGGACAAATGGCTTACTTCATTGAGTGAAGTGCCAAAATTGCCATATGAGTGGGAGGAAGATCTTTTGGAATTCGAACATGTAAACTTGTGGGCATGATCAATATAGTGATGTAGAGTAGTTTGGAAATAATAAAAAAGTAAGTCACCAAGATCATTTTAAACTACCTAGATTTTTATGATCATATTTACAATGACTATCTAATTATCATATATAAATCTAGACGAGTATGCCGCTATTTATATATCTAGGAAATTATTTGATCTATTCACTAAGTACTTTATCCGTTTGAGGTGGTAATAGTTAATTAGTAATCCTTTTATTTATAAAAAATGAGTGTAATGCAATAACATTCAACTAGTTATATGTATATTTTTTTCTTTCCCTGGTCAAAAATAAAATAAAAATAGTTATATGTATATTTTATTATCTCTCATACGAATAATATACGTGGATAGATTGTCCACCGAGTACTTATATCATTTTCCACAATTAAGCTTTCTATTTAACCAGCTATCACGTTCGCATGATATACATGATACTCTAAAATATTTAAGTTAAACAAGTTTTTCCCCATATTTACATTAAATTACATAGATTAAGTAAATGGTAGTGAGGTGCAATTTGTGGAGGAGAAGGTTCATAATAGCCTCCTGAATTGTAAAATAAAGTTTTTGTTTAAATTAAGGAGACTTTGTCATTTGTTCTCCACTTTTAGTACCATCTATTTTCACTTAATCAACGTTTTTTGATGAATCTGACCATTAGACTCTCCGTCAAACATACCCTTAGTTACTTTTATGCTAGTTAACATAAAAATAACTTGATGGTTACTTAAAGTTTTGAATGTTGCTAATTTCACTCATGATCTTATAACTACACATACAAAAACTTGTAAGAAGAATGTTTTCGTCATGAACACTACACCTTTTACAAGTTTCACATGATAGAGTAGTAGTGATCATGATGTAGATAGAGGAGTGAAAAAATATAATTAAGTGGTCAGCCTGGCCACTAGCAGGGATAATCTTGTAAATTATAAACTCATATTTGTGTATTAAAGACACTTTTTATTTATAAACCAACTCATGTTTGGCTGTTTATGTGTTTGATACACTTAGGGGTGAAAGTTATTCGGATAAAATCCAATCCAATCCAATCCGAATTAGTAATTCAGATCGGATTCGAACTGTGTTCGGATTGGATTTGGATTGAGATTTTTGGAAAAATTGGATTTTCGGATCGGATTGGATTGAGGGTAATTGGATCCAAAAATCCAATATAACCGAATAGTAATATGCCTTGTATATGTATCTGGATTGGGCTTAAGTTCTTAACTGATTTTTTTTTTTAAAAAGCCTAGTCCATAGCCCAGTAGGCGTAACACTTCATGTCTTCAACCCTTCCCCTAAAACCCTAACATCACTTAATTCCTCATTTCCTAAATCTACTAAAATTTCTTGTTGTCTTAATTTATTTCATAGAAAAACTAGAGTTTTAAAAAATCGGATTTTCGGATCGGATCCAATCTAGAGTATGAAAATTCAGATTGGATTGGATCGGATTCAAACTCTAATTGGTTTGGATTCGGATTGGAAAATTAAAATCCAAATTTTGTTCGGATCGGATTGGATTAGGCCCTAATCCGAACCGTACACCGAACTTTCACCCCTAGATACACTTGCTATTTATGAATCAACTCCTGTTGTGTGCGTTAAATCTTAATTTTTGTCAAAAAGCGAGACTGTGACATCTGACAAATAGTAAAAGTTGTATCGATTAGCGTGTTTCGTCAGCTTTTCCCCTAAAAAAGTCAGAATCGAATACTTATAAGAACCCCCTATTTGTGTGTTCAGGAAACTAGTTATTTATAAATCAATCCATATTTGTGTTTTAAGACACTTGTTATTTATAAACCAATACTTGTTCGGGTGTGTTAATATGCTGAAATTACAAGATCATCCCTGATAGTGGTCAGGCTCACCACTAAGTGATAGTATTGTATCATTGCGATCCCGTAGAAGAAAGTACAAAAAAACAGTAGTAGGGCACAAGTCACTACATACTCTAAGAAAACCAAGTTTCATCAAATATGACGTGCTATTTTTCTCTACTGACTTTGTCACAGTATAGTTAGCTTTTTAACCCTGCTTTTGTATGATGTTGGAAGTTCGACAACGAACCATCCAAACCTTTCATTTTAGCAGCATATTTGGTTACACCAACAACAACAACAAAAAAAAAAAAAAATTAACAGTTTTCGTAGCATGTTAAAGTTGAATACTGTAACATGAAAACTTATTACTGTATAATGTAAAGAAAGCATGCTTATCACTGTAAGTAGGTCAGCGTAGCAACAGATGTACAGAAACTCTTTCAGAAAGAGTGAATTTGAGAAAGAAGGGGGGACAGCCAGGTGGTGCCCGGCTTTTGCTGAGTCCGCCGCCGGCCAAAGTTTAGGCCCTCTGCCTCCAGTGGGCCCCAACAACCTTGTTAAGGTAAAAAATATTTGGGTTTTTACTTTTTAGGAGGAGAATTCTGAGCTTTTTACTGTTATACTGTGGGTAAGAGTGAGAGAATAACAGTAAAACTATTTAATTAATTTTGTTATGTTGTAAACTTGTAATCGCCTTTTTGTCATTTTGTGAGTATTTTTATTGGACAATCACCTTAAATAATAAAGTAACACTCTTTCTCCTTTCTATTAAAAAAAAGTAATACTTTTTTTGTACTTTTCCAGTTTGGTTTGTCTATAAAACATTGATGAGTTTTCTTTTACGATAAACTATTTTTCACAATTGCTCACAATTATACGTATGCAATAGTACAACCTTATCAAAGTAAAATAGGTGAAATGGAGTTGAGCCTAGTATTAGGCTAAAATTACCATTGTCACTAGCTAAATATAGCCTGCTCTTTTTGGACACGGTTTCGGTTTAGTTCATTGTTCATTTCGGTTCGGTTTAATTACTTTCTTCTCATAGTTCGGTTCAATTCAAAAAGAACAGAGTCGTATTGTCATATATAAGTTGCTTTACATATTAAATCTCCTCCGCTTTTTTTTTATCATTCTCACTTTCCTGTGCGCGTCTACCAATGCAACTCTTTGAACTTAAATATCTTTCATTATATATTAGTAAAAATTATAACGATTGAATATTAATAATGTACTAATTGAGACGAATCAAACAAGACTCCACATGACTATATTTTTTCTTATAAATTAAGAAGATTATCTCTAATTATGAATAGTGTCAAGATTCCAAGTGAGAAAGATAAAAAAAACAGAGGGAGTACAATTTAAACTCGGGAATAGATATTGATTCAACCGAATATGAAACCACTCCTTAGAATTAGCATTATTGGAGCTAATCAAGAAATTCTCAAACGTAATTGAGTGACAACCTTGAACACTATTAACAAGATTATCCTTCAATATGAGCTCTATGATTTACAATTCCATATGTGAGTTAGAACTACTTGTCTCACATTGAATTTTTATTATAATTTGTATATAATGTGCATGGGAACAAGAACAACTCAAACAAATAAAGCAAAGCCTCGTCTAGATTGGTTTTGGCACGATCCCCACCCCCCATCTACTATAAGCTCGAGTGATGCCGCTTGTGATGATGATCATATGTAAGGGAAACTGTTAAGATCCATATGTGAGTTAGAATTAGTTATCTCATAGTGAAAAAGAATAGGGATCCTGACTAACATATAAGGCGAGGTGCATTCTCTTCACCCGAAAAACCCCGAGCCGAACCGATTACGGCACGATTGGACCCGATTCAACTTATGGGACCCGATTGAACTTAGTGGCACGATTGGAACTTATTAGGCACGATTGGACCTGATTGAAACTTATTAGACCTTATTAGGCGCAGTTAGAACTTATTTGACCTTATTTGACAAAAAAATTTGATGAGTAATAACATAAATATTACCTCTAACATAAATACTATCCCTCAAAATTTATTATGACATAATAATTATTACGGTTTTTTCACCATATACCCCTAACAAATTTTTTTTTTGCATTGTATATCCCTTTCGACTTTCCAAATTCACCATATACCCGACGCGTTTTAAAAAATACATCAACCTATCCTTATGCCTATTGTAAGTCTAGCGTCGTTAGTCATTAACCTCTAATCCCCCTCTAACCCTAATTAACTAACCTAAACTAAACCTAACTCTAACCCTAACCCCTAACCCTAACCCTAACCCTAACCCTAACCCTAACCCTAGCCACCCACCACCCGTCCCCTCCCCACCCCACCCCACCCCTTTCCCCCACCACCCACCCACCACCCTTCCCCCACCCCACCCCCTTCCCCCCAAAGACTTCGCAATAATAACATATCACTAATAGTAATATGAATAATAAAATAATAAACAATAATACAAATATAATATTATTTAAATTTGTTGATCTTTTGACTATTTGGATCTTATTATGGGCTGATTGGAACTTATTATGCGCTATTTGAACTTCTTGGGCCTTATGGACACGATGGAAACTTATTGGTCGATTTTACCCGATTGAAACTTTTCCGAACCGGCTGACTTGAAACTTAATTTCTTAAGGAGAAGAGAACGCACCATGAGTCGTGGCCTACCAAACTAGTCTACTTGCGTACAGGCCCATCGAAAATTTAATATTAATATAAATTCCTTTTCCATATTATATGCTGAGTTTGGCAATGCCCCATTGCTTTTAGATTTTACTGTGGGGCTGAAAGAATGGAAGCAAAGATGGAAAGAAGAATATGGCGTGGAGTCTGAGTAAGAGTGGCATGGGTATGGTCCCCCACCCTAATTGGCTCGTTGCCCTTGTAAGAACGGCAAGTTTCCAGACTTGCACAGTGTCCACGGCCCCTCTCTAACCAGGGTCCCCCCCCTCACCCTTTTTTTATTTGGGGTCATCCTCTAGTAAACGTCAATGGTTAATTGGGTGCCGTGGCATCAATTTTGTTGGGAAATCAATAGGATTTTAGGAAGAATTTGTTTGATTCTTTATCTTAGGCAAATGCCCCTTTCAGGATTTCATGAATAATACTACTGTGCAGTGTGCACTGAACTATGCGTGAATCACATATGTCGTCCTATGAGTACGTAGTGTGGCATGAGGAAGTTGTATAAATGTATTTTGACATCATATATGTCGGCCAATATTCATAAATACTAACAATTATCAAGTAAGACTTGGTTTCATAATTAAGGTTAGCCTAGTTGGAGCCCTCCTTCCATCATTTTGAGTTCTGACAGAGTTCGATTTTTACCCTTGGGATTCCCAAATTTCCCCTCGCTTGCAAGGGATCTTCATCTTAGGAAAAATAAGATAAGACTTGTCCTAGTAGTAAATGTTTGGTCTCATAACTTTAAGGTTTTGAAATTAAATCTTACTAGTTAGGGGTTCTTTTGGTGTGAGATTTCTCATACCATTTCCCCACGCTTCTAATGAGTCTCACTTGCAAAATTTGACTGGTAAACTTGCAAGAAGCGTCAATTCAATATGAACCTTCTTACCTACATGAAAAAATTAAAAAATAGTACGCAAAATTGAAGATCTATAGTCTATTTTCCAAATATAAAAAAGCTCAAATATTTAATAACTAAGATTGACATAAGAAAATACTATCATATAGAATTATATACACGAGTTTACGTATGGGATGTCCTCTATGAGCTTAATTGGCTTATTTGAGAGTCACAAATTGTGTAATCGAACAATATAATAATGCAAAAAATGTGAAGAAGAAATAATACCAAAATGCAATAGCCAATAGTACTTTGAGAATCTAGTAAGAAGATTGACGAGAAAACATGAGAATCACAAGGAAATTCACTAGATTGCAGTAGGAATTGAATTTGAACGATGTGAGAAGATATATGATACAAGACTCTCAAGATCTCTCACTTCAAAACAAAACCGTGTTTAATCCTATAATGTGTGAATCTCCCCTTTAGAGTTCTCACTTCTCACAACTACTAATATGAGAATCGTGTCCACAAACAAATGAATATCGTATTTATATTACGGCAATTGATTTCCTAATCTAACTTGGCAAAACTCTAATTCATGGCAAAACAAGAGTACTACACAGTTCCTCTATTTCCTAATACTAGCATCATTTCCTGTATGCACGATATTCAATGCACACTTTGTTCCTTAATATTTTAACTTATGTATAAGTAAAACTTAAAAATTGATATTATAAAAGTATAAGATCTATTATATGAGAGAAATATGGAATAAGGTTGGTTGATGAATAGCGGTTATAACTTACAATGCAAATGATGCGAGTATTAAGAAATAGGAAATATATACACTAGCAACGAGTTTGCACTCGATTGAAAAACCCCGGTGTATGCACAAGTGCACAACCGTGTGGTCTGCTCCTTGTTTTTGACAAACTTTAACTTCGACTCTTCTACAACACCATGTTTTGAAACCCACCGGTTGTGTTAATCTCCAAAAGCTTCTTACAAGCTAAATCATCTCCAACAATTCAAAATAGTGTTTGAAAACTCGGATTAATTCAATCAAATAACTCCTAAAACCAAATGAGTTCTTTAGAGATGCTGAAAATAAGGCCCCAACTTAGATTTTGCGTTTAATAATATGAAATGTCTGATTGTAGTACAAGGTCTTGCATGATCTGAAAGTTTGAATTTTGCAAGCTAACTAACTAATAATTGAGTGACTGGAGCTTATAAGTAGGGAAGAGTCAAGGGGAATTTGTAGGCAAATACCTAGATGAGAGTCAAAGTTCCACACTCGTCATTAATTAGAAAGAGTAGCATAATTTCTGTTACATGGTAAAAGAATTTTGGAAAATAATATAAAATTACCTGAACTTCTGAAATATTAGTAATTCAATTGAATAAAAAAAATATCATACATTAAGATAAACTTAGTGAAAGCTAAATCATATGCTCCCCCGCTTTTTATTGTTCTTGAAGAAAATACGAGAGCAAATTGGAGAAACTTACAAAAAGCAACCTCTGTTGGTATTTTTCTTTTTTTATAGAGGATGTCTATTAATTACTTTTTATTGTCCGTGTAAAATAATACTTTCTCTAAGAAAATACTGCAATTTAGACACTAAAAAGAACAAATAGAAACGGAAAGAATTATATTTAGACATCCATTGGATGAAAACCGGATATTTAAGGACGGATGGGGTACATTATTTTAAAATAAGTGGAATAAGTTAAAAAGAGAGCTGATTTGGAAGTATAACTTGTAGCTTTAGCCTTCTAATAAGTGAGTCATTAAACATGGTTATGAATAATACAAAACCTGTTTGTGAAAGCCTGAAAGGTACCGTCGATGCAATGAAAATCAGCCAACTCTATGCATATATATCCAGAATTGCATAGGTCCCCCCACGTATGTTTTTGCACCCCAGATCAGACAACATGAGAACTTTATTTTGTTGTTGTCTCTTTTTTATAAGCTTATTTTCATCTAATTCATTTAAGCATAGAGTATCTAGTAAATAAAATAAATTATTGGGTAGGTTAGAGTACATTTGATAAAAGTAATTAAAAATTCGGGTTTGGTACGTCAAGATAAATTATAGTATTAAATAGCATGGAGCCCACTAATGCTATAAAATCAAGGGTAGTATCAACAAAAGAAAAATACTAGAAACGAGGCTTTGATGGAGGGGAGAGTTCACATCATGCATGATTGTGGACGAAAAAAAGTCGTATATGTGAGGCTTTTGTCTCCATTTGTGCCTCCTTTTGGGGCAAATCTTAATTTTTTAATTGATGTAAACAAGAAAAAGGATCAAGTGCTAACATCACAATTAGCACTAATTGAGCCTTTTTAGCAGGTTTAGCAATAAGTTCTTTCTTTTTCAACATGCTAATGCAAGGTGAAGTATTACTGATTTTAAAGTAGTGGGAATGTATTTTTACCAGCTGACATACATTGTATCGCTTTATCAGTTGATATTTACTTATTTAAGTTTACGAAAAGAATATTATGGAAAAATTAACATTCATGTTCATGTAATGCAAAATCGTGAAGGAAAGATTCATGAATTGTGTCCGGATCAAAGGTTATCCTCTTGTCACTCATAGTGTCTTGTGTTATGTCATATAGTCTTGCTAAAACCCTAGGACGCTTCATAGTATTTAATTAGCAAGAAGTCTCTCCATATCTCTTTAATAATTAATCACCTTTTTTATAGTTTTTTTTTTCTTTAGTAGTGATACGGATCAGAGAAGGACCCTTATTAGGCACAATCCTTACGATTCTTGGTTTGATATTTGCAGGCCATATACTTCGGAGCAGATGAAAAAATATAAGGGGCCGAGATTCCCACCCCAATGGCCACCATTTGTAGAATCAAATTATCAAACTTAACATTTTCAGAATATAAGGTAATACGTAATAGTCTCAATTAGTGAGCCAAATCTTACTTGATCTTTCATCTAATCATGTGTAGGAGTACTTTGTTTTTACTTAACCTTATTGTTTTAATATATTATATATTAAGTACACATCGACGAAAAATATGTATGGCTCGACACTTTTTGATAGATTTAGTTCGATCCCAACTTCCTCGCATTACATAATAAGTAAAGTTGGCGATGGGTACCTCATTAAAAAAATGCTTTGCTGCAGGACCACCCATCACTTTATGTGTTCATATTGAGGGGATTATTCGAAGTAGAGACATAATGAATCCAAGGCATATTGGGGATAGAGATATTTTGTATCAAAACTTTCCATTATGCCTTCATGTATAAATAATACTCATATTCTATACTAATCATGAATATAATTTCTTTGTTTTTCATATATGACTTTTATGTATAAAAATTGAAGTTAAACTTTTCACCACACATACCAATCTGTTCATTATTCGGGAAATTATAAAGTAAAAGTCTTATATGGACCTGGTCCACACTAAATTAGTGTGGACCTAATGCTAATTCATGTGATTTATGAAAAAAAAGGATCACTATATAAAAAAAATAGGTTTAAAAAATGAGTAGATATAGATTTTAAAGTTTGACTATGTGAAAAAAAAAGATTATTATATCACAAACTGAAAATTTCATCATGATAAACTAGTGCAAGAAAGAGTGACTATATTAAAAAAAACAGTCACTATGATAGAAAGTAACTGTATAGTGTAACTTAAGATTTTTAAAAGGTTACTATATGGAAAAAAAGAGTCACTATGTTAAATAAGTGGCTTTGGTCCACAATAATATTAATGTGGACCAGGTCCACGCAAGACTAACTCAATTATAAACTGAAATTCAAGATGTCTTCTTAAGTTAAGGATGCATACTCTTCACCTTGAAAATAAAGTAAGGTTCATACATAATAAGTTCAAATAAGTTTTAACACCTTATAAATTGAAATACAATAAATTGTAATAAGTTCATATAAGCTCAATTACGTTCAAATAAGTGCACTTCAGGTAACTTATGGAGAATTCGGGTTAAAAGAACGAACCCCAATTATGAAATATAGGGAATTATCAAAATAACCCAAGAGTCCTAAATTCTCTCCTATAGTAATATAGGGAGGTATTTTTTGGCACATTGTGTAATCTAAATACTCACTAGAGATAGACATTAATTTCAACATTGTTGTTACTTTTATCTCTAAGGGGTAGTTTATCTAGCCGGTGGTTTGTCACTATGTTAATAGCCAATAAAATGTACAAGATCTCAAATAAAACAATCTTATAATTATGTGTTATAAGTAAAGGGTAACTTTTTGACATAAATGATTTTTTTTTGGGGCTTTTCTAGGAGCCGTGGTAAGATAATTTCCTGCAACTGCCTCCCACACATGGCCTCTCGCCCAGAGGCCCAACAAGCCCCAAACCCCCTCCCCCAACAATATTGATAATTTCTACAAGATTAAGATTTGAGCTCCATGCGAAGTGTGGGAGATAGAAACACGCGTTGGGCCGAGGTCGCTTGGTTTTGACATAAATAAATTACTTATAGAAGAAGTGATTCTTTTACGATAAAAGATACTCTTGTCTAAAAGTGACTCTATAAACTTAAAAAGCAATGACCCTGTAAACTTAAAAAAGAACACTATTTTGCAAAAAGTGACTTATTCTTGCAATAACTTCATTTTAAGACGGTATTACACAACACCTTTTGTAAAATGAAGTTTTGATAGTAGTCCATCTAATGATCAATTATATATGAGAGTAGCAAGTAATAGCATAGTGGTATTGGCATTACTCATTAGTACCTCCAATCCCGAAGGTCCTTGAATCGAGTCTCACCCCTTACCCCCAATTTCCTCCTTCCTTGCAAGAGATTTCAACTTACCTATCTAAAAAAAAGTTGATCGATCAATTATATTGATTGAAACTTGTCGAATTTTAAGTTATGATCATAAAACCTATTAGAGAACAACCAGCATTTAGGTACTGTTTAGGAATCCGTAGTTCATTTCAAATGCTTCGTTCCAATTTAATGAAATTGGATTCCAAACATTTAATTCCAGTCATACTCGCCTCATCCTGGAAGCAGATGGATCTTTCTCTAGGTACGTAAGTGTCTAGCATAGTAGCATAATGACGAGTTGATTTTGGGAGATAGGGCTAGACTTGTAGTCTTGTAGAAATACAACAATATGTCCTGCCATTCGTTTTTTTTTGGGTTACATTTATGCCTGGGAAGTTTCTTTTTAAAAAAAATCGATTGAATGCAATTATAAGTTAGAACGGTCAAATACTAACTTCTTCTTATTTGACTACTGCTCTTGCTTTGACTAAAACCCTGTACAAACTATAATATTTTTCCATCATTATACTTATTCCTTCAAAAATACTTTTTTTTCCTGGCAGAAGGATAGAAATACTTATTTGAATGAACACAAATATGTATAAACTCATAAACAGATAACTAATGTGTTTGAAATGATAAAAAAAATGCATAAATCGATACAATTTTGCATTAACTGCGATAAAACATATATAAACTGAAATGGTATAAACTCGTCTCAGTCATTATAATGAATGAGACGCATCTCGGCCAACAGATTCTTTATATTTTAATGGAAAGGAGGTAGCATATTTTCTTAGGTGTATCCAATTTAATCTAAAGATTCAACCACCCATCTACCCAACCTTGTGCTTAGGCAGTTCTAAATTTCCACAAAGTGATCGCAATTAAATCAATGTTTGAGATCATTTTCTTGTTTTTTTCAATACCTCCTACAACTACAAGTAAATTCATTGCTTCCCCATCGACTGTCAACCACCGACCACGAAGCCACCCTTCGTTTGAAAGCATCTTTGCTTTCGCAAAACCCCAGTTGTAACTTGTATCATCATTTAATGTACTAGTGTCTAGTATCATTCTATTTATTGTATTAGTGCCCTTTCTATTGTAAAATCACTCCTACAGTAGTTGGTTTGCATTTTAGTTATGTTAGTTAGGTCTATATCTATTTTTACAATCTAAAATATAAGTATAAGTTATTGTAATATGTGGATGCTACCTATATCTATTAAAAAGACAGATTTTTTTGTTTTAAAAAATAGTTACGAAGAAAATTAGGAGATTCTTTTCTCAAAGAATAATAAGAAAAAGTGCATCTCTATTAATCACTCTATCAGAGTAAACATTAAAACCATTTATTTTAGAATAAATAACACAAAAGTATAAGTTATTTCTTATTTACACCAAAAGTTTCGATTTTGGAACAGGATCATTTTACTAGCTTAATTTAGTGCGTTGTATTGTAGAATGAATTACACTTTAGGATAGTATGAGATAGTAAAGTTTAGTAAGATTTGTGATTGAACTCCAATTATATTATTGTCAAAATGTCAATTAGGCGATTGCCAATAGAATCTTCATACAAAACTAAAAGCCTACTAAAATTTGTGATGGAATTATAAATTTTTAGTTGCTTATTGCATCTTTATAATAAAAGAGTAAAAGATAATAAGATAAAAAATGATGGATTACCAATTAGGGAATAAAAAAAATTATGGAGAAGGAATTAAGAATTGACATCCTTAAAAATAATTGTACTCATCCCAAACATCTACTACTATTTCCTTTGAAATAGAATCATTCTTGGAAAGGGAGCTATCGCTATCAACATACTGATGGATCCGATAAATCAACATTTAATTATGACATATCCTAAAGCTCCGAAGTTGAAGGTAAGAATTAAGAAAGATAAATTCATCCTCTACTTCTTCCTTTTTAGAAGTAGTTCTTCAGATGCCCATTATAACCTAAATTCTACCTTTAAAAGGTTACAATTCCATCCATTTATTTTGCTCTTTGGAAAGGGACATAAGACTATAGGAGTATCAATATGCTTCCACCCATTACTTAGTTTAAGCCAAATTAATAGACATTTCTACATGACGCACTTTTGATCTTAAAATAATTTCGAGCTACTTTTTGTAAATCATACAGTAATTAGTAATTATTTATCAAAAAAAAATATACATTGATTAGTAATTAATAAAGTAAAAACGTCAAACTCCATTCCATTCCATCAAAAAGAAAATGCTAAACTCTAAAAGAAAAAATATAACTCCCTCACATTTTTTGAATGTAAAAAGAAATAATATACATATCACATGTATCATTCTATATGTTGTTATATACAGAATTGGATGTAACAGTTACACCATAATTTATGGTGTAACGACCCAAAAACCACTCACTTAATATAGATCCAGAGACTAAAAAAGTGCATGGAAGGGACCAATTAAGAGAAGAGAGATTGTGGGTTTATTATATTCTAACTTTCTAAAAGTGATAGAAACTGTGGAAGAGAGAAATGTGGGTCAAGGATGATTAAAGTATTGTAAATGTTTTGCTATATATAATTAAGCGGAATAAAGTAGGATTGGGTGGAAGTTAGAGAAAACATATGATAAAGTAGAGTGGATTGAATATAGGATAATGGAGGGAATATTATCATCCCATTCCCTTCCTCTTACATTGAATTCCCTAACTATCTGATCATATATAGATTTGAAATATAATTTTTCCTTTTAATTTATACTTTACAACTTATTACTGATACTGGATATTATTATCAATAGACTATCATTCCATAGATATTACTCCTTTATTTTTAATTGAAAAAATATCATAGATAATTCTAAAGTCTGATAATGTTTCAACATGACTCTCTAACTTGGGGTATCACCCTATTACTAGTGTCTAGTGAAAAATGAGAATATGAGAAAGCTAATCATATCCTGCTACATAGCTCCATTAGACCACCGTGTTATCTTATGATGACTGCTTTTACATTTCTCATTCTTGACTTGTGTCCCTTACTTTGTAAACTGCAACCCTTTGTAGAGCACTTCGTCAGAAAATGATTTAATCAAACGTTTTTGTAAGAAAATGGTTTTTTATAAACTGTAAGAATTCTTTTTGTTCAACTAGTAAAACATTCCGACCGTGTGATGGTACAAGAAATTGCATCTGTCGATAATACTATAATTAGGTGTGAAGAGCCATATAGATTGAGAGAAAATACATAGTGGACTCCAAATCTCGATCATACAAAGACACTATATACATGAATTATTGGTTGTCAAATCTGAACTTACAAGTCGAAAGTTGAAACTTGAGGTCTTCCAAAATTTGAAGGCCAGAAGGCAATAGGAAGACTAAGCTAACCACTTTTGGCATTTTTGGAACTAATATTGAAGTTTAGCTACGTGAATAAATGGACAAAAAACAGTACTTGGTCTAATCACATACATTTTTTCTCATGCTTCCGTATTACCTAAGAAAGGAAATGCTTTTTAGTTCAGATGAATAAATACATTGTTCTTCAATATTAATAATTTTCATCACGCGTGACAATTTGTTTGTCCCACATTGATGTGATCTAACCTCTTAAGTCTTATCCTGTAATTCATCCATCCACGGAGGGTGGGTAAAAGAGAAAAGAACTAATATAGACTATAGAGACATTTTCCCCTATTCCATTACAGTATAGGATTGTATAACAAGAAGATAGAGTGTCATAAATATTTTTCATCATTTTGTTTGGCACTTTGGCTATTGAGTGATAAAGGGTGTAATATTTTTTATTAACAAAACTAGTTTGTAAGTTTCATTTATCTTGGAAGCTTATAATTTTCATTATTAATATTTTCTTTAAAATGATATCATTAAATGTCATTTGGTTTAGCGGTTAAAACTTTAGTATATAAAGCTTGAAGTCGTAGGATCAAATCCTATATAACGCATTTTTTTTTTTTTTATATGGATACACGTGTAGTAAAAACAACCTAGGGAGGCGGCGGCGTGGCGCCGTTCCTGTTAAACAGCCTTTTAATATATTAGTATAGATTGGACTTTCAAAAGGAAAATAGTTGTTTTGAATAGTGATAATGTGATATGAACAGCCTAATTTCAAGACTATAAATAACATAATGAAATAAATGTTATATTGAAAAATGAGTGAATGGCAACTATCTCCTAGAGTATAACTGTATAACTAGTCCGCGCTTACATGAATGTACAATGCTTGCCGTACTAGGTAAAAGTACATGGATAAATTTGGTGAATGTCCATGAATGTTCAATGGTTGTAGACTTGTACTTCTTTCGCTTCAATAAGAATGCAATGCTTGTATTTTTAGATTCAAACTTTACAAATTTTGACCACGAATTTTCACCAATATATAAACAATGACATGGTCATATGATATCTTGTTAAATTTATGTCGATGTGTAGTTCCAATACATACTTTTTGATAATTTTTGTTAATATGTTATTAAAGATATTTATGATTCAAAGTTGTGGATTGGGATACAGTGAAACTTAAGTGTTGCATTCATTGTGGAGCGGAGGAAGTAGTAGTCAAAAAGAAAGGGAAAACCTCTTACAAAGTATATTTGGCTAGGAATTGATCCCACAAACTCATGTTTGTGAGATCCAAATGTTTACCACTAAAACAAACTTCGTCCTGAGGAGATGTTCTCATTTCTGCTTTTCATGTTTGCCAATTCTCATTTTGTATAATTAATATCTTTAATTACACATAGTGTCAATATTGCAAATTGGAACATCATTTGGGATGGAGGAAGTAGTGGAAACCTAATCAAAAAAGTGTATTAATTTTCAAATAACAATTATAATGAGAATAATAATATAAATAGGGAGTTGTACTGTTGTGAAATTAATATATCAAGCATTACACAGAGGTGTGCACCGGCCCGGGACCGGACCGGACGGGACTAGTTGGATCGAAATCTTGGAATTCGTGGGCCAGGGAACGGACCCAGGAGGTTTTGGACCGGTTGGACCGGAATTTGTATTTCTTTTCCAAAAAAGTATATTTTCTGCTTAGATCTAAACATATTTATAAATTCAATAAATTAAAATTTAATAATTGTAAAAGCAATAAAGATTAGGCTTTAGTTTTCTAATTATCTAACTTTTAAAAAAAAATTAACCCATAAAATTTTTATTTTACTAAAAAAAAAACAAAAATCCCGATCCATCGGTCCGGACGGGATCGGACTGGCAATCCGGAATCATAAATTTTCCGGTCCAATCCATTCCAGTCATCCGGTCTCGGTCCAAAACTGCACCCCCTAAACACACATGTTTATATATCATGAATACTTTTTTTTTAACTATATTAGATAATTAAAAACATTGGTAGATGACACAGATAAAATTTCATATTCTGGTCAAATAATATACTGTATAATCATTAGAAACTAATTAAATTTTCTAGGTATTTCATTTCAATTTGCAATTCATGATAAAATCGTCCACTGAAGTCATAGTTTAGTGGTAAAATCGTGACATTTTAAAGTTAGAGGTCATGGGGGAATAAGAAAAATGTAGGTTGTTTGGGTGAATAGAGTAAAAGGATGAATAAAAAATTTGCAATGTGAGAGAGAAAGAGTTGGTTGAGGATCCTACATCACATATTTATAAAGAGAAAGTATGAGAACAAGATAATTAATAAAAGGACCAACATCATATAGATTGAGTGGTGTGGTGGGGTAAATATCTATTTATGGCAACAAACAATTATTTAAGGACTGACTAACATAGTATACATGACCATTAAGTTGAGAACGGATGGAGTAACATATAACTACCTTGTTATGTCAAAATATCCATGTATGGTAGAGCCATATGAGTTTTACTTTACACATGATACAACCTTATGTCCAAATTAGAAATTTATATTTCTTAGCCTCTCACATGTATCGCATAATAATATTGTCTTGAAATGGCATAACTTAAATATTGGTGAAATATTTTCTCTTAGTAATTATTAAGGTTGAATGTTGTTATATACTCCGTTCTTTCCTTTTTTATCTACACAATTTGTCTTCAAACACTATTTACGTCTTCATTTGGCCAATTATTTGTGGTTTGTATATAATAAAAAAAATAATAGCATGTGGGATTTGGTTAGATTCATTCAACATATGTTTTTGAAATATAAACTTTTTATAATATTCACTTATACATAATTAAAGATATTAATTATCAAAGTTATGTGTCAGGAAACATGAAAGTCAAAATTGGGTAGATTAAGAAGAAACATGTCAAAGTTATATGTTGACAAGCGGGAAAGTCAAATTGGATAGATTTTAAAATACTAGGTAGTACAAAATTAGTCTGTAGCTGTTCTTTTGGAGGGAGGGGGTAAATGTGATTCATTTTTTTTTCTAGTGAAATTTTGAATATAAGTTATAATTAATCTTATTGAAGTTTCATAATTTTTATTATACAGACTAGAAAAAGAATATGAGTTAATGTTTCTTATATTAACAGTTTTCTGAAGATTTATGATAATGGTTAACTATTATATTTTTTTAGAGTTTGTATATGTCTTTGCAGTTTGCACCTTTTTGGAAAACTCCTTCAACACACACCCCAGCCTCCAAATAATACAGTTAAAAAGCTCAATTCGGATTGATTTTACCTCAAGTTAAAAATCATTTACCAAGATTTAAACCTCTTACAACAGTTTAGAACTCATCAAGAAGTAATCATAATTCATAATGATCGAATAAAATCAGAACCATTATTTTGTACTTAAAAGTAATAATTGATAGGACGTTAAACTTAATAGTCATAATTTATCAATAGGCCACATACTTTCATGGGCTATTATGTACACCAATACTTTTTAATAAGGTCGGATGCAAAGAAAGGTGGTATCTCAATTTTGTTGGGTTTTAATCATGAAGAGAATTTGGAAAAGGTGGGCTCCCAAATTTGTGCTCCTTCGAGTATCATAATTGACTTCAATCCTTCATCGCGTAGATTTCCCGGATTCTTTCATCAATGTTGGGGTAGTATTTAGTAAATAACTTTTGATCTTTTATGGCTTTTAGTTTATGTATATAGTAGAAAAAATGATAATAAATAATTTTGGTAAATGATCAAACTAGTCAAATAAAACATTAAGGTCATCTCCTCCTATTCTTTGACAAGAAGTTCGATTATTGCTTCTCGAAAGTAGGATCACGTTCCCCCACTTTTGCAAAGGATATTAAATCTTCACCTTAAAAAAAATGTAAAACAGCTAACAGTCAATTATCAATATCCCCGTCAATTAAATAAACCTTTTCTCCCCTCAAATGTCCTTAAATGGTAGACTCTGTAGGAGATGATGTAGAAATTTTAACTTCAAATTTTGTTGCTCACTAATTACTATTTTTTGGTCTTCTTTACATTCTTTGTAAGATTGAACTGATATATGATAAACATTTATGTATTTCTAGTTATATGGAATTTTTATAACTTTCAAAGGTAGGTAGAGGGGAAAGTTACTAGTGCAGATATGAAAATAAGTAATGGAGATATGAAAATAAGAAGAAAATAAGTATTATATTGCCCATTTTTAACATAAACATTATTAATATACTTGTAAGTTGTGACGAATTTTAAGTTTGTTATACAATTTACAAAAATCTTATAACCAAAATTTGAAATCTGACAATGATATTAGGGGCGCTCTTAGTTACCCTTTATCCAAAAATCCCCCTATTTTCACCTTTCAGAACTCTTAAACCAACAAAACTCTTATTTTGCTTGAGACTCCCCTTTTTAACATTTTGGTACTTTTCTTATTTTCATTCTAGGCCTTATGCCTTTTTCTATATCACTTCATCTTCTCTTTCCTATTGTAAGTTCTTATTCTTAATATTTCCTCAGTTTAAAATAAATGAAACATTCTTATTTTAGGTCGTTTTGAAATAAATGAAATGTTCTTATATTTGATTACTTACTTCTCTATCTCTCTTCATCACATGGGTCATTTCTTTTCTTTCTTTCTCATCTCCAAATCAAGTGCAAATCCCTATGTTTCATCATATCATTTTGATAAATCAATCAGAACGTACAAAATTTTCTTTTATCCGAGGGGAAAAGGATATACATTGAAATTGAAAAGCCAAAGGATTAAATCATTAAATTAAAGGATGTGATAGTTTTGGCATTTACTCTAAGAGATGAATTACCATGAGTTGGATTCTTAAGAACGAGGATGAGATTTGTTAGTGATGAAGCTTTAAATTTGTTCCTATGGTTGGCATTTAAATCTCAACCCTAAATTCCCACCTCATGTTTATATGGCACCCTTACCACCTTCTCTTAGGTTGCTTTCCAAAATTTGGACCACATTAGCACTTCCAAACTTTTATTTTTTCTTCATGGACCACAACAGCACTTCTCAATTCCCATCTTTCTTTCTCACAATCTCTCTCTTTCTCTCTCCTCTTGTGTTTACAAACTCAGACCTGAATCTCAACAGTTATAATAAGAACTTCCTGCACACTCATACACACACAAAAGGTCCCCTTCAAATTCCAGCTCATAAATTATTGATGCTCCATAACACCATAATGGCCAATACCAAACACCTTCTAATATTCTCCTTTTAAGTCTTGCAAATAAATTTCTTTGGACTACCAATAATATTTCTTTCAACCTAATATGTGTGTATAGTAGGCCGCTAGAATTCAAGTTTGTACTTTGAAATATAAACATATGAATGTGTACGTATGTAACACTATTATGTTCACTTGATTAAGGCACTTTATGTGGTTGTGAAGTTTGGGGCAAGAAAAATTAGAAAATGTTTTGTCATATAGCAATTCAATTTTACTAGGAAAAGATGGGATAAATAAAGTACTAGTTCTCAAGGAAAAGATAATGACTTTGAGTACAGAATTGGACGAATGAGATGAGAAATGTGTGTCTCTTGTGCGTAAAGGCAGCATATGTTTACTCAGTTGTCAATTCAAGTTTATTTTTTTTAGAAAAAAAAAGGGGTAAAATGAATAATTGTAAAGAAGAAAAATCAATCCTTACCATTCTCCACCACATAAGAATCGGATTCAGAGGAGAGGTGGGGAGAAAATTTTGATTGACTTTTAGATAACGTGTTATACCTAGTTTATGTGGATTGTCAAGTCTAATGAATATTTTTGGACAATGTTAGGTATATAAACGCATGCAATCCAAGACTTGGCCTTATCAATAACAATAAGTGGGGGTCATTGTAGGATAATTTCATACACACACATCCTTTCACCTTCCAAGTATAGAATATTGGATGGGAAGAAACAAAGATATTTCAATGCATATATCAATGTCAAAATTCAATCCTTAATACTTGGAAGAATATGGTCCAAGTTAGGACTATTCAAGTGAAAGGATAGAAGCAAAACCCCACAAAGAAAATCCTTATATTATAGGTAAAAAAACAAGATATGGGCTAAGCTAGGGAAATTGGGGCTAAGACATGAAAGAAAGAGCAAAAAAGGTGCAAGAAAAGGAGTAGGAGATAATGGGATTTTTATGATTTTAGATAACATGATGAGTTTTGGTTACATTTTTGCCATTTTATGTGATGTCACACACTCACACTCTCCTTTTTTTTTTTATTAAGCCTCCATGAACTGGCCTATGAAAAGAATTGGTAAAAATATAATTATAGTCTATAAATCTATAATCTTCCTTTTTTTTCCTTTTTCTCCTGTTGTTTGATGTTGATCACTCTTTGTATGGCATGGGAGAGTATTTCTCTGTTTCGTGATTTGATGTCACAAAACATCCATATTGATATTGGGCCTTACCATGCTATTAACTATACCACTTGTCGTGCTGTCGGCCCATTAAAAGGGCCCCATGGCACCAAATTGGGCTCAATTTTTTATGTGTTGTCAACTTAAAGCGCAAACGTTTTGCAATCAACGGTTCGACACCCAGATGACGCATTTTTTCAGCTTAATTGTATATTTTAAGGAAAATGTTAGGTGTTTACCCTTATTTTCTTTTGTGAAGGGATATAATTTTTGGAAATTGTTAAATAATAACCTTATTTTCATTTGTAGAGGATATATTTTTAGGGAAATTGGAAAATAATACCCTTATTTTTGTTTGTGAAAGATGTATTTTTAGGAAAATGTTAGATAGACCCTTATGTTATGTTTGTGAGGGATGAGAAAGAGGTTGGGGGGAAGGTAGAGTACTATTGTCATGAACTCATGATCCTTTGTTAATATGTGGTGACGAAAACATAATTTTATTTATTATCAAATTAGCCTTCAAATGTGTACAATACATCAACTGAGAATAACAGTGCATATATGTGATGTTGCTGTTTCCCTAACTTGTAAGTAATTCTTATTTCATACTCCATATGTCTTTAATGTCATTTGTCGTTGATATTATTCTTGTAACTATATACTATATAGTCGTACTTTTAATAAAATGTTTCTAATAGTTATTTCCAAGTTTAATCGTACTTCCAAGTTTTACAAAAATCATGTATGAGTATTATCTAAAGCAAATTTCAGATTTTTTTGGCTCTAAAAAGATTACTAACTTTATAATCATGCACCAAAAGTTATACTTCACTTGTTCTGAACCGTATAGATATATTTCGTCATTCTTAAATTCTGACTTATTTTATACAAAATTTATTAATACCATATACTATTATACTTTATGTGACACTGCTACTCTTCAGAAGTTAACCTTTACCTAAATTGTGGGTGAATGCGATTATGCTCCGGTATCATGTACCAATTGTCATCACAAATCAGGAGGATGATATGGTATAGAAAACATTACCAAGTTCAGTTTGGGGTGCCTGGCAGCCCATATTCAGACGAAAAATGAGGTAGAGATGCATAGGCTTGCTGTTGTGCAGGACAAGAGGCCGGTCCAAGAAGGCTAGGAGGCTGCCAGCAGCGAAGAGTTACCTGCAGGCTGCAGTCAGATAAGGGCATTGGAGCCTGGAGGTGCGGGAAGGCCATTACCGACTCAGCCAGCCTTTTTGTGACCACAAGTTTGAGTTTGTGCTACCCAAATTATTGTTGTTGCCCAAGTTAGAAAATTGTTGTCCTAATTGTCCGCTTATGATTGGTTTTCTCATTTCTTGTTCAAAACAATTACAAATTTATATATAATAATATAACTAAAAATATTAACCACGACAAGTGGTTAGTGTTATTCGAACAGGCGAATTGCACTGTTCCATGCTTTAATATTGTTGCGTGGATTATGGAGGAGGGCAAATCCTCCTACTTCCCTACACAGCAACTCAATGAACCCTGCAAGTCTGCAACAAGGGAAACAGAACTTTTAACTAAGTTCAGCGAAGAAAATACTTGGGTACCCAGAAGCCGCACTTGATTTCAACTCATTCCTATTAAAAAATGCTAATCTCTGCCTAATCACTGGATTGCAAGCTAATGACCAATTACGCAGACCCACAAACACGGAGGTGAACAGGCGGTCCCCGGCAGAAGATCGGTTCAGTGGGGGAATCGCTTCTTGCACGTGCTCTAAGGATCTCGTTAGCATCGTTTATCAGCGAGGCAGCAACTAAAGTATACTCGCCGGGTACTAGGAAGTACATGGAGAATGGGTGCTTAATTTCCTGAGCGGGGGGTACTTCCAGCTGATTCCATTAAGAACACCTAAACAATGGAGCAACAAGAAAAATTATTCAATGTTAAAAGGATTGAGAAAAATAGACTATTGCCATACCTTACTTAAATTAACATTTAGGATGGTTCTCTTCACCTTAGAACAATTAGTTTTAGGTCAAATAAGTTCGAAAAGTTCCATTACTTATAAAATAAGCTTCAATAAGTTTCACTAAGTTCCAATAAGTTCACATAAGCTTAGTTCATATCATAATGAGAAAGAGAACAAATTGAGGTCGCAGAGGGTAGTTGATTTTAGAGTTTTTCAACAAACAAAATCTATCTGATCAAACGGAAAGTTGAAAATTAGCGATTAATGCACACATAAAAGTTTGACAAATTAAAGTACACAATAACACTTATAATTTCCCCCTTGATCCAAAAACCCAACAAATAGGAGGAATTTAAGATAATTGCACCAAAGTTCTACTACCAGCCCACAATACAGTAGCCTTGGAACCCTCCAAGACAGTTCTCTCCAGCTCACGTCTGCATGTAATGTTGAGATTCATCTTGATCAATTCCTTCGTGTTATTACGAACCAGAACTTCCATAGGAGTCATGTTATGCGCTAAAACCAAACTATCGGTTTCAGACCTCTGTAGATTGGCTCCTAAACCATCCTGAGCAAGCCGGAAGGCAAATGTCAAGGGATCAGGGAGCAGCACATCCATAACAGATGTTTGAAGGGCTGCCTGCATTGCATCCTTGATGTTCCAGTTCTCCAGTATTGTTTCCTTCAGAATCCCACCGGACTTTAATTCTAGATATCAAGTTCTTTATACAAGCATTCAGCTCGGCTTTAGCACTCTTCTCTGAAAAGCTATAATTTCTACGACTAGAAGTTCTATCAACCAAAGGCTCCTTCATAAAAAGGAGGCATCGAGAACAAGAGTAGCTTAAAATGTTCCAGTGGTATAAGCACTCTAGCAGTGGAATCCCCTGTCAATAGTGGTTTTGGATAGCCATATTCAGCAGCTTCTGGGTCATTAGAACTATCTCGCTACTGGAATTTTTCTAGCTGAACGGAAACACTAATATCCAAACAAACATCAGTGGGGTTAGACAACTCAAGTTCAAGGAAGCGTAGTCCCCAAATGCCTCTATACGGATCCTTTTTCACCAATCTTTCTATTCTGTTAGAACCCGGAGATGACTCGATAATATTGTCTGCTTGAGATGGTTTGGGAAGGTTTTCACCAACATGACAGGAAAATCCATGGACAGCATACGAGCCTTCACAAAAGACAATCCCTGTGCAACACAAACATTCAACGGCACAACCAAGCGTCTTCCAGGAGGTACAACAGAATTATTTACTGGAGTCTCTGTGTTACTTCCCATGGGACCTGACAAAAATGTCCAATCACAACGAATAAATAAATCTATCTCAACTTCTTGACATCAACACAAAGGGGGAGGATGGGGAGAGAGATAAACAAGAGCTTGTGGGCTGTGGCTGGAGTT
>CANSZD010001374.1:0-135000 GCA_947648045.1 Beta corolliflora
TTTAAATCTAATTATGTGATCAATAAATTAAGTAGCATATATAATAATTCTCTTTCCATCTCAAAAATATGTTCTCATTTGCAAATTTGGCACTATTTATAAGTTAAATTATTTCCAATATATAAGCAAAAAAATAGTTATGTGATTGTGAGATATTGTTTGATTCGTCTCAATAAATTACATTACAAAAATCAACTTTTATAGTTTTTTCTAAATATATATAAGTAAGATATTAATGATTAAAAATGTGCATTGGCAAACATTAACATATTTTTGGGATGAAAGGAGTACAAAAAAAGTGGGACAAAAGAATTAGTCTCGTTTTATGTTAAAAAAGGAAATTACTTTAACTTAATCTATACAAATATATTAAAAAGCATTCATGTCAAAGCGAGTGTCACGTGGCCAAGACTCGCTCAAACTTCTAATATACATGTTTATAATCTCATTTAAAAATATTAACAATGTGCGATTCTTAGGATTATTTGAACACATGACCTTTGAAATGAAATGTGAGAGTTTAACCACTAGTCCACTACAATTTTAATACTTAATGTTTCAGATTAAAATATAATAAAGTCTTATAATTATACGTAATTATAAAGACATAGACAGCTTTTGAACTAACACTTTTATTAAGTAATAACATTCTTTTACCCTAATTCCTTTGAGATTGTTATTTTTATCCCCAAATTCCTTAGAAGTTTTTTTTAAACAACTTATCATGCAATAACGTCCAATTTTCAATTTCGCACTAGACAAAATATTACGAAAAGCTAATAAAATCAATTATGAGATTTATGAATAATAATATATCTCGATAATTGTAACTAATCCAGGGCATCTCCGGGCCAAAATACTAGTTCTACTTTAAAACTAGTATTAGGAAAATATTCATGTAAGAATTTAGTAGTGCGAGGAAAAGCCAAGAGAATCTCTACCTCTAAGGAGCAGTAAAATATCTAGTAGGGATTTTGATCTAATGACAAGATTTAACTTTGTATATTTGGAGATTGATACATCTATTTAATGGGTATATTATCTACTAAATATGGATTAATAAAATATATGTTGAGTTGTTTTTTTCACCAAATACCCTTCAACCTTTTAAGATTCACTATAAACTCCTCAATTTCTTGAAAATTCACCACATGACCTTAACGACTAACAACCATTAGCTTTTTTAGTTATTGACCCCTAATTCTCGCCACTTACCCTTGATTAATCTCTATATATAACCCTCAATTAAGAAAATAAAATCTTTATGTAGCCCATTTAATTACCTTAATTGACAACCACTGAAATACCTTTCATTACCCTTTTTATCTCTTTTCCTACATAACTCTCTTTCCTCTTTGTTGGCCATATGGTATCTTAAGAGTGGTGTATCACGGTAAATGACTCTAGGGATTAATTATGGTTTGTTAACGGAATTAGGGATTATATTGACTAAAAAGACCAACAGTTGTAAGTCATTAAGGGCATATGGCGAATTTTACAGTAAAGTGTTGTATTTCCAAGCTTGGTAGTATGGAGAAACTATGTGTATAGATTAATTATCTACGGTGTGAAAAAGAACTTTGTCTATCCAAAGGGACAAGGGTAATAACCCACTAGAGATAGATATTACTCCCTCCGTCCCAAATATAGTCCCGATTTCTTTTTGCACGGTTTCCAACGTATCATTGACCATCAATATCTTTATTTACGTATTAATAACGATTATAAAAATTTGATACGATAAAATTACACTTTGAGACGAATCTAATAAGATCACAAATAGTATTTTTTGTATATATCAATGAGAATATTTGGTAATTAATTTTAAAGTTTGATTATGAAAAATGAAATGGAAACTATATTTTGGGACGGAGGCAATAATATTAAGCGGGATACAACTCATTGGTAGCTTCAATAATTATTTTGTTGTCCATTTCTTATGGACAATTTACCTATGACATAATCCAGGCATCTATTAATGTAAACTAGCTTTTATGCACGCGATGCGTGCGATGATATTTTTATGCATAACTTGTGGAATACCTCGTTTTTGGAATTCAATCACGTATACATAAGCAATTACCTTCCCGAGAACGTTCCTTTCCAACACATCCTTTTTAACTCCTCAAGTCCGGCATGAAATACCCTTGTTAGCAAGTCCGGGACGATCCCGAGGTTGTTGACCAGGGTAGTAATTCTCGCTACTAATTATGGCCACGATGGATTGCACGTCATAGTAAGGAATATGTCGGCTTGCCAAATTTTTGCACCAAGGCCATTGCATCTTAGTATCGTTCATGCATATCTCGCGGACTTCCAACAAATGACGATGGAAGTATAGTTCTTCGTCCAACATTTTCTACGTGTAGGTAATAAAGTGCACAAAATAAGCTTTAAATAATATAGATATGTATATCGAAGTAGACCATTATTGGTATTATGTGAAATCATACCCGTATTATGTTCTCCAAAGATTGTATGAATATTCTAGTTCCTTGTACAGATCTGCACGAATTGTGTCTTGATTTAGTGCAATCCATCTCAAATTAGATGCTTGCATCATTACACAGTTGTCCACAACAAATTGTCGAGTTAAGCGGCCAGCTCTTAAGATTATAGTATCATAACATTCTCTCATCTATTTCAAGTATAAGTTGGTGAAGAAGTTAGAATAATCATAATGATTAAAATGGAGGATGGAGTATGGTTGTGACATTGTGTGTACACGAAACATATACGAATAGAATTCTCGACATGTTATCTTCTTGCCAGTCATAGATCTCGGTGTTTAAATCCCAACCGTAAGAGCCATAAGGAAATAATAGAGGATATTGTAGTGGATCGTAATAGCTCGCAGTATCTTTGATAGACATGAGTCGTCCAGGTGACCGACTCTACCATGACATCCCTTTCTTTCGGGTTGGCAATATCATCACCCCCACAACAAGCTGCCGCAACTTGAGAGGCGGAAGGCATTGAATAATTATGTTGGTTAGGAGGTTGCTCTTTTATGACAAACTTGCATTCTTGTATGTCATCTCGTTGAGCAATATGTCGGAGTGTACGGACAAAAGGATTGTGCTCGTTCAAAATATTTTTGATCCTATCAATGATATCCACTCTTAACGTTGCATTTTACGCCATTCGATGCTCATTTTCATGCTCAGTATCATATATGTACATTTGAAGGAATCGAGGACGGTCATTTGAGTTCAAAGGTAATAAACCACCAATACGATGATAAATTGAACCGTGAGCACGATATGTGTACACACCTTGACGTGCATCGGCTAATTCATAATCTATAATGACTCCCACTGAAGTGAATGCAAAAACATGATTGTACTTTCGAATGTTCGATGCGAAATGTTCCCCATCCTCTCCTTGATCAAAATAGAGGCCTAGTGAGAGCGGATGACAAAGGGAATTCGGTAATCCGACCTTCGAAGTCGTCCATTCTAAAATCTATATCGTGTCAGATGTAATATTCTTAGTTTAGTCTGTAAATTTAAATATGTTATAGTTTAAATATGTTGTACTTTAATTCTTGAATGATATTTTACATAAACCTTTTTACCTTGATAATTAATCGCTATTATATAATAGAAAAAGATAGGTCCAAATATATGTAAAAGTTTCATTATATATAGGAAACACTATAAAAAAGTAAATAATTTTTTTTCCTTGTCTAACTTCTAAATTCTGATTTCACTACAAATACACCTCTATTTTTTATCATGACCCACCATTATTTTAATAGTTCAACATTGTCAACATTGACCCATCACTATATTAATTTAATACCCCTTCTAAACTACACCGCTAAAACTCTCATAAGCTTGGTCTCATAACGGACTGAATTTCCTTGCTTGTTGAACACCAAGTTTGCTAGTGAAATTAGAGTTGCATTCGCTTCACAATTGTCTAATCGAAGCTTACTTGTTCAAAGAAAATTCGATGCGGGGATATTATATACAATGTGGAGATTTCATGCGTGGCTTTCTTCCCTTTATTTTAGTAAGGAAAATTAAAGTATTAGCCCATTTTCTTCCCAATATTTGGGGCAGAAGATGATAAATTTCTTCCCTTTATTTTAGTAACGAAAATTAAAGTATTAGCCACCGATGACACACCCACCTAATATTATGGCATTTCATGCGTGGCTTTCTCTCTCTCCACACTCTTCCATTTTTTTCCCTTCTGGTCTTCATCTTCAAGAGACATTTACTCCCATTTTCACCTTTCATCTTCAACATTAAGTTTCAATTCCCAAATCAACTTTTATCCATGTACACCAAATGTAAACTTTCCTTACTTATCTCTCCTAAAATTCCCATAAAACCAAAAAGATGGAACAAACCTAATCTCCTTTTCTAAATTTTAACACTAAATACTCCGTATACGGATTTCAACCGTGTTTAATTTGCGAACAACATCAAAGAAATACATGCAACGGTAGATTTTCAAATCAACATCAAAGAACAACATCAAAAAATCAGGCATTTCAAGTCTTAAGCAGCAGTAGATCCAATTGGGTCGATTTTCTAACAAAGAAATGTAATTTCTTAAATCATATATTTCAGTAATTTCTCCATGATTCCAAAATTGTAACCGGAAAGTATAAACTAATTTCAGTTTTTTTCCTTGTCTAACTTCTAAATTCTGTTTTCACACATTGATATTTAAAATTTTCATCATTTTAAATTTTGTCCTTTTCTAAATTTTAACACTTTGTGCTTCGATTATATTTGAAATGAAATTTTAAATTTTTCATACACAATTTGATATTGGAATTTTTTTAGAAAAACAAAAATCGTTTCTTTTCGCAAATTAATGTAGTTTTTTTTCCGTAAAATGGATTTTTGCAAAAGTTGTTCGCAAAAAGTTTGATATTGTTTTGTTTTTCAAAATTTATTTTCGAACATGGATTTTTTGCAAAAGTTTTGGGCAAAAATTTTAATATTGGCATTTTTTAAGAAAAAACTAAATTTGTTTTATATGAAAATGAATTAAATTTAAGTCTGATTGTATAAAAGCCCTTTTGAACTCATTGCTATCATCTCCATTTTTTTAACTACATAACAGTCGACTAAGTTGCTATTGTTTATTTCAACTAATGTGAAATAATTTTGAAGGTTAAAAGAATCATGTACCTTTTGGAAGTTCGCAAATTGCCGATGGATGAATGTGTGATATCGCATTTGTCAAAATCTTATGTTTTTCTCGCATTTGTGTTTATAGGTAACTTTTGTGAGTATGTAATTGTGAATGGTTCTTGAGAATAGTGATTTGTAAGTAAATTTCTGTAAATGTTTTTGTATGTATTGACGTTCTAGGTTATTAGTTTTAGTTTGTATGTTAATTTTAAGTTTTAATAAAGTTTCCGATTATTTGAGTGATTTGCGTGATTTTTATAACGTGATTTTCTCAAATGTATGAGTGATTTGTAAAGTTTCTTCTTTTAAGTGATTTGTGAGTGAGTGTTGTAAATTAATTTTCGGTAGTTTTCTTTGAGTCCGATTTTGATTTTGACATTTCTTTTGTAATTTAGAAAGGGAAGGGGCAAAATAGGCATTTCAAAAGGACACCACAATTCCCCCTTCCTTATATAATGAGATATGTAATCAATGCTTATTAGTTATTATATCAATTTTAGCTTCTTATATGAAACCCTAAGAACTGTATATATCGTTTCCTTAAATTCTATTAGTAGTAGATAAACAACTCATTGGATAAACTAAGTTTTATTAGGGGGCATTTTGAAAGTACTCTTCAACTCTTCATTCACGAGTGAAAGGTGCACGAGAAAAAGTAGTGTGATTCACATTCATAAAGTCCGCTGTATCTATTTACTCTAATTCTTTTATCTCTAAGTTGGGGATAATAATTCCCGTGCACATGCAATTATATACGTATGGTTTAGTCATGGGTGGTTTGGCTCCGTCCCCACCAATTTAAATGTAGTCATTAAATCAAGTTAGTTGGGAATTTTGGTGTCCTCAGTACGAGCAACTCACGATTTAGCAAGAAAAAGCAAAGTTTCTCAACTTGTGTATAGTATTTATAAGACAAGCAATCGAGGAAACTACGATCCATCCCAAAAATCATAGTTGAAGTAGATACTAGAGACTAGAGACTAGAGACTAGAGAGAGTTATCGAAAGGATAGATCTCATGGAGGACAAAGATACGATGAGTTTATTAAGTGAGCTAAGGGAGACCTTCAAAAGTGGTAAAACAAAAAGTTTAGGTTGGAGGAAAACTCAACTCCAAGCTCTCTCAAACATGGTTCAACACCAAGAAAAATTGTGTTTTCAAGCTCTTTTTGATGATGTTGGGAAGGGAAAACTTGAAGCTTACAAGGATGAGGTTTTCTTTCTTTCTCCTCTTCTTTCTTTCACGCTTTATCTATATTTTTGTCACTTCTTAAATCTCATAGTAGTTGGTTAGTGTACATCAGATGTATAATATGTAACAGACTCAATCATTTGATTATTATGTTGCTAATAACTAATTAACTTTTATTGTATAATTATCTTTCTTTATTCCAATTTATTTTTGTCATGTTTAGGTAAAAACAATGAACAGGCTGTAATTAGTTAAATCTATAAATAAATTTCCTCAGCATATCTAGCTAATAATAGGAAGATGGGTTTAACACTCCGCATCTCTATGTATGGATTGGCAAAATGGTCCTATTTGATACTTCATAGTTTGGCAATTTACCTAAGAACTAATGATTATGAATAATCTTGTATATTTTCTATCTTAAAATAAGATGGTTATTATTAATAATATCAAATTAGTATCTTAGAATTACTTGAAATTTCTAAATAGAACTTGAGAGCACTATGTGTACCATAAGAAGATACATGACCTTAAGATAACATGTAGCCTCATACTTTGATGAGTGAGAGGTCTATGTGATGTAAGCGCTTGAAGTGCACACGATGAACACTTCTTACTCTCGACCACACACCATCATGTAGTACACTTGCTGTAGATCATGGAGAATATATGTAGTGAGGTGTACAAATACAATAACTGAATAACATGATTTTGTTAGAGATCAGATAATCTTGTTATATTGGCTGTTGTACGCCTCTAATTTTTCAGCGGCTTATAATAAGATATATTCCCTCCGGTCTTTATTAGTTTACCCATTTATTTTGCACAGAGTTTTAGGAGAAATGAAGTTGTGGGACATAGAAAGAAAGAGAAAAGATTAATTTATATTAAAATTGAATGTGTGTGTGATGGAAAGCTAATGGTCCCATTCCAAAAATAGAAACAAAAGAAATGGGTAAACTAATAAGGGACATCCCAAAAAGGAATACGGGTAAACTAATAAAGACCGGAGGGAGTAGTTTTTAAGTGACTCATTCAAATTTCAAATAGGATTTGGACGCAAAATAAAAAAGAAAACAAAACACGTGTGTCAATATCTATAGTCATAAGAATTATTCATCCCTAAACATGTTTTATATCTTTAATTATAATATTCTACGACTGCTCAGCTCAATAGTACCTCGTGGTAATTTGGTAATACATGGTAATTAAAGTTTATGAAAAAATTAGGTATTTTGAGATGGATTAACAAGAATATCCACGTTGACTTAAATTTACTAACATGACCAGTTTTTAGCACCTCGTCAACTTCATTGAGCGAGCCAAATTCTAGTTTATGTTCAAGGATGGTGGTTGGTAAACGTGAACCAATTAAAATCATATTTAAGTAATCACTCTATATATTTTTTTTATCTTTCTCACTTGAAATCTTGACATTATTCACAATTAGAGATTCCCCTCAAAAAAAAAAATCACAATTAGAGATAATCTTCTAAATTCTTTTCAAAATATAAGAAAAAGTATAGTCAGGTGTGATCTTGTTTGATTCGTCTCAATGAGTACTTTATTAATAAAATATTCAATCGTTATATCTTTTATTAGTATGTAGTGAAAGACATTTAAGGTCAAAGAAGTGCATTGACAATTGCACACAATGAAAGTAGGAAAACTAAAAAATACAGAGGGAGTATCTAATATCGTCACATGTTCTTTCTTTTTTACGGGAACACCGTCACACGTTAAAGAATAAAGAGACAATAATCCATCTATCTGCTATTTATTGGCTATTACTACATCCGTTCCTATATAATAGTTACACTTACACTTTTCACGTATGCCGATGCATTACTTTGAGTCTTTATATCTCTAATTTTGTATTTGTAAAAAATATAAAAAGTTGACATTCTAAAAGTACATATCGAGACGAATCAAACAAGCTAAGATCCCACGTGATTATATTTTCTCTTACCCATAAATCACAAATGATAGTCAAATTAAAATTTGTGAATAGTGTCAAAAGTGAAAGTGTAACAATTATTTAGGAACGGAGGTAGTATAATATACTAATGTAAAACAAGAGATGACACATGTCACTTTCACTTTAAATTAAATATTTTCTCACCTAAATCATTTATAAGATATATATACAATGGTAAATAAATTTTTCAATCTAATAAGATGTTATCTTCTTTTAACAAGCTAAGTAATCATAGATAATCTTTTTAAATTAATCAACTAGTTTTATTTTTAAGATTTTTAAATAATTAAGAATATTTTGTTTATTTATTTTTTGAAAGAAGTACCGAGGGATACTAACTTTCACTAATCAAAGCCATACGACATCTACACTTAGCTTGATGAACAATAACAACGAAAACAAATCTAACAAAGCCAAATAAAAATCTTCTATGAAAAAACTAAGAACCCAAAAGCATAGATTTGATAATTCGGCATCATATTCTCGATTCGTTGTCTCCATACAACTTTTCACTAGTGAATCTGGCGTTCCATAAATTAGAGAAGAAAATTCTTGAATTGATTAAGCAAATTGCGTGATCTAATTATTGATAATCTTTGTAGAATTGCATAGCAAACCATCTGTAAACCGTTAATATCCATACTCTGAAAAATCAAAGATTTTGAAACTCCTACAAACGGAGAGAAAACCCACCAATAGATGGGACAAACAACTCTTATAAAGAGAGACAAGCATAAATTTATTATTAGGTACTGAAATAAATAGAAAATTGGGGCTTACGATCACCAAAACTGGTTGATGGGAACCCCTTGAAGAAAGAGGAGGCTAGGGGTTTTTTTGGAGAGAAGGAGAGATGATGTAAAGACAAATGATTTTGTTAAATAATTAAGAATATTTTGATCAAAGTATTTATTAAATTAATCAATAAAAAAATCTATCAGTAGTTGATAAGCTTTTAGTAAAAAAATTCTTATATATATAAAAATAATACATGAATATATAAATGATAGAATTAGCTTTTAGTAGTTAATTAGGTAGTAGTAACTAGTGGAATAAAACGCAAGGGCTGCGGTCAAAACAGCTCTAAGGGCCGCGTTTTTGGCCAGCAGCCCTTACCGTAGCAGCCCTTCGGCAAAAATGAAGGGTTGCGGTCTCGCAACCCTTCGTTGTGCAAAGGGCTGCGGTTTTTCTAAAGCCCGCAGCCCTTGTCACTTTAAAAAAAAATGTTTTTGCATTTTATTGTTCTAAATGTATCCAAAAACTACAGTTACTATGTATTATTTTTATTTGAGAATCACGAAATTATAAAGAACATCACGAAATTATGAAGAACAGTACAAAATATAAATTCATGAAACGAAATCAACAAGATCTGGATAAATTATCACAAATAAATCCGAAAAATTTCGGAATGATAATACAAAAAAGAGAAGAAATTCTATATCTGAAATTACATGAAAAATAATCAAAACAAAGATTAAGAAATTAAACTAAAAACCGAAAAATTGACACCGAATTAAACGAAAAATTAAACTAACCCTAGATCTAGATGGAGCTCCAATAATGTAAATAACAGGGGATTTTGGGTGGTGTTGCTGCTTGCGTCGGACGGAGGAGCTCGACGGCTTGTAACCACGACAACGGCGAGTAGCGCCCGGCAACCACATCCCGACAACGGTGGAAGCACCACCGAACAGAATAGCGGGTGCAGCAGCACCGCCAAAACAAACAACAGCAACGATGGCAACAACGCCGAGAGTAAGGAGTAGAGTGGCGACAACAGTGTCAGGCCTCCGGTGAGCAAAACGGCAACGAAGGAGGGCAAGCGAAGGCCGGGGCGAGAGAGATATCACCGGGGGGGGAAGTGCTTTGGGGGGTTTGGGGTTTTTGAGAGAATCACGGGGAGAGAGAAAAGAAGATGGGTTTGGGTTCTCCAAATTAGACTTAAGGGAGAATGGAGGAGGGTGAGAACGAAGGGAGAAGGAGGGTTGACGTGAGATTTGTGAGAGAGGAGAGAGAGAATGAGGGAGAGGAGATTGTGAGAAACCCTAGCTGCTTAATACCGCATGAATTCATTTCAAAACTAAAAAAAAGCCCATAAAGGGTTGCGGTTAGCCCAAAAACCACAACCCTTTATTACTTATAGGGATGCAGTTTTCGGCTAACCGCAACCCTTCACTTAAAGGGCTGCAGTTTTTGCATTGACCGCAGCTCTTCATAAACGAAGGACTACAGTTTTTGGGCTAACCGCAACCCTTCACTATTAAGGGCTGCGTTTTTCAAAAAACGCAGCCCTTGCACCGCAGCCCTTGCGTTTTTTTCCACTAGTGAGTTGCTCCCCCAAATTATGTCCAGTTCATATCAAATAGAAGCATGAAGTTTATTCATATCAACAAGAAGTGATTTGAAGTATTAAATAAAGAAACATATATATCTATTGAAATAAATAATATTACCTTTGTCCCTTAATATATTTTCCATTTCTAATTTGGACCACTATTCATAAATAAAGAAAATTCTCAAAAAAAAATTCCAAATATAAGAAAAAAAAATAGTAATGTGGGGTCTTGTTTGATTCGTGCATTGTATCATTAGGAAAATCAAACTTTTATAATTTTTACTAATATGTAATTAAAGATATTAATGATACAAAATGTGCATTGACAAACGTGCATTGGAGAAATGAGAAATCTATTAAGGGACGGAGGGAGTATCATTATATTACTGGTGGTTATATATGTTGGTTCTCCTAATAATTGAGAGAAGTCGTTCTTTTTCAAATAGTTCTACTTTTTCTTTTATTAAAAACATAGTACTACTTTTTTTATTCACTACTACTACTTTTGAAGTGAATATATCATTCACAATTCATATGAACAAAAATTCTCTACATATTCTAACAAAAAAAAGTTCCCTTTATCCCCTATTTTTTTTTTTATTATTAGGAAATTAAGTCGTTGAAATTTGCTAACCCCTACAATTTCTTAGCGCGTAGGAAACACCAACACATTGTTGGTAAGACATGCATAAAGGCATCTTGAAATCCTCCAACATAATGTTGGGGGTAAGGATCGAACCCCTGACCTCAGGGGCCAAGGGGGAGTGCTCTACCCACTTGAGCTAACTCCTATCCTTTATCCCCTATGAACCATGCATTTCTCCTCCTACCCCACCCCAATTAAAAAAAACACAAAAATCTTCGGAACTCTTTTTTGACGGAAAGAAAAGATATCATTAATAACAAGTAATACGGTACAATGATAATAGAGATTTTTTTTTTTTTCCATATGCTTTGACAGGTTGGACCAGTGAAGAAAACTATTGAGTACGCTCTGAGTAACTTGAAGAAGTGGATGGCTCCCAAGAAGGTGCATTCTTAGTTATACTTATTGCTTACACTTCCTTTCGTTGCACAATATTATTTTGATAAGCAGCAAGTGATAGCCTAGTAGTATTGGCATCACCTCTGATCCCAAAAGTCCTGGAATCGGGTCACAAAGCATCCCCTAATTCCCCCTACTCCCAAGGGCTTCAACTTACCTTTAAAAAACTCATGAAGTATGTTATAGCCATAATACTATACAACTCCCGTATCAAAAATAAATGATAATTTTTTTTTTTTTTTTTTTTTTTTTTTTTAACCCGGGGAGGTGGTAAGATGAATTTTACATTTCTCACCTTCGCACTGGCCACTCACCCAGAGGCCCAACAAGCCCCAACCCCCTCCCTCCCAACAATATTGAAATTTTTGCTTCCACCAAGATTTGAACCTTGGTCTCCCATGGAGATAGGAGTTATACCACGCATCTGGGTGGGCCGAGGTCCTTGGTAAAAATATAAAAATAAAAATAAAAAAATTGATAATGCTCCCACCTTTTTTTAATATATACATTCTGTACTTTATAGTTTACATTGTTCGAATACTCAACTTTGGTCATAAACTCATAATTGATGATTTATATGCGAAGTACATGATCACGTGAAATATTAGTAGATACGTCTTAATATATATTTTCAATATATCAACTTCTTACAATTTTTTTAAGGAAAAATTTCAAAAAACTACCTTTTATAATAAATATTTTTCAAAAAACTACTTTTTAAAAATTATTTTTCAAAAAACTACCTCATACAACACATTTTTTTTCAAAATACTACCAATTGACTGCTAAATGAGGGTTTAACTACCCGTGATGGGTTCATAGCTACTTCTTGCCTTGATCTCACGACCCATGCACCGCTGACGACCCACATAAGGTGCCAAACTGCCACTCATTTCATTTTCTTCTTAACGAACACCCCCTCCCGCTAGCTTATCTCTCCTCCTTTTTTGTTCTTCTCTTTTTTATTTGTTGCCCCACCGGCAACAACACCTAGGGCCGCTGTTATTTAAGAGTTAACGTCAACAAAAAAAAAGTCAAATGGTAGTATATTGAAAACATTATGTTATATAAGGTAGTTTTTTGAAAGAAAATTTTTATAAGGTAGTTTTTTGAAAAATTTATGTTATAAAAGGTAGTTTTTTGAAATTTTTCCTTTTTTTAATTGATAATTATACATATCAAACTTTGTAGAGTCACACCTTATCATAGAGCTTAGACTTTATTATTGTACAACAATCTAAACCGCTAATTGGATTAGGATCTGGGCTGATCCAAACAAAAGTGTTAGAATTTGCAAGAAAGGTTGATTGTACAATAATTTAAAACGCACTTTGAATGATTGATTATGCAGGCAGGTATGACTTTGCTATTTTTGCCCTCGAAGGCAGAAATAATACCTGAGCCATATGGCCTTGTTCTCATAATGACATCTTGGAACTACCCTTTTGGTCAGTCATTACCACATCTTTATACTTCATTCTATTGATATCGAAACAATTAGCTAATTTAATCTTATTAACAATGATGTTTAAATTTGATGATTAGATTTGGCATTGGAACCGTTGATTGGAGCTATAGCTGCAGGAAATGTGGTAGTGATAAAGCCTTCAGAGTTAGCACCAGCAACCTCTTCTTTTCTTGCTAACACCATTCCTAAGTACTTGGATAACGCCGCGATTAAGGTCATTCAAGGAGGTCCTGAGGCTAGCCAGCAACTCTTGCAGCAGCAATGGGACAAAATTTTCTACACTGGTGGGTGCAGGGTGCATTTGTGCATGCCCTATTGATTTATACTCCATACAAGTATTATTAACTTAATTAATTATCTAACTGATTTCATTGAAGAAAATGCAATCATATTGCATTTCACTAAAACATCATTTAATCTGATTAGGGAGTCCAAAGATTGGTCGCATAGTGATGACAGAAGCTGCCAAGCATTTGACTCCTGTGGTTTTAGAGCTAGGTGGGAAATGCCCCATGATCTTTGATTACTCCACAATATCTTCCAATCTCAAGGTATATTAAGACACAATTTTTATTTAGCGTAATGAAAGATTGGGTGGTTGGTTGAACATAGAAAGTTCAAGTTCCTGAATAATGAAATACTTCACAAATATTCATCTTAAGAAATTTGTTAACCTTCCACTATATAATGTTAATTATTGGCCTACATAATATAATTCATGTCAACGTCTCATGAACACTAATAAGTGGATATAGGAAGTTGCATACCTAACAATCTCTCTGAAGAAATAAACAAAATCCATTTGAGTTGCATTTAGCAATCTCTAATCAAATTAAACAACCTTAAATATGAAAGTTCAAGCTAATATTGTGATATATTCTTGTTGATTCGTTAAACTTCGCAAATTTGTTAAAGGTGGCTCTCAGAAGGTTAATATCTGCTAAGTGGGGGGTTTGCTGTGGGCAAGCTTGCGTGGCGATAGATTATGTGCTCGTGGAGGAGAAGTTTGCGTCTTCATTGGTTATACTCTATAAACTTCATTCTTAGTACTATCATGTACTTTATAAAACAACTCTTTTTCATGAACAATTTTGTGATTAAGTACAAAATGGTATAATTAATGTTCTACTTATAGGTTGACTTGCTAAAGGAGATAATAAGAAAAGTATATGGGGAGAACATAGAGAACTTGGGAAACCTTAGCAGGATTGTTAACAAGCGCCACTTTGACAGAGTTTGTAGTTTCCTTGAGGATCCTGTGGTGGCAGCTTCGGTCGTGCATGGAGGCTCATACAATGAAAAAAATTTGTAATGTTTCTTCTCAACTAATTATAAATCTACAAATACAAATGATATGCATATAATAGCAAAGTTAATAGTGCATTAGGCTGTGTTTGGTTCGAAAGTTTCAAATAACTCATCAGATTTTAGAAATCTACTCTCAGGGTTATTGAGCCAACAATCTTGCTGGATCCTCCACTTGATTCTGCTGTCATGAACGAGGAGATTTTCGGCCCAATTTTGCCAATTATAACTGTGAGAACATATATACTTATATGGTATGGAGTATATATTTGGTGTCCTATATGAAGTTTTATGATAAAAGATTTACTTGTACAGTTGAAGAACATTGAAGAAAGTATTGACTTCATCAATATGAGGCCGAAGCCACTTGCTCTTTATGCATTCACTCTCAACGAAGCGTTAAAAACACGAATAGTCTCTGAAACATCTTCAGGAAGTGTAACTTTTAATGATGTTTTAATTCAGGTAATTCCCGCAATCTTGTGAAAATAGTAATACCTTTAGTTACAATATAATGGTTGCACATCTTCAATAACAACATATGGTGATTGACTGATTGTTTGGTTGATGTTTGTTGTAGTATGTTTGTGATGAACTACCATTTGGAGGAGTAGGGCAGAGTGGGATGGGGAGATATCATGGCAAGTACTCGTTCGATGCGTTTAGTCATGAGAAAGCTGTGCTGCATAGAGGCTACTACCCTGATTTATCCATGAGGTATCCTCCATGGAATGCATTCAAGATGGAGTTTTGTAGGTTGGGTTATAGTATGGACTACCTCAATCTCATACTTCACTTGCTTGGCCTCAGAGGATATCCTAAAGATGATTAACAGTTCGAATATAAGTATAATCTCATCATATGAACACTTCTGGTTAAGCTTAAATTGGCTTGTTTCTCATTTTGCAATATAGATGTTGGTTTTGTAACACTCAAGGTACATTAAGTTATATTTACATCATAAGCGCTACATAAGCTTTGAATACAAAAATGTTATTCGATCCTCTTAAGGATACCCGACTATCAAACTATTCTGTTTGTTGTATGGAAATAAGTTGTGGATTTCATTATATCGTTTCAAGGGTGTTCGACATAATTAGAATAGCAAATTGAAGGTGAAAGAGGCTTCATGAGTATCATGAATCATCGTCGAAGGAGGATCCCCTGCAACTGGACCAATATTCAGCTACAAGGTTACTAAAGGATGAGTTGCACTGCATAAGTTTAGAGGGTTCACCTGCATAAACCGATTTAGGGGGTTCATTAGTTGGTCCACAGCTAATTGATTTGCTAGCTAGTAGCTAGGGACCTAAATATGAAACAATATACCATAAGAGAACCATAACCATGTCAATATTATTACATGCAGTTGGAATAATCGATCCTGTGAGCTACTGTTATCACTGAGCATTCGCTAAATTCTTGTCTAATGATATTCTGAAGGATTGCATTAGTTGCTGAGTCTATGGAAGTTGTGGTTTCGTCTAACAGCAGGATTTTGTTTCTTCTCAAGTCTCAACAGTATTCTTCCGAAACGAAATAATTGGCTCTGCCCCATGCTCCAATTTTCACCTTCTTCACCAACCATGAAAATATATATATTTCCTCCGTTCTGAAATAAGTGAAACACTTTTCTCAAAAAGCTTTCACATAAAAAAGATAAGTGTTTCACTTATTTTAGAACGGATGAAGTACTATATTATGGTAAATTTTTGTAGCATACAATTTAAACACTTTAAACATTCATAATTCAGCATCAGTATTGTTTTACCACTTCTTGTTCTTCCTAAGATTCCTACTCTCGTACCCTCTTTAGAACTACAAGTGATTCCCCTCAGTACTAGTGGGGCGCTTAGTTGGTACTCCCTTCGTCTCTTTTTAATTGTTACATTCTATTTGTGGATACTATTCACATGACAACTTTGACCATGAATTTTATATAAAATAAAGAAAAATATAGACTCATGCGGGATCTTGTTTGATTCCTCTCAATGAGTACTAATTTTTATAATTTTCTCTTATACATAACTTAAAATATTAAGGTTTGAAGTCGCGTCTCAAAAATTGTGAAAAACATAATGTAAAAGAGACGGAGGAAGTAATTTATCGAGCTTGTACGTGGTACCAGAAAGACATACATAACCAGTACTCGTACTTTAAAAAGGCTAAAGTAACACTTCTTTATTCAACTACAGTAACTATACATATCAATTATGAAAACAATTGGTGTATAACTAGAGTAATTGAGGAAATTAAGGGTTAATTTACGAAAATGAACCGAAAATTAGTTTACTCTAATGTCAGAAACCCTAATTTTACAAAATTGTGAAATTACCATTACGTTGTTGAAATTTCTTCCGCTTGATGGATAAGATTTGAAATTTGCTCCATATTCAAAGCCCTAAACTGATTTTCGTTGAAGTGATGTAGATGTTGAGAATTTGCCAATTTTTTGAAATTTATTGTTCTTCATTTACCATTGACGAGGTAGAAGCAGGGGAATGGGAGGGAAACTTGTTTTTGTCCCGGGCGATACGCCTCGGATTATTTACCAACGTGCATCTAAAGTTTTCAAAAATAGAAATATTATCTTGTCTTTAAATGATTTTTTCCCCACAAAGCACTAAATAGTATTGTAGTGTAGTTGGTTAGTGCGACAAGCATATCAAATGAGATGTCATGGGTTCGAGTCTTTAAACACACATTTTTATTGTTTAATATCTCATTTAGTTGTGGGGGAGGGGAAAGATACATACAAAGATTGCATTTGTTTGTCTTGGGGTTTAGATATATATATATAGATTGGGATAAAAATGAAATGGTGGGTCCAACAAAAATAGTTATTGGTGAAACTGAAAGTCTGAAACCCGTGGTAATAAGTATTACATGAAGGGTCCGTTTTTTTCTAACATATTTTATTTATCTGAACTTATTAAATCTTATTAGATCGTATCTAAACGTATATGAACTCATTTAGATCTTATTTGTAAAAGCGTTAAAATCTTAGTTTTGCTTGTTTTTGTAAACTGGACGTATTTAAACTTGTCTAAGCTTATAAATTTTATTAGACCCTATCTCAACTTATCTAAATCAATAAGACCTTATTAGATCTTACTAGACCTCATCTCAATTTATTAAACCTTAGTAGTCCTTATGAGACCCTATCTGAACTTATTTAAACTAATTTTTTCTTATAAGGGGTGAAAATAAGGTCAACTGAATACTACATCTGTTCTTTTTTAATCTATACACTTTTCTTTTCGGACAGTTCGCTTTTGATAGTTACACTGTTATGTTATCTTAAGGTAAATGTCCAATCAACATTCCTCACTTTTGTCCCTCATGTGATTTTTCACCAAATAAATTAACCCACTTAAAACCCCTCCATCTATACTACCCCATTTTTCTCTCTCTCCTATTTTTTTATTTACTTTGTGTAATTTTTACTCCCCACTTTTCAGAATTCCTCTCATCTCTGTTTTTATTTTCACTTTTTCCTTGGTTATACACCAAAAGAGACCATGTAGATTAAATAGGAACGAACGTAGTATACTCGAATTAAGATTTTGGTTGAAGTATTAGTTAGGAATTGGAAATAGGTTTGGTGAGTGAGACAACTAATAAAATAAAGGGCCAATGAGTGATGTTTAGACTCACTTAGGGCCTGTTCTCCCCCACTTATTTTCAGTTCAGTTCCAATCAGTTCAGTTCAGTTCAGTTCAGTTCCTAATTTATTTCTCTTATAATAAAACAATGATTATTATTATTATTACAATTACGATTATTTTATCATTAATATTAATATTATTATTATTACGATTATTTTATTATTATTATTATTATTACTACTACCACTACTATTACTATTATTAATATTAATATTAATTAATATTAATATTAATTTTAATATTATTATTACAATTACTATTATATTATTATTATTATTACTCCTATTACTTTTATTATTATTATTACAATTACAATTACTATAATTATATTATATTATATTAATATTGTTATTACTATTATTTATTTACTAATTTATATTTATTAATTAATGATATCTAAATTATTATCATTACTATTAGTTATAATTCTATTCAGTTGCAATCAGTTCAGTTCAATTGCTTTATGTGGAAGACCGAAGAGAATAGACCCTTATCAAATCAGTGAGAGCCAACTGTCCTCCATACGCAACAAGTGTCAAGTGGGTCAAAAGATAAAATCCATAAACAAATAAAAATATGCAGACGACATTGAAATTGAACCGGAATCTCATTCTCCCCTCTTTCCATTCAGTAATCAGAATCAACAACGACGGCGGATCCGTCTTGCGCTTGCGCTTGCGCTTGCGCATGTTGAGGCTGATGCGCTTAAATCTGTCATATCATCGAGGCCAAAATACTCAACACAATCATTCTGTAATATTTGCTCAAAGAACAACGTCAATGGCTGATACTAATAAGGAGGTTGAGAGGAGAGAGAAACAACCACCGGCGCCACCAGATACGGCGGCGGAGAAAGAGAAAAAACAATTGCCGCCGCCGCCGGAGAAGCCGGAGGCAGGGGATTGCTGTGGAAGTGGTTGTGTTCGATGCGTGTGGGATATTTACTACGATGAGCTCGACGCTTATGATCAGCTTGTAAAGGAATTCAATCAATCTCCTGATTCTGTATAACTATTAGTATTTCTTTGCCTCGATTGGATCCTAATCCTATTACTGCTTTTTTGTTTTTTTATAATCATATTCTTTCTCTATTCAGATTTTACTTTTTAGTCTTGTGAGTTGTGATATTGTCATTTGTCAATTTGTCATTTGTCAATTTGTCATTGTATCTCATATCCCGAAGCTGGATGTAATTTTTGCCAATGTAATTACTCATTGGCTCATAGAGTTATATTTCATTTGTTTTCTAATGCTTTTTTTTTCTAGCAATTAGCGAGCCCTTATACACATTGGCAAATTTTTTTTAATAAGGTAAGGAAAAAGAATATTAGGAGACCCTCCGCACGAGGGGCGGTCCTAATATATCATTTACAATGATTGAGTGTAAAGCCGAATTTGTACAATCTTCAATAATAAAAAGAGAGCAACTAATATTTAGAATTTTTTCTGCGTAGTCGGTATGCTATATGACAATGCAACCCTCCTATAAATACGAGAAAACAAGAGAGTTTTTGGGGAATTTAATCCGATAAAAGAATTATCTTATTGGTTGATGGGTTGTTGATTGCGCTACGTAGGATACACATTGGTTGTATTATTGTATAGAAAGTTTTTTGACAAATATATGTACCGGTGAGACATTTACATAAGCTAGTAGCATTGGATGGATTTTTAGTATCAATATGTTTCATTAAAAGTAATTTGTCTCCACGACACCATCTTATTGATGTCTATAAGGTTATTAGATATTTAGCTATAAACACTCTACCATCGTGTATCCATTAAAAATATCATATAAAACACGCTGTCTATATCATTATAGAAATAGTAAAGGGGTGCTATTTTCAGCAATAGACATGTCTCTTAATTGAAGAGATTGCCACTAATTATGACTCAAGCTAGAGAGACTGCCCAATTGGGTGTGCAATGAAAATATATCCAAGAGGAATTAAGATTCTTTTTATTTTCTGAAAGAAATGGATTGCCATTTCTTAGATCAATGGTCGAGAATGTATAAATGAGGCAAATAAGGGCTTTTTTTAAGAATTTATTTTGTTTGGTAGCTTATGTATCATCATCTTAAGATAGAAAAAAGAATGAAGAGAATCCAAATATGTTAAAGAGTTATTCTCTGTAATTTAAATGGACATCCAAGGCAAAAACCAAATTGTCTCAAAATTTGCATCATTATTTGGTAGTGAAAAACCTCTAGCAAGCTTGTTTGGATATTAAACCACAACACCTAGTGATATATTTCCTCCGTTCTTTTCATATTGTAACATATGAGTTTTTACACTATTCTCACATACCATTCACTTCACTATATATATATTGTCATTTTTACGTAAGGAAAAAAATCATAGTCATATGGGGTCTTGTTAGATTCGTATCGATATATACATCTAAAATATCAACTTTTTATAATTTTTACTAAAACGCAAGTAAAGATGTAAATTTTTAAATTTATGCATTGACAAACGTGAAAATACATATGTTATAATAGAAACAGAATGGAGAATGTACATTTTTTAAGGTAATTTGAAACCCTTACAAGTAGGGCGATTTAGGGATCTCTCTTGCAAGGGGTGAGACTCGATCCCAAGATCTGTGGGATCGGAGGTGATACCAACACACTAACCTATCACCTACTGTTCATAAACAGGAGAACTATATATAATATTGTCATTCTTTTCCATAGCCTTTGTATGTTGCTTCCCATTGAAAAAAAAGGATGACTTCATGAGCACTTTTATAGATTTTCAGGTTGGGCTTGGCTTGATGAATTAAAAGCCCGTGGTGTATACACAAAACTGTTTTATAAAGGAAAAATTGATAGGAATAATCCCACCTTTAGTCGGTCTTCTCATAATAGTCCCACTTTTTAATAATCTAAGAATAATCCTACCTATGACCCATGTCTTTCCAAATTAGAGTATTTCAATCGGTTACCTGATTGACTGGTTTAAAAATTAATTGTTGACTCTTGTTTCCTTTCCAAAAGTAATTATCAATTCAATTAAAAAAAAACTAACAATCCACCCTACCCCACCCCTTCCACCAGCCCCCACCCCTTAAACCACCCCCACATTTTAATAATCTAGGAATGATCCTACCTATGAAGACCCACGACTTCCCTTCCTCTGTGGCATCCTAACACCCCTACCGTCGCGCTGCTGTGAATTGGTTGTTGTGCTGCGTCGCGCCACCTTGGGCGTGGCTTGTGGTGTGTTACCTTATTACACCGTCAAAGACTGTTCTTGGCCTGGTTGTTCCCTCCTCTTCTCGCTTTGCTACTGTTGTGTAGTGTTGTTGTCTCTCTCTCCACTCGCTCAAAGAATGAAAAGAATTTCACTTGTTCATTAGAGCATAAGCATTGGCATTTTTTAATTATAAACTAGTTTTTAGTCCCGGGCGATGCCTCGGGTTATTAACATTTTCATGTTAAAAAATATCATCTAATGTTGCATATCTAATTGGTTAGAACTTTAGTATATTAGCTTAAGGTCACATGGTCGAATCTTATATCGGTGTCAGAAAGGACCTAATAAAATACAAGTTTTATAGGGAAGGACCTAATAAATATTTTTTTGTCTAAAAGGACCTATTAAAATACTTTCGATTGTTAACAGGAACCAATTTATAAATTTCAGGCCAAAATTACTATATTCAGGCGTTGACTTTTTGCAATTGGGACACCACAACTACATTTGACAGGATTTTAATTGTTTGAAGATGATTTCGCATACATTTTCCTTCAATTTCTGAAAAAAAATTAGAGTTTTTTGGCCTGAAATTCATAAACTGGTTCCTCTTAACAATCGGAAGTATTTTAATAGGTCCTTTTAGACAAAAAAAAAATTATTAGGTCCTTCCCTACAAAACTTGTATTTTATTAGGTCCTTTCTCATAAAAAACCCTCATAATGATGACATGGAATGAAACAACTAAAGGGAGAGTGCAATGTGGAAGTAGACTTGTTTAAGAACGCTTTTTAATATATTAGTATAGATTCGAGTGAATGTTAAGCACAAAAAGTAAAGAATTATGCATGAAATTTACCAGACAATGAAGCATAAACCTTGGGAGGGAAATGGGTACCAAAATTCCTGCAATTTTGGAGAGATAGTCGAGTAGATGTTGTGGATAAGTGAGATAAATTTGTGTGGAAGAAAATGTTTGGTGAAATTGTTGAACAAAGGTTTTAGAAATGAATTGAAATGAAGAGAGAAGCTGTGGGGATTATGAGTAAGCAAATGGCGCCATCATATTGCTGATTCCAATCATATAAGATCGGGAAAACATATTTCTAACTCATTCTCTTGTGTCTGTTTATATTCGACTTCTATTTTGGCCTATAGTGCTGCTGTGGTTAGTCGCTAGGATTCATGTGGCGTGCCAGAGCTGCTTGTGTTGTTGGTACTCTGTTTTGGGGGTGGGGGCTGGTGGAAGGAGGGAGGGTTTTTTTTAAAAAAAAATAATTTATAATCAAATAATTAAATTTAGGTGCTTAATTAAGAACTTAATTTTAAAACATATTAAATTAATTTTTAGGAAAATTTGTCAAAAAAAACCTTTTAAAAGTTCAATTTTGCGAGAAAAATCTTTTAAAGCATTCTTTGCGAATTAAACCACAAACTTAATTTTATTGCATGATGAACCTATTCCCATTTTCTGGTGTGATTTTTGAGATGCATAGGAGTGGTGCTGCATTTAATGGAAATAGGGGGTTAAAGAAAGATAGAAGGGTCAGCGTCGGAATTGAGAAAAACCACACCGGAAAATGGGAATAGGTTTTTCTTGCAAGAAAAATTAAGTTTGTGGTTTCTTTTTACAAAGAATTTTTTAAAAGTTTTTTTTTTCGCAAAATTGAACTTTTAAAATGTTGTTTTTGGCAAATTTTTTAATTTTTAATTGCAAAATTAGGGTTGCATTTGCACTTTGCAGGTTATCAACAGGTAATAATTCATTTTGAGCATACATAAGTCAAAGGCGGGATTATTCCCGAATTATTAAAAAGTGAGACTATTATGAGAAGACTAATCAAAGTTGGAATTATTCCTATCAATTTTTGTTTTATAAATTGAAAACACGGCAAATAATAAGTTATGAGTTTATGACCAGGTGCACGCGTTGACAATAGTAGGAGCAAAATAGAGAGCAGAGCAGAGCAGAAGAAGACGTCATCTCAAACTAAAGAGAGAAACATGAAGAAATTTCATGGAAATGCTTCGGGTTTATCTCAGATGAGGAGAATCATCGTTCTGATAATGGCGGCCATGATATTGGCGAGTGAAAGTGGCGGAATAAAAGCAGCCATGGCCAGCAATTCTGCTTCTGCCTTCGTCAACAACATCATCTACTCCAATCGTATCGCCGTTTTCTCCAAATCATACTGCCCGTAATTCTCTCTCTTCTCTCTTTTTATCATCAAACCCTAATACAGTATTGCCGATATAATTAGGGTTTCTTTTCACATGTAATATCAACTTTCGAGTTTGATTTTGCGATCATCATTTCGGAGAAGCAACTAAATGTGATTATGTATCATTTTCTGTTGATTGAATTACAAGCATTTGACATTCTTTTTTTGATTTTGATAAATTTCGGATTTTTTTTATTACCACATTTGAGTGAATTATGAAATTAGATTACCATACATTGAAAAGCTTAGCGAGTTGATACTTCATTAATATCGTACAATCTGCTCATATGATACTGACCTTTCCACTTACGATACTCATGGTAGATGTTCTTGATGAAATGAAGTTTTTACACATTACCATATTGTTTACAATGTTACATCATACATGCTCTCGTAGTGTTATTTGGAATTCGCAAGTTTGAATCATATTGTGGCCTTTTTCGGCGTCAATGCTATCGACATCTTGTGGAAAGTATCGATATTATGATTATTGACATTGATGTTAATCCTCTGAACAGATACTCTTTGCGTGCCAAGCGTGTATTCAGAGAACTGCAAGAACAGCCATTTGTTGTGGAGCTTGACCTTCGAGGTACTTAGTGAGTTGATTGTTAGTAGTTAATAACATTTGATGGTGGTTTCCAATGTTCTTGCATATGATCACCATTTTCAGATGATGGGTCTCAAATTCAGGATGTTCTTCTTGAACTGGTTGGTCGACGTACAGTTCCACAAGTATTTGTGAATGGCAAGCATATTGGAGGTTCAGATGGTGTGTTATCTCTGATTTGATTTTAACTTTCTCCTACAGTCACATAAATTCTGTTTGCCACTTTAACTTTCATCATCCATGATGATGTTCCTCTTGTCTCTTATTCAGATCTTCAGAGTGCAGTCTTAAGTGGGGAATTGCAGAAGCATCTCTCCAATAGCTGATCACTCTTCAATGAACCTATTGAGAAAAAGAAGAAGGCCCTAATTGGTTTTGTCAACACAGTTACACCATGTCATGTTTTTGTTCTTTTTGTCTGATGCCAGAAAAACAAAATACATCTTGTAAGCTTTTCAACACATTGTAAAGAATTTCCCCTTTTGAAATCTCAGCCAAGGAAATGAACTGGTAACTCGATACTGATTTTGCTGGCTTTGCAAAGTGGTTCTGAATTTTTGAATGAGAATGACATTATCTTTGCTTTTAAAGGTGTTTGCTGCTGCTATCAATCTAATCTTTATAAGTCTAAACCAACGACCAGCTTCTCACTAACATATTTAGATTTCCAGCTCCTGTGATATTGAACCATAACCACAACTGTTCAAAGTACTAAGGTTGTCATTCTATTTCTTATTTAACCAACTTTGTGTTGTCAGAAAATTTAAATTAACATTACAAATTAGTCGTATGCACCTTTTTATGTCATTCTGAATTTTCTTTCTCATGCTTTTTGAGTCTGGTAAATTACCAACTGAGCTGCTTCGTAACATGATATTTCAATTCTACAAAATTTTCCTGGGAAAATAGAAGAACCAGGATTTTTGCTGAATGTGCCAAATCTTTGAGCTACATGGAAGCAGTTACCCATCTGCAAGCTACAAAGGTCAAGTATTACAGAGGCAACTATGTTGGTCGCCAATCTGACTTGGTTGCACTGAGTATTCCTTCTTGATCTTTGGAGAAAGTCAAATGAACCTCCCAGTGCAGTGATTTAAGCAAGTTTTCAACTTCTCCAATTGTGCTGGACTCATCACGAACAATCAATTTCCCTCCAGGTCTAACTATTCTATCTATTTCTGCCATCACTGGCATAAGTTTGCACCTGCATGGACAACCAATCAGAAATTATGATCTGTTAGTAGTAATTTCAATGCTTAATGATAAATTGTTTTCTTTTGTGAGGCAATAAAATCTCACCTTTCTTTCAGTTTCGAGAAAAGATGATCCGCATGCAGAAGATCATAGGTTCGAGGGTATGTGCTGAAAGATTCACACCAATCATGGTAGATTCCGAAGAGGCCTCTTTCATAGATTATGGGAAGTGTGTCTGGAGAATTTACATTGACAACATTCAGGACCCAGACCTTAAGGTCTCTCAATGCCGCTGCAAATCTGAAAGGGTGGAATTTAGCAGAATTATTTTCATCATATTTGCTTCAAATATATACCTCCTCTGTTTTCTTTTGCTTGCAACTTTTGAGATTTTGCACTATTCATTTGATTGCATTTGACTACCTTTGGTGATTTAGATATAAGGCAAAATATAGTCATGTAGGATCTTGTTAGATTTGTCTCAATGTATATTTTTTGCAATATCTAATTTTTATAATTTTTACATATCTATAATTAGTGATATGAAGAGTTAAAGTTATGTGTTGGTAAACGTGAAAGTCAAAATGTTGCAAGTATAAGAAAACTGAGGAAATATAAGATAAAAGATGAACAAAGAAAAAGATATTTGTTACCCTCCATAAACAGCTCTCATGTCCATAACATTCCTCACATTTGACCAACTGATGCCAAGTCCATTAAGATATGACTTGTTCACCACATTTTGCCAGTGTTCATAATCTTTTTCAAAATCATCAGGAGCTGGTTTTCCATAAATTCCCATCTGAGATTTGTTCAACCAATATGGAGGTGTCTGCAACCTTTTAGCCCATCTAATTGGCCATTTGCTTCCCCTTGCTGACTCGTCAGTTGGCACCCGATGCATGCATGCTTGCAGAGGAACATACCTATCCAAAAACATCACTGATGATTATGCTTCTCTTCCCGTTTTTCAGGTTTGAGAGTGGTTGAGAAAATTACCATGCAGCATCCGAGTCATCATCATTCTTACACATTGGAGGCTTATTTTCCTTTCTTTGGTCATAACATTCATTGTTTGTAGGTTTGCGAAATATGGCAGCTCCAATCTTATTTATAGAATCTTTCTGTTTCTTCTCAAGCTTCCAGCACATAGATGCAGTGAGTGTAGTCATGGCTGAGAAAAAAAAAAAATCTGTGTTTGTCAGTTTCTTAAACTATGCTGCCTTAGGGTTATTAGCTCGTTGGTATTGAGTTGAAAAGTAGAAGTTTTTGAGACCACAAATACCTTCCCATATCTCCACATCTTCTTGAAGCTTTTGGTACACAGGCGTAGCTGACCAAATAAAATGCCCTCCAGGTCGTAGTACTCGGTTCAGTTCAAGTAGAAGTCTTCCACCTTCATGAAAATTTCAAGAATAACACGAAAACTTCTTCAAATCAATTAGTGAATCGGTACAATAGGATTTTATGTTAAGTGCTTGTTTGGATGACATTAATTACACGGAAAGTAGTTCTTAGGAAGTGAAAGTATCTGAAATAATTTGGTTGGCAACAATATAGGAAATCGCGCTTCCTAGGAAGCTCGACTTCTCACAACATAAAGGAAGTTGCTTAACTAGCTAGGTCCCCCTAAGCAAGTGAAAGTAAACTTCTCATGGAAACAACCACACAACTTTTTGCATTTCCTAGTAAGTGAAACTACACAAGATAATAACTTCTAAGGAACTATAAATTTCTATGTTCAGCAAAGCAACCACTAAGAATCGGTCAATCACTGTAATGAAATCCCCTTGTTTGACTGAAACTTACTCCAGAATTTAATTTTAGGAGATGTCTTTCTGTTCCTTATTTTGTTTTTATTTGTGGAGTGGTAGGATTACTATGTTGAGGTAATAATGAAAGGAAGTGAAGGGTAGAGTCTAACCTTCTGCATGCCAAGGAACCCTACAACGAGCACAATGCACAGCATCAAACACTCTGCTCGGGAATGGGAGTCTCTGAGAACCCATCACAGAGGATATTGCAGGTATGCCTCTTTCAAGGGCAAACTGAACCTGAGCCTCATGTTCATCTTTGGGTGCAAATGACATTGTAAGTACATCTCTATCGAAAAGATAGCCTCCAAAGCTTGCAACACCACATCCAACATCTAGTACTACTCTCGTGTGCTTGCCCCATTTAATACCTGGAACTGTCTGTAGCCAAATAAGAGCCAGAATCAGTAATTTCTTCCCTATTTTACAGCATTGCTATGTGTTGTGTGCATTGCTGTTGCTCTCAGGTAAGGATGGTTTGAGTGAACTTTCCCTCTGTTTTTTTTTGTTTTTGTTTTGACAGTTTAAAAGTTGATTATGTTGTTATTCAGGCATGGTGAGATAAAAACAGTTCCTGCATATTCTAATTTATCGTTGAAATTTAACTTTACACTGATGTTCTCTCTATCACACACCCTCTGCCTTCCTCGATTGTCTTTATGTTCAGGGTAGTGATGCAAGAATCACTTACCTTTTCAAGGAAATCAATGTAATGGAGAGCACCATGAATAAATTGAGTTCCACCTCCTGGAAAAGTCAAGAACTCCCCTGAAACTTTCACCCAGTTCTGATGCCCTTTCACCTTTGCTAATTCTGTGTGGGGTACATTATGAAACCAAATCTGTAAAATTCCACAAACCGGTCAAATTTTAATCTCTCAAAACTTATAATCTGACATAAAAAAAAAAATGCTCGTGATTCAAAGATGAACATGTATGTCATGTTAATAATGTTATTACTTCAATCAAAATAACCGTGTGTGTATCACGTCGATGTTACTAGGCAGTTCAAAGTATATGTGACTTAATCGTACCCTGTCCCTGCTTTGCGGCCACTGGACAGATCTCTTGTACCCTTCAGGAGCTGGGACAAGGCAAGTTGGGGGATCTTCCGGGCAATGCCTCTCACGGTGCTCGAAATGTTTTGTAGTGCGCAATTTTTTTAATGCTTTCTCATTGTCCAAACAAGGTATATAGTCATGTCCTGCTGTCACGTTACAGAGCTTCCATGTATACCCATATAGGCTCTCCTCATCTTTGCCCTTTACATTCTCCCCCCCGCCTTTGATTCTCATCATGGGAGTGATCTAACTGAGTCGACCAAGATTTTTTTGACTCATTGGACTCCTTTGGAATCCCAGAGTTTGGGAGTGAGTGTGGCTCTGTTGATTTCTGATCAGTTGATCCAGTGGATTGCTGTTTGTTTGTCTGAGTACTTCCATCATTCTCCTGCTCAGGATCCACCTGCTTGGCTGCTTCATCTTCTTGCTGTTGAGCCATTGATTTGTCTTGCTGGTTATTCTCATCCGTATCTTGTTTTGTATTTGAATCTTCATTACTATCCTGTTTCGATGGATCTTTTTTCGTCTCATCGCTAAATGTGATTGGTTTTTCATCTTGCTGTTGCTGTTCCTGCTGTTGTTCCTCCATTGTCTGTTGTTGGTTATTATCCTTTTGTTGTTGTTCTGGATCTTGTTGTTGTTCCTCCATTGTCTGTTGGTTGTTAGCCTTTGGTTGATCTCTTTCCTGTTGTTCCTCCAAAGCCTGTTGTTGGTTGTTGGCCTTTTGTTGTTCTCTGTCCTGTTGTTGTTGTTCCTTCGAACCCTGTTGTTGATTTTCATTAGTTTGACTGCTTGCATTTTGCTGACTTTGATCAGTATCTCTGCTTCCTTCAACCTGATCCTGCTGTTTAGGTTTGTTGGTGTCCTTATCAAGTGAAATACTTTGTTGAATGTTCTGCTTCTCAGTGAGGGTACTTTCTTCTGAAACTTGTATTTGGTGTTCATTTTGCTTTTCATGTTCTTCAGCTGATTCTTTGCCACCCAGACTCTGAGCATTTTCATCAACCAGAGGTTCATTGATCTCTTTTGCCTTACTACCAGTATCATCAGTTTTGGGTTCATTTTCCTGCACCGAGTCTTTCCTTTCCAAATTATGCTGGTAGGAACCTCCCACATTAGACTCTCTAGAGTAGTCCTTGGTACCCGCCTGATCTGCCTTTTTCTGATCTTCCTGAGATCTCTGAGACTCGTCGTTTTTTATGGCATCATCAGGGAGGTCTCCAGGATTATCTTCAAATGTCCCGGAAGTGGCTCTGTCATTAGGTTTGTTGAAGGTGGTGGAATCATCTGATTTAATGACATGGGATTCATTAGGTGTAGTAGTGGTGGAAGTGCGGGTAGTGGCGTTGGGAGAAACTGCATTATCAGAGGTGAGCATCCATACACCCAAAACACAGAGGGCTATGAAGACTACAGTAGTAATGGTGGAGACATATGAATTTGAGGAAGATGATGGTCGCTTGTTATTTCGCATTCTCCCAAAAGCCATTTCTAGAAATTATTAGAGGAAGAAAATTGCTAAGTTTTGTGATTTAGAAAGCTTATTCTTCAGATGTCTAAAAAAAAATAAACCTGGAAGACGTGGAAGAGAAATATGAGTTATGTTTAGTTTGTGGAGCTTGATGCATGCACAATTGAGAGAGAGAGAGAGAGTGTCTCAAAGATCCAATAGAGTAGGAAGAGGGAATTAGTTACATAGTTTCCTTACATCAAGGAGTAGGACCCTCTCACTCCCAGCTGAATATATAAAAGAGGGTTAAAAAATATATTCATTTTATTAATTTAGATATTTGGACATTTAGAAAGATTAGATGAACAACAATTCTGCAACAAACAAGATAATAGAGAACCGGTATGGTATGGCAGCCACACTTAGCAAATTAGGTAACATTGAAGATGCTGGCAAGAGAGCTACACTTAGCGAATTAAGTAACACTGGATCAGCCATACGGAGCCATGTTAGCTCAGGAAAGAAATTATGCTAGTCCATTTCAGCTGTCTATAAAGAACAACTGGATATCTACAAGTTCCTAGCTCTTGAGTTGTGTAATCCTAAACAATTTGAAGTGTTAAATTAGGAGCAGGCCCTTTCCCCTTCCAAAATCAAGTGATACTCCTATGCAAGCTGCAATTTGTAGAAAAGGAATCACTTTTTCGGTCAAGTAATGTATCTAGTAATTTCACCAAAGAAAAAATGCATCTAATAACAACTCTACCAATTTGATTGAGCCTATGTAGGATTCGAACCTACATCTCGTGCAATAAATAGCACAATGCTCTACCAATTTGAGCTAATAGGCTTTATATTTTTTTGGTCCAAAACCACGATGGCCTCGAAAGCAACCGCTTCAATTGAACAATCATTACCTACACGGGTTTACTTCAATGCTAATTTCAGAGAAGCATCATCAACAATACATCCAGAGTTCTCCTTGAAGAAAAAACATTGTACGATAACATCCTTAAAATCACCACCAACATTAACAATATCAGAGTCTGAATTTCAAAAGACGTGAGGTTCATTGTATGAACTATGAACCAAAAGTGTATCTCCGGCGAATGCGATTGGCCACAAGTCTAGGGTCATCTTTCATATCAAGCACAGAAGCACAGAATCTCAGACAAAACATAGCATAAATGAATCACTAATCCCAGAAACAAAAGAATTTGGACATTACTACAAACAAATTACAATTTCTCAGATTTAGACACTTCGTACACTAAAAGGTTGGCAAAGAAACACATGCTTTTTATTATTCTACAAAGTTTAGGCCCGTTCTTTTGGACTGAGAGAACTGAAATGCAGAGAGTAACTTAACATAATGGAACGAAACTAAACGGAACTGAAAATAAATCCAAAAGAACAGGGCCTTAGTCTATGCGTTATAACAAGCATTTTTAACATTGCAATTCAGTGTCGAATCTGCAATTGGAGCATGCAAGAAAGTAAAGAAAACACATTGCATTTTATTATCCGGAAAATGAATTATGTAAACAACAGCCAATACCAACAATAATAAATTCTGACAATTTCATTTATACAAAATATGTCTAATTAGAAGTGCTAAATAAAAGGTACAATCTCACCTCAACCAAAACAATAGATAAATTAATTAACTAAAAACTACAAATTAAAACTCCCAGACCCCATGAAAAAATTGATTTTGTATAACAAAAAAAAATTCCCAAATTTGAAAACAAAAAGGAAATAGAAAGAGGAACCTTCAGAAAACATCATAAGGTTCGGGAGGGGGAAGCGACTTGAGGTGGTTCTCCAGAGAAATAGATAGAGAGAGAAAGAAAGAAAGAGTGTGTATATATATATATATATATATATATATGTATATGTATATGAATATGAATGTATGTGTGTATGTACGTTTGGAGAAGAGGAAGATGAAGAAGCGAGCAGCGAAGAGAGAGAAAATAGAAAATCAGATTGAAAACTATATTTCCATCATCGGATTATTATATAATCCTCAGAAACATTTGAATCTACATATGAAGTTTCTCTTCTTCGCCGCTTCAAGCTTCATCAATCTAGCAGTGCACCTCTGCGCTTCCAGAACCCTCCATTTTCTCACTGCTGCCCACGATACTGCTTTTATACTAGGGCAAAACTACAGCCCAAGTATGAAATGAAATTTCAGCTTTTGGATTACATGTGACAGCTTTTATTTCTAAGCCCAAAACCCATCTACCTCATTTAGGCCCAATAACTACCTCAAATAGTCCACAGCACCAGACCCAACTACTACTCCTACTAGTTGTATGTTCCAACTCATTCTTATGATAAGTATATTAATCCATTCTTTGTACTCATATCAAGGAATATATGATTGAAGTGGTGTACTTGCATCTACTTCCTCCATTCTGTTTTAAATAAAACGGTTTTTTCACCATATACCCCTGATAATTTTTTTTACATCGTATACCCTCGCAAGTTTCCAAATTCACCATATACCCTCCACTTTTCAAAAAATACATCAAACTACCCTTAATGACTAACGGCGTTAACGTCAGTTAGTCATTAACCCCTAATCCACCCTAACCCTAATTAACTAACCTAAATCTACCCCCCTAACCCTAATCTAATACCCTAACCCTAACTCTAACCTTAACTACCTAACCCCCCACCCCCTTCCCCACCCCCTCCCCCAACCCTTACCCCTTCCCCCACCGCCCCCACCATCCCCTCCCCGGCCACCCCCCCTCCCGTCCCGATCCGCCTGGTCCGCGCAGCCCCCCTCCCCCTCCCCGTCTCCGCCTGGTCGCGTGCCCCCCCCCCTCCCCTTCTCCACCGGTCGCGCAGCCCCCCTCCACTCCCCTTCCCCTGCAGTCGCGCACCGCGTCCCTCCGCCGCCCGGACCTAGACGCTCTCCACACCGTGTCCCTCCGCCACCCGGACCCGCACGCACCACGCACCGTGTCCCTCCGCCGCCCATACCCGCACGCACCACGCACCGCGTTCCTCTTGCCTGAACTCCCGCTCTTATCTTTTCGAAGGGGATGCGGTTGGGGGTGGGTTTGCGTGTGGTGTGCGGCGGGATTCGAGGGTGGGGGAGGGGGTTCGCGACTACAGGGAGGGGGTAGGGAGGGGGTCGCGAGCGAGGGAGGAGGGGGGAGGGAGGGGGTCGGCTGGGGAAGGGAGGGGATGGTGGTGAGGGTGGGTGGGGCAATGGAGGGAAGGGATGGGGTGGGGGAGGGGTGGTGGTTGGGTGGTTAGGGTTAGGGTTAGGGTTAGGGGGTAGATTTAGTTTAGTTAATGAGGGGTTGGATGGGGGATTAGGGGTTAATGACTAACGAAGTCTAACACCGATTGTCAAAAGGGTAGTTTGATGTATTTTTTGAAAAGTGGATGGTATATGGTGAATTTCAAAAGTTGAAAGGGTATATGGTGCAAAAAAAATTTGTCAGGGGTATATGGTGAAAAAACCGTAAATTAAACATAGGGGGTTGACATGTGGATTTAGGAAAGCAGAGAGATAGAGAGAAGTAAATACCAAATAAAATAACTTTTCATTATTCTGAAACGACCTAAAATGATAAGTGTTTCATCTATTTTTGAACAGAGGAATTATTAGTTTTCGGCGACGCGTAAATTTGGTCTCATGATTACAGATTTATATATTTTGTTTGTTGTGATTAGTGACATAAGATTTGAATCCTTCCACAAGAGGCAAGTAGGATTGCGTAAAATTTCTCAAGAAAAATATAGGAATTTGACGTTCTACCCATGAATCCACCAACTTAGCTTAAGAATAACCAGGTCTTGGAGATCCGAGAGCATCAGAGAGAGGTATTATGCCAATGGATGCTAGCTTAGCCTTTGTATTAATATAATTTTGCCCAAAATTACAAGCCAATCAAAAATTTTGATCCTATGTGGAACCAATCCATTCCACAACCCTTTAATCGCGTATGATGTAGCTTGGGCAGACCATTTAGCAAGCTCAAAGGTAACTGATTTAACCGAGAAGGGTCCGGATTTGTTCGGAGTCCATATGAGAAGATCATCACTGGAAATGTTTAGAGTAACATTTTATAACGGATGCAGCATAGATTCCCTCTTCTCCAAGTCTCTAGGCCTTAGCTCACAACGCTACGAGAATGTCCACCTCCAAATATAGCCATCCCAAACTCCCAGGAAGGCAACATAAGCATTTGTGTGTATGAAAATGGAGAATAGCCTTGGAAAAAGGACTTTTAAAGGAGAATTTTGACAATTTTTTCTACAACTCCAATAGAAATTGGAAATAAAGACATGTAGTACAGATTTACAGTATTTGATTAGTATGTGTAGGTTTTTAGGGCATGTTTCAGAGTTGGGATCAGAGAGGTTTCAATAAATCAAGTCTATTACTTTAAGAAGATATAATGAAGCAAAGCAAAGCAAAGAAGGGCAAATATTGAAGATTCAATATTAAGTTCTACAGGGAAACTCATATTCAGTTCCAGCGAGAAGTAACATCCAGTTCCAGAATAAAGAGTAAATTATGATTTATGAAGACAATTCTTTATAGGATTTCATATCCAGTTCTTGTACAAAACTCATATCAAGTTCTACAAGATGGACTATGCGTGAAGTTGCTGAGTTGAAGTTTCATAAAGAGGGTTTTTAAAGTCTAAAAATATGAGTTTAATTTTAGAAAGTACATGTTTTGAAACTTATTTGGTGTATGGAACAAAGGAACATTAAAGCAATTATAATGGAACGTGTCTTTTTCCTAAGAAAAATATGTTCTAATAAAAGTTGTTAAGTGCTTTTAAAAGGATTTTTGGAAAATAAAATCTTGGATTTTCATATTACAAATCTTTTCTTTTTCTCCAAGGAATTCATTTAACAACTTCATAAACACTCTGGTTTACTTGAGAAAGATATTTGCTTGGCCAATAAGTTGCTCACCTCTTTTTCACGTTTCTCCTATGTTAGTTTCTACTTTCTAGTTAGTTCCTAAATTTTAAGAATACTAGTCGTTAATGAGGAGATTGGAGAAAGTGACTCAAGTGAGTATACCTAGGCTTCTATAAAAGGAACACCTTATTTTAAGTTTTAGTCATCCTGACTATTGTGTAAAAATATCCTAAGTGGTATTAAAATGTCAATTAAAAGGCAAGAAGAAGTTCGTAAGTTCCTATTTTTATAAAACTTTCTAAACACAAAAGTTTATAAATTACTAAATTGTAATTAAGGTAAAGGGTTTGAGTGAACCTTTATAAGAGTTGCGAGAGTAAGGCTTAGAAGTAGAAGCTGGAGGGTTAGGACTGTGATTAGAAGGAATTACAACGGGGAATGAACTTAAGTTAGGCAGAGTTCCAATATGGTGTAACTGAGGTGTTGGTCTATTTAGTGTTGAGTTTAAATCTTGAGTAGGTTTGCTGGGCCAAAGAAGTTTTCCACATAATAATTCTCTCTTACATTTTACAAGTTCCATTGCACTTCTATTTATTTCGGCAAAAATTTAGAACTCTAGTTCCTATTACAATTCAACCCCCTCTTGTAAGTATTCCATCAAACTAACAAGTGGGACTGTTGGAGTTCTTTCATATAATTTTCTTATTGTGTTGGAGTTTTGTTTCTAATGATATAGTAGTAATTGCAGATGTGGCTAGTTAGCCAGTATAGTGAAGGTTAAAGCAAGGCTGGCGTAGTTAAGTGTGTTATGATGAATATATACTTATAGCTGTGTAAATCAGGTCTATACGGGTTAATTTGGCCAATGATGGACCTAGATGAGCACAATCAATACCACCCATCGACCAACTTGATTAATTCAGTTTCTTTGTCGATTGTTTATTACAAATAGTTGACAAAATAATAAACTTACACAAATTGATGTGGTTAAAGGTGAAGCCACGACTCTTAAAAATTCCAACCTAATTCTAAATTAACCCATGTTTGAGTGGACCACGTCACTAGTAATCACCTCTAATACTAATACTAGTAATAAACTTTTGGAATAGTAGTATTCGAAATTTGGATTTATATAACTGGAGTATTACCAATTTGTGCAACTTTTTAGAAACAAGTAAAAGGCCGGGGTAAAAACAACAATGATTATCCATATGGTTATCTATTCAAAACACAATTAGCAAAGGATTGGACAAACCCATTGACCCAAAAGGTCTGGTGACAAGTACATATATTATATTTTAGTCTTTAGAGGCCAAGTCATAATCAATAGCCAATGGGTAGAATTTGCACAGGACATCAAAAAGGTGGTGAGGACGAAGTAAACAAAAAGATATTGATTTTTGAGGTACTCCAGTCGCGTAGTGGGGATAATATGTGATGGTGCCATTGTATTTGTAGTAGTGCATTTCCCTTTCAATTTGATGTTCATATTTGACTAGACTACTAGAGCACAACGTATGCACTCGATTTACTGACAATGTGACATTCTCTTCCTGTTGCTCCGACTTGTCAATTGAAAATCCGTAATTTCCTTTCCAGATTTATGAACGATGTTGAAAGTAAGCCATTTTCGTGCATGCACTCCACATGGTATACTACTTGTTTGAACGAGTCAAACTCATCTTTCACCAATTGAATTATTGAAAATTGTAAGAAGAATGACTTCAAATTTGGGCCATAATACAAAATCAAATCAAGTTGTGACGTTGTCCTTGCCCATGTCGTTCGATATATTAAAAACAAAAAAAAGGTTATTTGATTAATAATGAGAGATTGTTCATTTGTTTGCATGAAGTTCTACTCAATTACCTAGAGAGACTAGGTAAACCGCCTCTTAATTTTTGTCAACCATACAATTTCATATATCTACTATTCTTGTGCTTTTATTATGTCAATAGACTAGCTGAATGGGTACCAAGTTTGAAAAACTTTAGGAATAAATTAGCAGTAATAATATTCTTAAGTTAGTATATTATTGTTACCCCGTAAATTTAGGTATGACAATCGGGTAGGTCAGATATGGATACCTCCTACCCCATACCCATATTCACCTAGAGTTTTTATATCCGCCACCTACTTACTACCCATGATAAACACAAATCTAACAACCACGTCCACGCGAGTACAAACCTAGATCCACATTTAACCTACCACCGAACTAGACTTTCATTATTGCCCATACGCCAATACCCGCCTGCCATATGCTCACATCTACCTCAAATAATCTAGCTACCAAATGCTCTAAAAATATCAAAATAAAGAATAAGAACATAAAACACCTACCATTTTGGTCTTTGATGATTGGATTTTTTATTTAAAAAAATAGAAAATTTGGGCTGATATATGGGTTCAAAATAATTATATTTTAGATTTAAAGGTCGGAGGAGTAGAAATGTGGCGAGTGAATGCGCAGCGGATCGATGCGGAGTAAGACAGGTGTATATGGTGCAAGTAAGCTATTGAATCCACCACACGCACGCCCATTACCCATGGTGAATATGACATTTGACATCTAAATTCGTGCACTATCCAACAAATTTATATCCATATCCACTTCAACTGGAATGGATGCAATGCGTAATCCATAAAATTATACTCACTTGTAATCCTTAGTTAAATTTTCTAGTCACAGTTTCATAATAATGTAAAACTTTGTTTTTTCCATACTGCTTATCCTCTCCACCACCGTATATCACATGGGGAAAAGAGGGGTTCTTCTAGTACTTTAGGTAATGTAGAACTAACCAAAAGCTTACTAGTTGCTCTTATTGAATATCAAGAAGCAGCTTATTATGTTTTAACTTGCTCGGTTTCAAGTTAACTTTTGTACGAATTCTGTTGTGTGTATCAACGTTGCAGGATTGGCTTTCTCCCATTCACTTACTTAGGCCTGCCAAGTGAGGGCAACTCCTCTTGTATCAGTATCACCACGTGTAACACGGAAAGGAAATCTCCTTTCTGAGAGCTTCTCTCACTAGTCTGTCTCTCTACTATATGTCTCTCTTCTCTATTCCAATTGGGGTTGTTGAAAAAATAGTTAAATTTTAAATACAATTCATGTGGTGTGGCACACTCGGACAAAGGATCTTGCGGCGACATATTTGAGTTTACTTGAATTCCCAAAAGTGCTTGGTGTTTTGAGTGTTGGCAATATCTTCATGAAAAGCTGACACTTCTCTTTAAATGGCTATGGAGGCTTCTAGATGACCCCCACTCTCTCTGGAGCTGATTAGTTCGTGCAAAGTATAAATATGGGCCTTCATTCTCAACAATTGACTTCCATATTACACCCCACTGTGGGCTATGGAAAAATATTTGCTCATCAATTTTGCGAATCCACAAGTAAGGACTATGGCTTTGACAAGAAAATTTTCAAAAAAGATCGAAAATGGAGAGAGTACCCTATTTTGGCATGATGTTTCGGTGGATGATGCTCCCCTAAAAGTTGTTTGTCCTAGGTTATTCATTATCAACACCTCCCAAAAATGCCAGTGTAGCCTCTAATGGGTTTTGGGATGGCCTTGTATAAAGATGGAGCCTAGTATGGATTCGTCCTCATAGGCCGCTGGATACTAATGAGTGACACACTGCATCAGATTTTGGATCGTGTTTCCCTCTCTCCGAAGGACTCGGAGTGGTCCATATGGACTTCTCATAAATTGGGATGTTTTTCCAGTGAAATCATTCTCCATGGAACTTGCTAAATTTGACCCTCATCTTTCGCCTGATGTGATCAAGGGTCGTATATGGCATGGCTTGGTACCTCATCGCATTGAAATCTTTCATGGCTCGCTATACTTTAGAAAATCAACTCCAAAGCAAATTTGTCCCGGATTGAAATCATACCACAAGCGAAATCTTGTGTTTTGTGTGACTCCCTACTGAAAAGTTGTAGTCATCTATTCCTCCAATGTTCATTTTCATGGCATCTCTGGAGTTGGTGGCTTAACCTTTGGGGCCTCTCTTGGATTCCTCCCTCGATAATATATTTGTGATGCTTTGATCAATAGTTCTTTCCCAAGTGCAGAGTATTCTTTAAAAAAGTAACAAATTTTCAGAAAACATCATAAGGTTCGGGAGGGGGAAGCGACTTGAGGTGGTTCTCCAGAGAAATAGATAGAGAGAGAAAGAAAGAAAGAGTGTGTATATATATATATATATATGTATATGTATATGAATGTATGTGTGTATGTACGTTTGAAGAAGAGGAAGATGAAGAAGCGAGCAGCGAAGAGAGAGAAAATAGAAAATCAGATTGAAAACTATATTTCCATCATCGGATTATTATATAATCCTCAGAAACATTTGAATCTACATATGAAGTTTCTCTTCTTCGCCGCTTCAAGCTTCATCAATCTAGCAGTGCACCTCTGCGCTTCCAGAACCCTCCATTTTCTCACTGCTGCCCACGATACTGCTTTTATACTAGGGCAAAACTACAGCCCAAGTATGAAATGAAATTTCAGCTTTTGGATTACATGTGACAGCTTTTATTTCTAAGCCCAAAACCCATCTACCTCATTTAGGCCCAATAACTACCTCAAATAGTCCACAGCACCAGACCCAACTACTACTCCTACTAGTTGTATGTTCCAACTCATTCTTATGATAAGTATATTAATCCATTCTTTGTACTCATATCAAGGAATATATGATTGAAGTGGTGTACTTGCATCTACTTCCTCCATTCTGTTTTAAATAAAACGGTTTTTTCATCATATACCTCTGATAATTTTTTTTTACATCGTATACCCTCGCAAGTTTCCAAATTCACCATATACCCTCCACTTTTCAAAAAATACATCAAACTACCCTTAATGACTAACGGCGTTAACGTCTGTTAATCATTAAACCCTAATCTCCCCTAACCCTAATTAACTAACCTAAATCTACCCCCTAACCCTAACCCTAACCCTAATCTAATACCCTAACCCTAACTCTAACCTTAACTACCTAACCCCCACCCCTCCCCCACCCCTCCCCCACCCCCTTACCCCTTCCCCCACTGCCCCACCATCCCCTCCCCTCGTAGCCCCCTCCCCTCCCCGTCTCCGCTGGGCCGCGCAGCCCCCTCCCCTCCCCCTTCTCCGCCGGCCGCGCAGCCCCCCCTCCACTCCCCTTCCCCGCAGTCGCGCACCGCGTCCCTCCGCCGCCCGCACCTAGACGCGCTCTCACACCGCGTCCCTCCGCCACCCGCACCCGCACGCACCACGCACCGCGTCCCTCCGCCGCCCATACTCGGACGCACCGCGTCCCTCCGCCGCCCATACCCCGCACGCACCACGCACCGCGTTCCTCTTGCCTCGAACTCACGCTCTTATCTTTTCGAAGGGGATGCGGGCCGGGGTGGGTTTGCGTGTGGTGTGCGACGGGATTCGAGGGGTGGGGAGGGGGTTCGCGACTACGGGAGGGGGGGGGGAGGGGGTCGCGACGGCCAGGGGGAAGGGGAGGGGGTGGGGAGGGGGTCGACAACGGGGAAGGGGGAGGGATGGGGGTCGGCGGGAAGGGGGAGGGATGGTGGTGAGGGGGTGGTGGGGCAATGGAGGGAAGGGATGAGGTTGGGTGGTTAGGGTTAGGGTTAGGGGGTAGATTTAGTTTAGTTAATGAGGGTTAGATGGGGGAATAGGGGTTAATGACTAACGGAAGTCTAACACCGATTGTCAAAAGGGTAGTTTGATGTATTTTTTGAAAAGTGGATGGTATATGGTGAATTTCAAAAGTTGAAAGGGTATATGGTGCAAAAAAAAATTTGTCAGGGGTATATGGTGAAAAAACCGTAAATTAAACATAGGGGGTTGACATGTGGATTTAGGAAAGCAGAGAGATAGAGAGAAGTAAATACCAAATAAAATAACTTTTCATTATTCTGAAACGACCTAAAATGATAAGTGTTTCATCTATTTTTGTACAGAGGAATTATTAGTTTTCGGCGACGCGTAAATTTGGTCTCATGATTACAGATTTATATATTTTGTTTGTTGTGATTAGTGACATAAGATTTGAATCCTTCCACAAGAGGCAAGTAGGATTGCGCAAAATTTCTCAAGAAGAGTATAGGAATTTGACGTTCCACCCATGAATCCACCAACTTAGCTTAAGAATAACCAGGTCTTGGAGATCCAAGAGCATCAGAGAGAGGTATTATGCCAATGGATGCTTGCTTAGCCTTTGTATTAATATAATTTTGCCTAAAATTACAAGCCAATCAAAAATTTTGATCCTATGTGGAACCAATCCATTCCACAACCCTTTAATCGTGTATGATGTAGCTTGGGCAGACCATTTAGCAAGCTCAAAGGTAACTGATTTAACCGAGAAGGGTCCGGATTTGTTCGGAGTCCATATGAGAAGATCATCACTGGAAATGTTTAGAGTAACATTTTATAACGGATGCAGCATAGATTCCCTCTTCTCCAAGTCTCTAGGCCTTAGCTCACTGAAGGAATTGTGTCCTTGACTCTAATGCAATTACTAAATATAACATGGATCATATTATGGAGATAATAAATTCATTAAATTGGGTCGTCTATACGCTTTGCTAGAGGATGCTATAGAACTTCAGGTTTAGTAAATAATAAACCCGAAGCCCAATTAGATGGATCCTACAGAGGACTCTAGGAGTGGCCGGCCAAGGAGGTAGAAAAGGGGAGGACTCCTAACCTAATTAGTTCCTATAATTAGGTGTGGGTGAGAAAATAAAGCAGTCAGTTTTATTCTCTCATTATTTTCTCTCTCCTCTTTTCTCTCTCTTTCAAAGTTACGTAATACTGCTCCAAGAAATAGAAGAGTCCCTCTTCCTTCCAACTAGCATTGGTGGAGCATTGATCTGGATTCGTGGACCTAGTAGAGGAATCTCAATTGCGGTTCTATCTCCGGATCTCGAAGAGCTTTGTGGAAATCACGCGTCAAAGGTTAATTCTTAACTATTATGTGATCCTTGAATGTATATGCATGAGATCCTGTTTTAAGTGCTTATGAATATGATTCATGAAATTCCGCTTAGAGTACTTATAATCCTACAATGGTATCAGTTTTAGCCTCTTGCATATAATTTTTTGGTCATAATAATTATATTTATTTTGATGTGTTCATGACTAATTTTAATTTGATTAAGGGGAGGAATTGAATTATGGAATGAATAATTAATTGGAATTGATTAAATGGAGATTTAATTGCTTAATTTTTCAATATAAAGTGGCCGAATTTTTGAAAATTCAACCCTAATTTTCGAAATTTAAATTCTGATTTTATTTCGAATATTAAGTTCATATTATTAATCTGATTTTCATGTTTAAATTTGTTTATGTATGAAAATTAATTCATGTGAAAAGAGTTTTATATGAATTAGAGATTAATTTATGTGAATAACCCTAAAATTAATTAAAATGAAGATTTTGATTTAATTTTCTAAATTAGGCATAAAAGGGTTTATGTTTAATTTAATTAAGATCACTAAATTAATTTTGCAAAAATGTTGTAATTTTAATTTCCTCCAAATTAAATAAAGAGAAAAAAAAAATTAAGGAGGAGGAAGAGGAGTGACCACGGCCGGTGGTCGCTCCGGTGGTCCGCCGACCTAAAGGCTCGGCGAGGATGGCGAGGATGACCCGAAAGCAGTCGGCGAGGGTGGCGCCGCGGCAGCGCCCACGCGTGCGACGCACGTTGGACGTGTGCGGTAGCATCTTTGCCGGGCCGGGCGCAGGAGATCTTGCCGGCGTCGGCTCGCGAAGGGTTGCCGGCGAGTTCCGGTGAGGCCGCTTGACGTGGGTTACCGGAGTTTTGGCCGTTCGTGCTTCAGGGCTGTGCTGCTGTGGGAAGGCAGCCTTTGTGCAGCTGGTTGCCTGGTTGTTGGTTCCACGTGCTCAACTAACTCCTCAATAACTGGCAGCCGTAAATTTTGGGCCAGATTTTATTTTGAAATTTCTGTAAAACTGGCAGCCCTTGAACATATTTTGTTTTTGAAATTTTGTAAAACAGAATTTTGAGAAGATTAAGCAAATTCCAATTATGTTAATTATGTTATTTTTGACTGGGTCATAAATTAATTCCATAATTTTATTCTTTAATCTAATTAAAATTAGTAGGCTAGATTTTATAGGATAGAATCTTTAGGTGATTGGAAATTACTTAAATTCTTTATCCTCTTGCTTTAATTAAGAATATTTGATATTTTAATTGTTGGCAAGAATAATATGTTATATTATTATGTGGCTTTTATATTTTGATATAATTGCTATGTATGACTAGTATGGCCCAAATTAAGTTAGAAAATACGATCTGCGTATCGTGATGTATTCTTGTAATTTTAAATACGATCTGCGTATCGTTAAGTATTTTTGTAATTTATTTAATTTAGTTATTATTTAAATTATTTTGATACTTATGTAATCCAAAAACGAGCCCATCAAGAGAAGGCCCATGGCTAAGATGGATGGAGATCCATGAAGAGTCCAAGAAGGAGCCATTGATGCTTAGTTCTTAGGATTAGGGGCCATACTAGATCATTTATTTTCGCATTTTATTATTATTTAAAATGCTTATAAGTTTATTGTATGTTGTTTGTTGATGCGCTAGAGTTCACTAATTCATAACAACATAATAAACTTAGGTCCCGCAAATATTAAGGTTAGCTTTTCCAAACATAAAGTGCTTATTAACCCTTAATTAATAGTAATAGGTCATGACTCCTAGAGGTATTATCATTAATTTTGGGAGATAAGGTAAAATTGCGAATTTTACTACTTAGTTTGGTTATCCTTAACAAAATCATCAAAAGCGTTTTGGGTTTTGAAGCAAGAGATAGTTAAGCATGCGATGTTTACCAATCTAAACAAGAATTATAAATTGTTATAATTAGTAAAGGAGTTTACTTACCTTGAGAATGTAACGTTAAGATAAGGCCTCTGTCTGCTTAGTGTTGCATGTTAATAGGATCTTGTATTCACTTATTCAAATGGGACATTAATAGGTGATCAACCTAGAAACCTTTGCATGTTTTAGGTTGTTTTATAAACATAATAATGAACTTTGTTTTATTTCGTCTCGTAGATACTATGTCTAACAACAACAACAACTCCGTTTTCAACATTCGTCCTTTCCTTGAAAAGGACAGTGAATGGTGAAAATTTCATCAACTCGGGAAAGAACCTTAAGACTCGTATTGAGGTCCGAGGGTCGAGAGGATGTCTTAGAAACCCCACTTCCCGTGATTACCGATGAGTCGTCCCAAGCCGACAAACGTCGTGCTAAGCGGGCCAATGATAGGTGCATGCCGATCACTTGCTTGATGATAGCGGCCATGGAGCTAGGACCTCCAAAGGAGGTTCGAAACCAAGGATGCTTATACCATCATGCAAGAGCCGCGGGCTATGTTTCAAACACGAGCCCGAGTTGAGCGGTATGAGACCAATAGGGAGATACTAGAATGTCACATGAAGTCGGGTCAAGTTTGTTGGCCCCCATGTTTTCGCTATGATGGGTCTTTTCGAAAACATGGAACGACTTGGATTCCCTTACGGGGTTGAGTTGGCTACGACATTATTCTCCACTCATTGCCCGACAACTTTAATCGGTTAGGGATGACCTTCAACATGAATGAGTCCGAAAAGACTTTGCAAGAGTTGCACGGGTTGTTGGTCAATGCCGAGAGGAATATCCCTAAAGAACCAAAGAAAGAGGTTCTAATGGTTCGAAGGGAAAGGGTTTTAAGAAGAAATGGGCGGGGAAAGAAGGACAAAGGCAAGCAAGTTGTCGTTGTTGCTGAAAAACCTAAGCCAACCGCCAAGCCAAAGGTGGCTGCGGAAAGCAAGTGCTTTCATTGTCACAAGATAGGACACTGGAAGAGGAACTGCCCTCTATACTTGGAGGAAAAGAAGTCCGGGACTTCCACTTGTGTATATTTGTTATAGAAATCAATTTGACTTCTACTTCTTTATGGGTATTGGATACCTACTGTGGTTCTCACATAGTTAATGATGTGCGGGGACTAAAAAGAAGTAGGAGGCTGGCAAAGGGCGAGGTAGAGCTTCGCGTTGGAAATGGAGCACGGGTTGCTGCACTTGCCATAGGAAGCTATAATCTGCATTTGCCAGCTGGCTTTGTTTTAGAATTAAATAATTGTTATTTTGTTCCTTCTATAACTAAGAACATAATTTATGTTTCTGTATTGGATTCCGAAGGGTTTTGTTTTGAAATTAAGAACAAATGTTGTTCCATTTCTTACAATAATATGTTCTATGCTAGTGCTAAATTGATAAATGGTTTATATGTGCTTGATAGGTCATTACAAGTCTATAACATAGATAGCAAGAAACAAAAATCAAATGAATCAAACCTAACCTACATTTGGCATTGTCGAATGGGTCATATAAACCAAAAGCGCATCCAAAAGTTACAACAGGATGGCATTCTTCCATCATTTGATTTTGAATCATTTGATGTATGTGAATCATGCTTGATGGGGAAAATGACAAAGTCACCAGTTTCTTGGAAAGGGTGAAAAGGCCAGCGATCTCTTGGGCCTCATACATACAGATGTTTGTGGTCCTATGAGCACAAAGGCAAGGGGAGGGTTTAATTACTTCATTACCTTCACTGATGATTTGAGTAGATATGGATATGTCTACTTAATGAAACATAAATCGGAATCTTTTGATAAATTTAAAGAGTTCCAGAATGAAGTACAAAATCAACTTGGTAAGACAATTAAAGCACTGCGATCCGATCGTGGTGGCGAATATTTGAGCCAAGAGTTTGATGGTCATTTGAAGGGTTGTGGAATTCTTTCACAATTGACTCCACCAGGAACACCACAGTTAAATGGTGTATCTGAAAGGAGGAATCAGACCTTATTGGATATGGTTCGATCAATGATGAGTCTTGCTGATCTTCCGATTTCTTTTTGGGGATATGCTCTCGAAACAGCTGCACACACACTAAACAGAAGCCCGTCAAAGGCTGTAGAAAAGACTCCATATGAGTTATGGAATGGAAAAACTCCAAACTTGTCTTTTCTTAAGATCTGGGGATGTGAGGTCTATGTAAAACGTTTCTTGTCGACAAACTTGCACCCAAGTCGGATAAATGTCTCTTTGTGGGATACCCAAAAGAGACAAGGGGTTATTACTTCTATAACCGTCAAGAGAACAAAGTGTTTGTTGCTCGTGATGGTGTCTTTCTTGAAAAGGAATTTGTTTCTAGAAAGACAAGTGGGAGTAAAATAATTCTCGAAGAAATTCGAGATGAGCAACAACTGGACGTGGCTCACACCATGTCAGAGACGGCCCGACAAGACGAAAGTCTAGTTCAGGAGATGACGTATTCAACGCGTGAACCTCCTACCGTCCCACTTGAATCTAATTCAAGCGAAGATCTTCAAGAAGTTGAAGAGAACATTTCTCTTGATGCTCAGGCCCCGCGTAGGTCTAGTAGAGAAAGGATTCCAAACAAAAGGTTGGTTGATTTCCTGTTAACTGAAAATTCTGAAATAATGATTTTGGAGAATTCAGAACCTACTACCTACAAACAAGCTTTGACGTGTCCAGACTCTGAGAAATGGCTTGAGGCCATGAAATCCGAGTTAGACTCCATGTCTGAGAATAAAGTTTGGACCCTGGTCGACTTACCTGATGGGGTTAACCCTATTGGATGCAAGTGGGTGTTTAAATTGAAAACAGACAAAGATGGGAATGTCTATGTCTATAAAGCAAGACTGGTTGCAAAAGGATTCAGACAAATTCATGGTATAGACTATGATGAGACCTTTTCTCCAGTAGCAATGCTTAAGTCAATTCGGATACTTTTAGCGATTCACGCATTTTATGATTATGAAATTTGGCGAGATGGATGTCAAAACAAAGATTCTTGAATGGGTTCTTGAATGAGGATGTGTACATGACACAACCTGAGGGTTTTGAGGATCCAGAAAATCCTAAAAGGGTTTGCAAGATTCAGAGATCCATTTATGGATTGAAGCAGGCATCTCGGAGCTGGAATCTTCGATTTGATAAGGCAATCAAGAAATTTGGTTTCATCAAAAGCGAAGAAGAGTCTTGTGTTTACAAGAAATTTAGTGGGAGCAGCTTAGTCTTCTTGGTATTGTATGTAGATGACATACTACTCATGGGAAATGACATACCAATGCTTCGAGTCGACCAAGGAATGGTTGAAAAGTTGTTTCTCCATGAAGGACCTTGGAGAAGCCGAGTACATCTTGGGAATTAAAATCCATAGAGATAGGTCTCGAAGGATGATTGGACTAAGTCAAGAAACTTATATTGATAAAGTTCTTGCAAGGTTCAACATGGAAAACTCGAAGAGAGGATTCATTCCCATGTCACATGGCATATCGCTTAGCAAGAGTCAGTGCCCAACTGAGCCTGATGAGTTGAAGCGAATGAGTAGCATACCTTATGCTTCGGCTATAGGGTCTATCATGTATGCCATGATAAGTACTCGACCGGATGTTGCATATGCCTTGAGCATGTGTAGCGAGTTCCAAGCAAATCCCGGGGAAGCACACTTGGATTGCGGCTAAGAGCATCCTTAAGTACTTGAGAAGAACTAAAGGCATGTTCTTAGTCTATGGAGGTGAAAGTGAGTTGGTTGTTAAAGGTTATACCGATGCGAGCTTCCAAACCGACGAGAGATGATTACCGCTTTCGCCCGTGGCACGTCTTTTGTCTAAATGGAGGAGCAAAGTGAGTCGGGAAGAGCTCAAAGCAAAGCATCGTAGCGAGACTCTACGATGAATCGGGAATATTTAGCGCACGGTTGAAGCAACTAAAGAAGCGATTTGGATAAAGAAGTTCTTGACGAAGTGGATATTATACCTAATGCTCGGAAGGGATTGAGTTGTTTCGTGATAACAATGGTGCTATTGCGCAAGCAAAAGAACCGAGATCACATAACAAATCCAAACATGTAATGAGGAAGTATCACCTCATTAGGGAGATTGTTGACAGGAAGGATGTCAGGATCTGCAAAGTTCACACGGATGAGAATGTGGCTGATCCACTCACTAAACCACTACCTCAACCCAAGCATGAGTGTCACGCTAGGGCTATAGGCTTGAAGCAAATGTTAGAGTGGCTTTAGATTGTACTAGGTTTAGAGAAACTTATTACAATGTAGAGACATGGTTTTGCTATTTTATGTTTATGAGAAATAAAATTTTATCTTATTTAATTTTGGTTTGGTATTAAATAAAATGTCCAAAATATATCTTGAATTCAATGGTTTTGTCAAATATGTGATTTGATGAATGAAATACCATAAGTGAACAGAATTCGTAGAATATTATAGTTCCTAATCTAAGTCGTTAAATTGGACATAAATGACTTATTAAAGGATTAGCATATAAGATTGATTGATAGTGTCGTTTCATGGGCTATGGGAACATGGAGATGTTTAGTCAATCATATGGACATGTATAGTTGATACATGATCGAAACGGACCTACTTAGAAGTTTCTATAACTTCGTAATTATATTAGTGGATTCCTAAGACATGAGTGGAACACTACTTAGCCTAATGATTGGTATAACTTTGATACTGTCAAACGTCATGCCGTAAAAGGGGATTATAAAGGCAGTGTTCGGGTTGTGCTAAAAGTTGAGTGGGAGTTTTGGTTGCCACAAGATTGAAAAGTCCTCCTATATGAGATAGGATGGGTGTCTTGGCCCCTTGGAGAGTGAGAATTGAAAAATGCATGGCCGTGCTCAAATGGATTATATGATGATCATTTGTTTGTCAATTTGAACTCGGATTTCAAGGATTAATTTGAAGACTAGTATGGATAATATAGTAATATGGTCATACTATCAAATTGGACACTAAGAGACTTAAGGAATTTGAAGATTGCACACTCGTCTCGGACAAGTGGGAGATTGAAGGAATTGTGTCCTTGACTCTAATGCAATTACTAAATATAACATGGATCATATTATGGAGATAATAAATTCATTAAATTGGGTCGTCTATACGCTTTGCTAGAGGATGCTATAGAACTTCAGGTTTAGTAAATAATAAACCCGAAGCCCAATTAGATGGATCCTACAGAGGTCACACTTACACAATCCGGATCAATAAAAGAATGACCTAGAGCCCATGTAGGACTCTAGGAGTGGCCGGCCAAGGAGGTAGAAAAGGGGAGGACTCCTAACCTAATTAGTTCCTATAATTAGGTGTGGGTGAGAAAATAAAGCAGTCAGTTTTTATTCTCTCATTATTTTCTCTCTCCTCTTTTCTCTCTCTTTTAAATGCTACGTAATACTGCTCCAAGAAATAGAAGAGTCCCTCTTCCTTCCAACTAGCATTGGTGGAGCATTGATCTGGATTCGTGGACCTAGTAGAGGAATCTCAATTGCGGTTCTATCTCCGGATCTCGAAGAGCTTTGTGGAAATCACGTGTCAAAGGTTAATTCTTAACTATTATGTGATCCTTGAATGTATATGCATGAGATCCTGTTTTAAGTGCTTATGAATATGATTCATGAAATTCCGCTTAGAGTACTTATAATCCTACACTCACGACGCTACGAGAACGTCCACCTCCAAATATAGCCATCCCAAACTCCCAGGAAGGCAACATAAGCATTTGTGTGTATGAAAATGGAGAATAGCCTTGGAAAAAGGACTTTTAAATGAGAATTACCAACCCATATGTCATGCCAAAATATAGTTTGAGAACCATTTTCATCCTGTTTTGGAACTTTTTTAGCCCAAAGAGCTTTGCCACCGGATGCTTTAGGACCGAGTTGCAGATGGACTTCCATGGGCCTCCCTTCAAAGGGGTGTAAAGATCCGAGAAAGTCATGAAAGAGGAGTAGCCATATTTTTCTTCAATGAATAATCTCCATAGAGCAGTAATGTGCGCAATGTTTATGTGAATAAGATTCTCAATACCAAGTCTACCTAGAAGCTTTGGAAGCTCAAGTTTGGACCACGCTATCAAAGGCATGGTTCGTTTTCCACGAATCCCACTCCATAAAAAGTTCCTTTGAATCTTGACAATTTTTTCTACAACTCCAATAGAAATTGGAAATAAAGACATGTAGTACAGATTTACAGTATTTGATTAGTATGTGTAGGTTTTTAGGGCATGTTTCAGAGTTGGGATCAGAGAGGTTTCAATAAATCAAGTATATTACTTCAAGAAGATCTAATGAAGCAAAGCAAAGAAGGGCAAATATTGAAGATTCAATATTAAGTTCTACAGTCAATTATGAAGACAATTCTTTATAGGATTTCATATCCAGTTCTTGTACAAAACTCATATCAAGTTCTACAAGATGGACTATGCGTGAAGCTGCTGAGTTGAAGTTTCATAAAGAGGGTTTTTAAAGTCTAAAAATATGAGTTTAATTTTAGAATTTATGTAAATGTTTTGAAACTTATTTGGTGTATGGAACAAAGGAACATTAAAGCAATTATAATGGAACGTGTCTTTTTCCTAAGAAAAATATGTTCTAATAAAAGTTGTTAAGTGCTTTTAAAAGGAATTTCGGAAAATAAAATCTTGGATTTTCATATTACAGATCTTTTCTTTTTCTCCAAGGAATTCATTTAACAACTTCATAAACACTCTGGTTTACTTGAGAAAGATATTTGCTTGGCCAACAAGTTGCTCACCTCTTTTTCACGTTTCTCCTATGTTAGTTTCTACTTTCTAGTTAGTTCCTAAATTTTAAGAATACTAGTCGTTAATGAGGAGATTGGAGGAAGTGAGTATACCTAGGCTTCTATAAAAGGAACACCTTATTTTAAGTTTTAGTCATTCTGACTATTGTGTAAAAATATCCTAAGTGATATTAAAATGTCAGTCAAAAGGCAAGAAGCCCGATGTCAAAAAAAAAAAAAAAAAAAAAAAAAAAACAAAAGGCAAGAAGAAGTTCGTAAGTTCCTATTTTTATAAAACTTTCTAAACACAAAAGTTTATAAATTACTAAATTGTAATTAGGGTAAAGGGTTTGAGCGAACTTTTGTAAGAGTTGCGAGAGTAAGGCTTAGAAGTAGAAGCTGTAGAGTTAGGACTGTGATTAGAAGGAATTACAACGGGGAATGAACTTAAGTTAGGCAGAGTTCCAATATGGTGTAACTGAGGTGTTGGTCTATTCAGTGTTGAGTTTAAATCTTGAGTAGGTTTGCTGGGCCAAAGAAGTTTTCCACATAATAATTCTCTCTTACATTTTACAAGTTCCATTGCACTTCTATTTATTTCGGTAAAAATTTAGAACTCTAGTTCCTATTACAATTCAACCCCCCTCTTGTAAGTATTCCATCAAACTAACAAGTGGGACTGTTGGAGTTCTTTCATATAATTTTCTTATTGTGTTGGAGTTTTGTTTCTAATGATATAGTAGTAATTGCAGATGTGGCTAGTTAGCCAGTATAGTGAAGGTTAAAGCAAGGCTGACGTAGTTAAGTGTGTTATGATGAATATATACTTATAGCTGTGTAAATCAGGTCTATACGAGTTAATTTGGCCAATGATGGACCTAGATGAGCACAATCAATACCACCCATCGTCCAACTTGATTAATTCAGTTTCTTTATCGATTGTTTATTACAAATAGTTGACAAAATAATAAACTTACACAAATTGATGTGGTTAAAGGTGAAGCCACGACTCTTAAAAATTCCAACCTAATTCTAAATTAACCCATGTTTGAGTGGACCACGTCACTAGTAATCACCTCTAATACTAATACTAGTAGTAAACTTTTGGAATAGTAGTATTCGAAATTTGGATTTATATAACTGGAGTATTAGTGTATTACTAATTTGTGCAACTTTTTAGAAACAAGTAAAAGGCCGGGGTAAAAACAACAATGATTATCCATATGGTTATCTATTCAAAACACAATTAGCAAAGGATTGGACAAACCCATTGACCCAAAAGGTCTGGTGACAACTACATACTTCCTCCGTTCCATAATAAGTGAAACATAGGAATTGAGCACAAGATTTAATAAATATCACTTTCAAAAGCCAAAAAGTCATAAAATACCCTTTTCATTATCAAAAGGAGAGGAGGAAAGAAACCACACAAGTTTGTGATGGATCTCTTGTCGTTTTGTGCTTTCTTTTTCCATTTAAGGTATGTTTCACTTATTTTGAAACGTTAAAATAATAAGTGTTTCGACTTATTATGGAACGGAGAAGATATTATATTTTAGAGGCCAAGTCATAATCAATAGCCAATGGGTGGAATTTGCACAGGACATCAAAAAGGTGGTGAGGACGAAGTAAACAAAAAGAATTGATTTTTGAGGTACTCCAGTCCCGTAGTGGGGATAATATGTGATGGTGCCATTGTATTTGTAGTAGTGCATTTCCCTTTCAATTTGATGTTCATATTTGACTAGACTACTAGAGCACAACGTATGCACTCGATTTACTGACAATGTGACATTCTCTTCCTGTTGGCTCCGACTTGTCACTTGAAAATCCGTAATTTCCTTTCCAGATTTATGAACGATGTTGAAAGTAAGCCATTTTCGTGCATGCACTCCACATGGTATACTACTTGTTTGAACGAGTCAAACTCATCTTTTACCAATTGAATTATTGAAAATTGTAAGAAGAATGACTTCAAATTTGGGCCATAATACAAAATCAAATCAAGTTGTGACGTTGTCCTTGCCCATGTCGTTCGATATATTAAAAACAAAAAAGGTTATTTGATTAATAATGAGAGATTGTTTGCATGAAGTTCTACTCAATTACCTAGAGAGACTAGGTAAACCGCCTCTTAATTTTTGTCAACCATACAATTTCGTATATCTACTATCCTTGTGCTTTTATTATGTCAATAGAATAGTTGAATGGGTACCAAGTTTGAAAAACTTTAGGAATAAATTAGCAGTAATAATATTCTTAAGTTAGTATATTATTGTTACCCCGTAAATTTAGGTATGACAATCGAGTAGGTCGGATATGGATACCTCCTACCCCATACTCATATTCACCTAGAGTTTTTTTTATCCGCCACCTACTTACTACCCATGACAAGTACAAATCTAACAACCACGTCCACGCGAGTACAAACCTAGATCCACATTTAACCTACCACCGAACTAGACTTTCATTATTGCCCATACGCCAATACCCGCCTGCCATATGCTCACATCTACCTCAAATAATCTAGATACCAAATGCTCTAAAAATATCAAAATAAAGAATAACATAAAACACCTACCATTTTTGTCTTTGAGAATTGGATTTTTTATTAAAAAAAATAGAAAATTTGGGCTGATATATGGGTTCAAAATAAATATATTTTAAATTTAAAGGTCGGAGGAGTAGAAACTAGAAATGTGGCGAGTGAATGCGCAGCGGAGTAAGACAGGTGTATATGGTGCAAGTAAGCTATTGAATCCACCACACGCACGCCCATTACCCATGGTGAATATGACTTTTGACATCTAAATTCACCCACTATCCAACAAAGTTATATCCATATCCACTTCAACTTGAATGGATGCAATGCGTAATCCATAAAATTATACTCACTTGTAATCCTTAGTTAAATTTTCTAGTCACAGTTTCATAATAATGTAAAATTTTGTTTTTTCCATACTACTTATCCTCTCCACCACCGGATATCACATGGGGAAAACAGGGGTTCTTCTAGTACTTTAGGTAATGTAGAACTAACCAAAAACTTACTAGTTGCTCTTATTGAATATCAAGAAGCAGCTTATTCTGTTTTAACTTGCTCGGCTTCAAGTTAACTTTTGTAAGAATTTTGTTGTGTGTATCAACGTTGCAGGATTGGCTCTCTCCCATTCACTTACTTAGGCCTGCCAAGTGGGGGCAACTCCTCTTGTATCACCATGTGTAACACGGAAAGGAAATCTCCTTTCTGAGAGCTTCTCTCACTAGTCTGTCTTTCTACTATATGTCTCTCTTCTCTATTCCAATTGGGGTTGTTGAAAAAATAGTTAAAATTTGAATACAATTCATGTGGTGTCGCACACTCGGGCAAAGGATCTTGCGGCGACATATTTGAGTTTACTTGAATTCCCAAAAGTGCTTGATGTTTTGAGTGTTGGCAATATCTTCATGAAAAGCTGACACTTCTCTTTAAATGGCTATGCAGGCTTCTAGATGACCCACACTCTCTCTGGAGCTGATTAGTTCGTGCAAAGTATATATATGGGCCTTCATTCTCAACAATTGACTTCCATATTCCACCCCACTGTGGACTATGGAAAAATATTTGCTCATCGATTTTGCGAATCCACAAGCAAGGACTATGGCTTTGACAAAAAATTAAAAAAAAAAAAGATCGAAAATGGAGAGAGTACCCTATTTTGGCATGATGTTTCGGTGGATGATGCTACCCTAAAAGATGTTTGTCCTAGGTTATTCATTATCAACACCTCCCAAAAATGTCAGTGTAGCCTCTAATGGGTTTTGGGATGGCCTTGTATAAAGATGGAGCCTAGCATGGATTCGTCCTCATAGGCCGCTGGATACTTATGAGCGACACACTGCATCAGATTTTGGATCGTGTTTCCCTCTCTCCGAAGGACTCAGAGTGGTCCATATGGACTTCTCATAAATTGGGATGTTTTTCCAGTGAAATCATTCTCCATGGAACTTGCTAAATTTAACCCTCATCTTTCGCCTGATGTAATCAAGGGTCGTATATGGCATGGCTTAATCAACTCCAAAGCAAAATTGTCCCGGATTGAAATCATACCACAAGCGGAATCTTGTGTTTTGTGTGACTCCCCTACCGAAAAGTTGTTGTCATCTATTCTCGTTGGGGTTTAGTTGGAGATGGTGAAGCAAGCAAGGTCAAGGACGGAGAAGAGGCGAGCGAAGGAGTACGACCCCAGCGGCCGGGCGGGCTACTCATGGGCCGGGCGGTCGCTCAAAGACGGGCGGGCGGTACTGGGTTCTGCCTTCAAGGCAGAATGTTGGGATGTCACCTGCACCGGGCGAGCTTCAGTCTGGCTCGGGCGTGCTTGTGGGCCCGGGCGGGTGACTGTGCCCGGGCGGGCGATTCTTCGGGCCCGTCCGGGCATTCCAGTCTGCTCGTGTTTTTTCGCGATTTAAGATTTAATCGTGGCCCTTGGATTGCGTTTAGTCCTATGAGTATAAATAGCCTATTTTCTGGTTTTAGAGTGGGTAGCACACATATCTCAAAGTTCAAAACTTGGAGCCTCATCTTTTCTAGGGTTTTAGGAGAGAGAGTGAGTTTGAGAGAGATTGTATGTTCACCATTGATTCTCCATTGATTCCATAGTGCAAGTTTGTGGGTTTTTCTCCCGGAGCTCGGGTTTCCCACGTTAATCTTGGTGTGTTCTTTCTTGTTTTCATTCCTCTTTGCATTACTTGGTTGTTGTTTCAATTTCTCAATTCTTCTTGATTATTGTTGATTATTGCACAATCTAGTTAACACTTAGTTTCTAAAGCTCAACAATTGGTATCAAGAGCTAAGGTTTTAACTTGGGGGAAAGTGATTTAGTGTTGTGTTGGTAAACTAGGATTTGTGGTTGAAAAATCAAAGTTTGGATTTTTTGGTGTAGAAAAATCAAATTTTGAATTTTTTGGGTAAACTTAACAATGGAAGAAGGGAAATTGAGGATTGAGAGGTTTGATGGTAAAGATTTCGGATTTTGGAAAATGTAAATGGAGGATCTTTTGTATCAAAAGAATCTTTACTTGCCTCTTGAGGGAAAGAGACCAAGTGGTATGCTTGAGGATGAATGGAAAGTTCTTGATAGAAAAGCACTTGGAGTTGTGAGATTGACATTAGCCCGGAGTGTGGCTTTCAATGTCAAGGATGCGAAAACAACGGCGGGTTTGATGGAAACTTTGTCAAGTATGTATGAGAAACCATCGGCTATCAACAAAGTATACTTGATGCGTCGTTTGTTTGACATGGAGATGGTTGATGGTAGCTGCCGCCGAACACATTAATGAGATCAATTCGGTTTTGGGTCAATTGTCTTCGGTGGATATCAAATTTGAGGATGAAGTGAAGGCATTGATTTTGTTGTCTTCTTTACCCTTGTCATGGGAAACTATGGTGACCGCCATTAGCAACTCCTCCCAGTAAAGAGAAGTCAAGTATGATGATGTGAGGGACTTGATTTTGAGTGAGAGCATTCGAAGGAAAGAGTCCGATTGAAGCATTGGGTGGTGCATATAGTAGTGAAAGTAGGGGGAGAAGGAATCAACAAAGGGGAAATGCAAGTCATGGAAGATCGAAGTCAAGGGGGCATGGTAAACCGAATGGGGGAGCTCATGTGGTGTGTTGGGGTTGTGGTGATGAAGGACATTTGAAGAGAGATTGTCCAAAGAGAGTGAATGGGAAAGGGAAGAAGAAGGTTCAAGATAGTGATGAAGAGGAAGATGCATCAAATAACTTGATTTCGGAGTATGAATCCGATGTTTTGATGGTAAACATGGATGATCCGGAAAAGTTGGTTGGGTGCTCGGGATCATGGGTCTTGGATTCGGGTTCTTCTCATCATTCCTCACCATGCAAGGAGTTGTTTCGGAACTTTAAATCCAGAAAGCTTGGAGAAGTCTATCTTGCGGATGGCAAGGTAGTGCAAGTCATGGGGCAAGGTGATGTGAGTTTGAAACTCACTCATGGTGGCTCGTTGGAGTTGAAGGATGTCAGATTAATCCCAAGGTTGAAGAAAAGCTTGATATCGGTGACCCAACTTGCTACATCGGGTCACAAGGTTTTGTTTGATGGTGGTTCTTGGAAGCTTGTCAAGGGAGCTATGGTCATAGCTCGGGGGACAAGATGTGGAACTCTTTACACCATGGGGGGCACAAGAAAGGAGCCCGGAATTGGGGTGGGAACTTCATGTAAGGTGTCGTTCGGTCGGAAACCTATCGATAGTGGGCCAAGGGATGAGAACCGTGGTGAAGCGGTATCCCGGTGGCAAATTGACCGGTAAACATACAAGGTGAAGGGCGGCACACAAGCATGTTGTACCGAAAATCCTAAGTGGAGCAAAGGGTGTTTTGTTCGGGTGGGAGCAATGTGAGTTTGCTCTTAGAACAATGAGAAGCTTCTTTGGCTTAGGTGATGATTACTTGTTGGGGTTGGATTGGACCTCAATGGTCTTCCTTGGTTGGAGAGGAAGGATCTTCATTTGGTTGTGGTGTCTCTTAGATGAACCGACCTCCGGGGTTAGGAGGGTGTGTAGGTTTGTGTAGGGATGTTACAATGTTTTGGAGGTGTTGTTGTTGAGAATCAAAGTCGGTGTTGACTTTGATTTCTTTGTATTGGAGTTGGTGCAAACTTCAATGTCATTTCCTTGGTGTTAAGGAGATGTGTTTTGTCATGGGGGTGCTTAGGCTAGGTGGGAGCATGATGGTGATGCTCGGGATTACATCTAGGTGGGAGTATGACCGTGATGGGTTTGGAGAGCTCTTGGATCGGGGTTGGTTGAAACCTCGATGTCATTTCCTTTGGTGAAAAGGAAGTGGGGTTGACTATGGCCAATGTATGGAGAAGTGATGGTGATGGTTTCGGGTATTTATGGTGGATGTTCTCTTGCTTAACCCGATCTCCAGGTGGGAGATTGTTGGGGTTTAGTTGGAGATGGTGAAGCAAGCAAGGTCAAGGACGGAGAAGAGGCGAGCGAAGGAGTGCAGCACCCAGCAGCCCAGGCGGGCTGCTCATGGGCCCGGGCGGGCCAGGGAGCCCGGGCGGGCTGCTCAGCACTCGGGCGGGCAGCTGGGTTCTGCCTTCAAGGCAGAATGTTGGGGTGTCACCTGCACCGGGCGAGCTTCAGTCTGGCTCGGGCGGGCAGGTCTTGGGTCCGGGTGGGTGGCTGGGCCCGGGCGGGTGATTCTTCGGGCCCGCCCGGGCAATCCAGTCTGCTCGTGTTTTTTAGCGATTTAAGATTTAATCGTGGTCCTTGGATTACGTTTAGTCCTATGAGTATAAATAGCCTATTTTCTGGTTTGAGAGTGGGTAGCACACATATCTCAAATTTCAAAACTTGGAGCCTCATCTTTTCTAGGGTTTTAGGAGAGAGAGTGAGTTTGTGAGAGATTGTATGTTCACCATTGATTCTCCATTGATTCCATAGTGCAAGTTTGTGGGTTTTTCTCCCGGAGTTCGGGTTTCCCGCGTTAATCTTGGTGTGTTCTTTCTTGTTTTCATTCCTCTTTGCATTACTTGGTTGTTGTTTCAATTTCTCAATTCTTCTTGATTATTGTTGATTATTGCACAATCTAGTTAACACTTAGTTTCTAAATCTCAACATATTCCTCCAATGTTCATTTTCATGGCATCTCTGGAGTTGGTGGCTTAACCTTTGGGGTCTCTCTTGGATTCCTCCATCGACAATATATTTGTGATGCTTTGATCAATTGTTCTTTCCCAAGTGCAGTGTATTCTGTAAAAAAGTGTGGGTCGCAAGTTTCTTGATTATTTTGTGGACCATATTGAAGGAGTGTAATTCAAGATGCTTTAAGAAAATCTCTTGTTTGTTGGGCCAACTTCAAGATCTTATACTCCTACGTCTAAGTTGGTGGATTAAGGGTTGGGGAGATCCTTTTCCATATAGCCCCAACGATGTCCTCCGAAAATCGCATTGCCTCAATTTCGCCCATCTCTCCTCCTGTTGGGTCGTGCACAAAGCCGCCCAATTAAATTGGCCTTGCCATGGTCACCATCGCCAGCCACCTCATTAAAGTGGATATTGATACTTCCCTCAATCCTTTGGAATCCAATTCTTCAATTGGAGGAGTTCTCCGGGATCATGGTGGCAACTTCATTTGTCTATTTTCCAACCCTATTCCTTGTGTGGAAATCAACCATGTGGAGGCACTTTCCATTCAATAAAATTATACTTGGTCCATGAACATCTCCGATAACATAGGCTCATTGTAGAATCGGAACGGTGAAGTGGTGCACGAGTGAACTCAAAGGTCCTTTGAATCTGAATTCATAACCAACTTCATCCATTGTAACGTGAAAATAAATAGGTAAAGGAACTGAAATTTTATAAGGGTCGTGAATCATATATGTAAGGTCCCAAAGCAAGGCCTCCAAAGATGTGTGGAATCTCTGAGCTACTGCGAGCTACTCTTGCTATGAGTTGTATTGTTAAATTTGGATTAAATGCCCTTTGTAATCTTAATAAAACAAATTCCAAGCTATAAAAAAAATTAGTTATTATTAAAAAAAATTAGAATTAATTATTACGACTAGGGGTGTTAATGAGCCGGAGGTGGCTCATAAGCTCAAAGCTCTGGCTCAAGTAGAGCTCGGTTCAAGAGAGCTCGGTTCGAGTTCGAGATCGGCTCGAGACCCTAACGAGCTGAGCCTGAGCTACCTTAAGCTCGGCTCGAAAGCTCGCGAGTAGGCTCGATAGTATTTAATTTACTAAAAATATTTCATTAGTATTAAATATATAAAATAATTAATAACTATGGGAAAAAAATGGTAGTATTAGACTCTAAGACTACTAGAAAGTCAAAGTTTATATGTTTGATAAATTAAAGAAACACTTGAAAAAAATAAATAAAACAAGCCATTAAAAAAAAAAGACAAACAAAAGCAAGAATAAAAATGATTTATGTCAAATGCTCTATAATATACTTGCAGGCATTATAAAAAAAATAATTTAAAAAAATAAAAACAAAGGCAAGTATGATGGGAGTATTGGGAGACATTCACAAGATACAGCCACTTTAATATGAATCACGTCAGCTATCCCACATCGAGCTACAATAAGAAGCTGAAATTTCAGCTGTATTATGTGACGTTTTGTTAACGGTACAACAACAAGCTGAAATTTCAGCTATCCCACATCGGTGGTTTTAACAATGATCTATGTGAAATGCTCTATAAAATAAACCCTTGAGTTAGACATCAACTACAGCTTGCCTATTAATTCTTTGGGCTATGCAATGAACAAGAGTTTGGATATTAGGCCTTCAAATAACTAAATATTTGGGCCTTAAAAAATTTGACCTTGGAGTATTTGTTTTTGCTGAACTTGTACTTCGAGCTTTTCGAGCCTAACGAACTCGAGCCGAGTTGTAAGTTTTAGGCTCGAACTCGAGCCGAGCCTAGTATTTCAAGCTCGACGAGCTTCGAGCTCGAGCCGAGCCCCATCAAATATGTTTTCGAGCCGAGCCGAGCCTAGTCAGGTTCGGTCTCGGTTCGGCTCGTTAACACCCCTAATTACGACTATGAAGTTTGTCTACAGGATGATGATTATTTTAAGGCCAAGTTTCAGATTTATTTTCTGGGTCAATTTTTCCTTCAATAATTGATGACCCTTTATTCCTCATTGAATTGTCTTTGTAGAGTCATTAACTACAAAGTTTACATTTTGAAAAAATAGAGTATGTATCTTGATAAAAGTCGTAGGCCTTTTATAGATATTAGTGGGATAATCGTTAATTATAATCTTCTTTATATACTCCAAAAAGTGGGAGGGCGGTGGTAGAGGCCGAGGTGGGGGGTGAGGTGGGGGCTGCGGGGTTGGGTGGGGGGGGGCGGCGGGAGGTGGTGGTAACGGTGGCTAGGTGGTGGTTATGGAGGAAGAAACTAGAAGTAGAGGAGGGAGAAAGAAGGGAAAAAAATATCGTATAAATACGGATCAAAGGTTTGTGGAAGGGCTTGGTTCCTCATAGGATTGAATTTTTTGTGTGGACCGCTCTTTTTGGGCGATTTAACACAAGAAGTAAATTGGCAAGAATGGGGATCATTCTTGCACGGAAGATGTGTGCGTTCTTTGTGGCTCCTCCCACGTAGGCATCAATCATCTTCTACTTCAGTGCCCTTTTGCCTCATCGATATGGAGTTTTTGGCTTGAATTATAGAATTGCAAGTGAGCCTTCCTTTGTGGAATAAGGGAGGCTTTTGATCAATGGCGCTCACCCTTCAAAAATCCCTTCTTCAAGAAAGTTTGGATGGGTTGCTTCTTTATCATCTTAGGGTCTATTTGGAAAGAACGAAACTCTCGCATATTCAATAATAAAGCCAACTCAATGTCTCATACCACTAGTAGATTTTTTGCTTATTGCTGCGGTGTTACCCGTACGCAGCAATAAACCACGAAAAAAAAAAGGAAAAATTAGAATTAAACATATTGATGCGGTTGTGGCTGGAAACCGCAGCAATATGGTTTCAACGGAAAATTTTTGAAATAAAGTTGACTATTTCACCAGATCTATTGCTGCGGTTTCTGGCAGAAACCGCAACAATAGATTAAAAGAAACCGCAGCAATAGGGTCATTAGGGTTTTTTTTAGCCTTTAGGCGCCGTTTTCCTTCATTTTCATCAGTTCACCCTCTTTCCTCCTCTTTCTCACTCCTCTCTAAATCTGCTCATCTCTCTTCTCTCAACCCTCACTCATTTTCGCCTCCCACTCCTCCTCCTCCATCAACGTTCCTCTTAAATCCTCAGCATCATCTTCGCACCTCATCGTTCGTCTCGGCCTCAGATCTGGAAATTTCGAAGTTTCTTCTCGCGATGAATTTCCGACGAGTTTCGTTCGTTTTGTTCGTTTCGTTTGTCTTCCTTTCCGTACGAGTTTGTCTTCCTTTCCGTACGAGTTTGTCTTCTTCGATGATTTCTTCGTTTTGTTCATCGCGGGATTTGTCCTTCGATCGTCGCGAATTTTGTTCGATCGTCGCGAATTTTGTTAGTTAATTAATTATTTGCTGCTGCTGAGAGGATCGGTGATAAGGTGGTTGATGACGGTGGTTGATGACTGCCTCAGTTTCTTGACCCGTTCGTCTTCTCCGTTTGGTAAGAACAAATCATTTGATTTGTTTTTTTCCATTTTTGGAAATTAATTTTTTTTCGGTTTTAATTAGTGCTAGTTTGTTTTTATTTTTTTTTCAATTCAGATCTGAACACCGGCGGATTTCTCTCGCTCTCCCTCTACTTCGGCGGCGCGCTAAATCGGCGTGGTTCCTCGATTTTAGTTTTTTTTTTCTTAGATCTGATTTTCTGGTTTTCATCATCTTTGTTTTCTTTGTAAGTTGGTACGGTTATAATTTGTACTTAATTTTTTTAGGAGATTTTACTTAGATGTAATTTGGTACAGTTTTTTTACTTAGATTTTACTGTTATATTTTTTTAGGAGTTTTGATTTTCTGGTTCTTATTGTTAGTTTCATCTATTGTGAATGAATGTGATGTTTGTTTTTTTATGTTGGTTTCATCTTGAGTTAAGTTTCTATTAAAAGATATGATGCTCATTTCATTTGTCATTTCATCTTCAATTTGTCTGCGAATTTGGTGGATATTGGATGGGTTAGTTGCCCGGTTTTAATCTTTCAAATTTTATGGCAAAATGCAAAAAAAAAAAAGTACCAGGATCCTATTGCTGCGGTTTTGGGCAACAACCGCAGCAATAAGTCAAACCTATTGCTGCGGTTCCTAGCCAAAACCGCAGCAATACGTTGTATTTTTTTTAATAAAAAATAAATCTATTGTTGCGGTTTTGACGAGGAACCGCATCAATAGCTTAGCCTATTGCTGCGGTCAAAAACCGCAGCAATATGTTAATTACCTATTGTTGCGCCCTTAATTGCTGTGCGGTCAAAACCGCCGCAATAGGCCACTTAATGACCGCAACAATAAGCATTTATTCTACTAGTGTACTCATGATATGATGTTACTTCGTAGGTTGGTGGATTAGTGGGTGGAGGGACCCATTCCCTTACTCCCCCACGGACACTCAAAGAAATCCATCTTGCCTACTATAGGATGCTTGCCTTCCTCTCACCTCTCCTCGTCCCAAAGCCCCATCTCTCTTACCATGGTCTCCCCCTTCGACTGATTGTTTAAAGTAGTATGTTGATGCTTCCTTTCACTCTCTCACATCACGATCAGCAATTGATGGGGTTCTTCGTAACAACCTTAGACTTTTCCAATGTCTCTTCTCATCTCCCATCCTCCCATGGAAATCACTTGTGCTCAGGTGCTCGCTATTCACCGTGCAATCTCTATCTCTTTAGTAGAGATGATCATGGGTTGGGTCGGGCTTGGTAAAAAAGTGGATCGTTTCGGGCCAAGCCACGGGTCGAAATTCCCTTCATGACCTGCTAATTCGGGACGGGCAAGCGGGCTTTTCAGACCATTTTCGGCCCGGTACAAGATTTAGAATGGTTTTACATATTTAAGCTCCTCGTGACCCGATTTTTTTGCCCAAAAATCGGATCAGGCCTGGCCCAAACCACTGGACGAAAAGGCGTGCCCAAAATCCGCTCATTTTCAGTCCGGGTCGGGCCCATGTTGATCACCTCTACTCTTTGGCAATGAACAATCTTCGGTAATCTCACCTTATCATTGAATCATATTCGATTAATGTTGTATCTGATCTTGGTGTAATAGTGAAGATGGTGGGCCTTGGAACATGAATTTTCATCTCAATTTCATTAGGGTTGCCAGTCGAAGTGTGTTATCACTCTCAATAATCCGCAAAGGTTGTGGCTCATATTTTGTAGCAGATTCCTTGGCTAAGCAAGGTCTCACTAGAAGGGATGAGTTTATTGCATGGCTTTAATTCTCTTGCCAGGTGTTAAGCCTTGGTGGCTTATACTTGTTGTGTGCTTGATTTTGGGAATGTATTGATGTCATTGTAATGTCTGCTGAAACTCTAATATTTGAATGTATATGTGGCTTTTGCCAAGAGTTAATGAAAATCCACCAAACTAATATTTTTTTTGATAATTATAATAATAACTAAAAATAATAATAATACTAATAATTACTAAACAAGGCCTTATTAGTCCTTTTTTTTTATACTTTAGCATTCAGATTTTATTATAGGGAGGCCCAATAAAGATAGCCCAAGATTACAAAACAGCCATTTGATCAGCGCAAATAGAGAAGAAACAATGCAGCTTTATACATTCATAACTCAACATCAAACCCAGGCTAAGAATTCGTCTTCTCAACGGAGGCCTTGTTTGGCTAAGGCATCAGCAACACCATTGGAGCTCATTTATTAGTCCTTATCTAAACTTATCCGAAATAATTTTTTCTTATAAAGATTGAAAATATGTTCAACAATTATTCAGTTAATGACCAATATTGCAATTTTTTATAAGGAAAAATTGACGCTATAGGGCCCAACTATGAGCGGTTTTCTTTAATAGATACCAACTACCAATAATCCAGTGACAGGCCAAATTATGGGGGACGTTGTCTTTTATTAGACTCAAATGACTTATAACCTGCTAAGTAGGTAAATTGATATTATTTAACTTTATTTCTAATTCCTTAAATCTTCAAACTTTCTCTCCTTCTAACTATCAATCTTCAAACTCCATAACGAATAACGAATGCTTGATTGGAACACCACGTAGCAGCAGAAGAACAAGTGTACGTGGATGGATCCCCTGCTCCTCCTCTTCCGCATCCTCGTCATTGACACTGTAAACACTCTAAAACAGTAAACACCTTCTCCCTCTGCCATTTTTTTATTCTCTCTCTTACTTCAACCACGAAACACCTCCTCATCAATTCTTTACAATCAATCTCAAACACTACCACCACCACCAATCTTCGTTCTTCAATTTGAACTCAAATTCGATAAGTCGCTTTCTCTCTCCTCTATACCAATTTCTTCCCTCATTTTTGTGTTGATTACTCTGCGCAATTTCAATACTTTTGCAAACAATAAACTCGGTTGTTGTTTTTCTTAATTTTTAGCCGAGAATTTTGCAAGATGACTCGGAATAAATTCGGCAAAATACGTAACTTTGAAATTCTAGGTTCTTCTAGGTTTGGTTTATTTGTGCATTAGGACATTCTAGGTTCACCAATTCTGAACCGGAGTTGATGATTTCGGCCGAAAAATGGGTTGCGATGTCGACAGAAAGACGAAAGTTTTCCTAAATCGGTGGGGCCATTATTATTTCTCTCTCATCATCCCACGCCGCCGGTGATGGCGGTTGCTTTAGGTTGTTGTAAGGGAAGAATAGGAGGGGAGTTCATTTGTACGGTTGTTGTGGGTGTTCTAACAATATTGCGGCGATGATTGCGGATTATTCATCGCAATGGAAGTGTCATAGATAGGAGGAGAGAGAGAGAGAGATGGTATGTAGTGTCATAGTTAGAAGGAAGAAAAGCGGGGGAAGAATCATTGTTGTTAATGGCAATAGTAGTAGAAGTTTGAGTGATAGTATGCTGCAACGAAAATAAGTGCAGAACTTTTGAGATTTGAAATTAAGGTATGTAGCTTTTGAAGAATTAATTTTAATGGGGGTTGTTTGAAGGTACTTAAATGTTGTTGCCATGGGGTTTTCTCGGGTAAAGGATGTAGAAGGAGAGGGTAGAGGAAGAAAAGGGGAAAGCTAGTTTAAGAAAAAGAAACGGGTGAGGGTGGTTTTAAAGTCACGTGACTCATTAACGTGAAGTAGCGGGTTAAGTGACCTGCTAGGCCCAAGCAAAAATGAGTTAGGTAATAGTTCGACCTATCACTGGATTTTTGATAGTTGGGACCTATTAAAGAAAACCGCTCATAGTTGAGCCCCATAGCGTTAATCTTTCCTTTTTATAATCCTTACGTTTCATGTGTCACTAATTTCTATGCTTCTAATTTCTATTACAAGTATTAAAAAAACGGATATGGTATTTTCTTATCTATGTTTCTTTAGGTTGGGACCCCAACTTGGGGGGAGACAAGAGGGCGAGATATAGAGACTGGAGAGTAAAGAGGTAAGAGGATGAGGGAGCTGGAGAGAGTCAACCCCGGGAACATACGGTGGGCTCGAGAATGACAGACACAAGTGTTAAGAGGCAGTGACATTATTAACATATTTCTTGGGACTCATTCCTCCTCTATGATATAAATAATTAATTATATACTTTTCCCAAGGTAATACTATTGCTATGGTACCACCACCACTCCACCAGACACCTTCTATATTTTGTCTCAACTCTTGGCGTGCGATTTGCGATTTGCGATTTTGCAATTTGCATATGCCCTAACCTTCACACACCAGTGCACCACTAGCATTTGGGTACCATTTATCAGAATTACTCTCTGATAATATTCCAAAATGCTTTTCTACTATTCCCACCTCTTTTCTAATTTGGGTCCATCCTAATATCCCTAATTGAATTTATAGCCTGTGGTATAATGAAGTCATCACATAAAATCTACTCGTGCTATTGTCTTATATAGCATTGATTTTCTAGGCATTATTCTCTCTGCATTGCAAAAAAATATCTCACATTTGTTCATCCTATTTACAAGGAATAAACGATATTTAATTTATGGGGCTTTTTCTTAAATATTTTTTTAAAAAACTTATATGGACTTGGTTCACACTAAATTAGTGTGGACCTAATGCTAATTCATGTGATTTATGAAAAAAAAGAGTCGATATATAAAAAACATATATATAAAAGATGAGTAGATATACATTGTAAAGTTTTACTATGTGCAAAAAAAGGTTACTATGTCACAAAGTGAAAATTTCATTATGATAAACTAATGAGAGAAAGAGTGAATATATTAGAAAAAACGGTCACTATGGTAGATAGTAACTGTATAGTGTAACCTAAGATTTTAAAAGGTTACTATATGGAAAAAAGGGTCACTATGTTAAATAAGTGGCTTTTTTTTTATAATTCGTATCTGCATTTTATTAATGATATGGGAGATAGAGAACCTCAACTAATCACCAGGTATTCCTTCTCAGAAGAAGGAAACTTTTATAGTGTTACCACACCCAATGATGAGGAGGATTCCCATCTCCTACAATTACATACTTGGTCCAATACAAATATGAAATCAATTCCTCTATCTGGGCACCTATACTGCATCAAAACTCCTACCCACTTACATCATTTCATCGACAATGAAAATCAAGCACATATGCTTCTCATTATGATGCCCCTGAGTGACCTACCTAAGAAGACAAGGATAAGCTATACAGACAACATACAACAACATGCTATTGAGACCTTGATTTTCACAACCAAGCAATGAATTCCTCCATTCTGTGCAGCCCTTGTTTGGCTAGTGAGTCAGCAACAAAGTTGGCGCTTCTTCCCTTGTGAATGATTGAGATGCTTAGATGCCTTTTCCTTGCATTCCTTATGAAGTTAAGATGGTGATTCATATTCCACGGTCCTCCCTTGTCACAATTACTCCATAGAACAACATTCGAAGAATCTGATTCTAGTGTTATCTTGCTATTCTTTGTGACATCACTCGATAAAGAAATCTTGATGGCATGATGAATTGCCAAAATTCCAGCACAATTAATTTCCATGAACGGAATGGGAGAGGAAAACATGCATACAAAATTCCCGGCATGATTACGGAGGACTCCTCCAATGGCTGAGCTAGATGATAGGAGGTTGACGGAAGTGTCGACGTTCCATTTGAGATGTTCAAATTCAGGAGGGCACCATTCACATGGAGCAGCAATAGCCTTTGGCACACTTGCCGGAGAGGAGAATCCACTCCATATTAAGCAGGCGGGGTTCCTTTGGATGTCCAAAGGAGAGTATGGAAAGTCATTACTCTATCCCTTAATCCACCACCCAAGCCTTAATAAGATCATGTCACGAATTTGCTTGGATGAACTGAACAAATTTTCAAATATGCGCGAGTTGCGCTTTTTCCAAATTGACCATACTATGATGAAGAAGCACGCATGCCACACTTTCTTGAAGAATGGATCTTTTTTGGGAGATTTCCACTGCTCAAAAGCGCTTCTCATATTGGATGGAAATACCCACTTAACTCCCCACAAGTCCAACCACCAGTGCCAAAGTTGCTGAGCAAATACGCAATGCATCATTAGATGATTGCACGTTTCAGAGGAAGATGAACATAATACACACACATCACTTTCGACAGGAATGATATGAAGATTGGCAAGCCTTTGACGAGTGTTGATTCGCTCAAGAAGAACAGTCCATACAAATATTTCAATTCGGTGAGGCACGAGTCCTTTCCATATCCCCTTGATCGCATCATGATGAGGCACATAACTTAGTTTGTCGAGCTCGAGAGAAAAAGATTTGGAAGAGAAGCACCCTGAACTATTGAATGTCCAAATCAGGTTGTCCTTACTGTCATGAGAAAGACACACATTCTGTAGGAGCTGTTGAAGACTAGATTTTTCGACCAGATCTTGCGGACGAAGAGTTCGCTTCCATGAGAATGTCCAGACCCACTTGAATCCTTCCCAAAATCCGAAAGATTCGACAGATGCGTTCTGCAAAATTGAGATTGAGTAGAGCCTTGGAAAGATGACTTTTAGCGGAGATGATTCAATCCAAGAATCGTGCCAAAATAAACAGCTTGCCCCATTATTTACACACTTTCGTACACCTTTGAGCGCTAAGGCTTTAGCACCTGGGTGTTTCAAAATGGCCGAACAAATATGCTTCCATGGGCCTCCTTTGAGAGGTATTGATAAGTCACGACATCGTGAGAGTGGAGGGGTATTTGTACTTTGCCTTGATCACTTGACACCATAGATGAGACGAATCATTGAAGTACCGCCAAATCCACTTGAACAATAGTGCCAAGTTTTTGTGCAATATATTCCCAATACTGAGGCCTCCTAGAGTTTTTGGTAGTTGGACAACCTGCCGTGAGACTAGTGCACTAGTAGAATAAATGCTTATTGCTGCGGTGGTATTGCTGCGGTTTTACCCATACGCAGCAATATATCACGACAAATGAAAAGGTAAAATATAAAATAACCATATTGCTGCGGTTTTTTAAAAAAACCGCAGCAATATTGTTCCAACGAAATTTTTTTGCAAATAGTTGACCATTTGACCAACCATATTACTGCGTTTTCTACAGAAAACCGCAGCAATATATTTCCAACGGATATTTTTTGAAAAAAGTGGACTATTTTTTACCAAATCTGGCTCATAAATATTGTTGCGGTTTCTGTCAGAACCCGCAGCAATATATTAAAATAATATTAAAAAAATATTATTTTAATATATTGCTGCGGTTTCTGACTGAAACCGCAGCAATATCAGATATCAAAAAAAAAAACACAGGTATATTGCTGCGGTTTCTGTCAAAACCCGCAGCAATATATTAAAATAATATTAAATAAATATTATTTTAATCTATTGCTGCGGTTCCAACAAAAAACCGCAGCAATAGATTCTTTTAGTTTATAAAAGGAGACACGCACAATTAGGGTTCTCCTCTTAGCCCTTTTATCTCCTCTCAGCCGTTTTATCTCCTCACTCTCTTCTCTCTCTCTTCCTCCTAACCTCTCACTCTCATCCTCCACTGCCTCGCCGCCTTCAAGCATCGTCGTTCGTCAGATCTCAACCATCGTCGTCCGACAGCCATCTCTCCTCCTCGTCGTTCTTCTTCTTCGTCGGTGTTCCTTCTCTATCGTCGGCCGTTCAGACTAACGTCTTCTCTATTGTCGGTGTTCCTTCCCTATCGTCGACCGTTCAGACCGTTCTAATCCCGACGCCACAATCAACAATGTGATGTGGTTTCTTCCGGCGGAAATCGAAAACCCTCCCCCCTTCTTCTAGGGATTTGAAACCTTTCATTTCTTCTCTTCTTCTCTGAGGTAGGATCTTCTTCTTTCCATTTTCTCTCAATCTTGTTTTAATTTTGAATTTTGATGTTTTTGAATTGTTCTAGGGATTTAAAACCTTTCATTTTCGAATTTTTTGGTTGTTTTTTGTCGGATCTTGAAGATCTGACATCATCTTATGTTATTTTGATGTTTCTAGGTTTGTTAGGGGATGGCGTCTAAGAGGATTCTGAAGGAGCTCAAGGATCTGCAGAAGAACGATGGGAAGGTTGAAGCGAAGAACGATATTGATGATTCACTGTTGATTTAGTTTTTTATTTTCTTTTTCACTGTTGTCGACGAATCTCAGTTCTAGTTTTTAATTTCTTTTTGTTTTTTTCTTCATTTTTATTTTTTGAGATTTAATATGATGTTTAGGGTTTCTGTTTTTTATTTTACATATTTTCATTGTTAGTTTTTATATATATTTTTTATTTTTATTCTGTACAGACTGATTTTTATTTTGTATATACTGAATTTTATTTTCAATCGTTTATATATATACATTCATGGTAGCGTGATTTGTTATTGATAGGATTTCTCTAGTTTTATTTGTATTTTTCAGTCATTTTCCTTTCTAGCTAGCAAAAAAAATCACCACCGACACCTATTGCTGTTGTTCCTATAAAAAACAGCAGCAATATGTTTCATTTTTTTATTAGAAAAAATACCTATTGCTGTTGTTGCTACCAAAAACAGCAGCAATAGGTTTCATTTTTTTATTAAAAAAATACCTATTGCTGCGGTTTTGGGTAAGAACTGCAGCAATAGGTTGCTCTATTGTTGCGGTAAAAAACCGCATCAATAGATTAATTATCTATTGCTGCGCCCTTAATTGTTGCGCGGCCAAAACCACCGCAATAGGCCATTTAATGACCGCAACAATAAGCATTTATTCTACTAGTGGTGGCAGTGACAATTTTTCAGAATTTCCGCTCCACAAAAAACTTCTTGAGAGTTTGATGATCTTTTGAATGCCTCCCATAGGAATAGGATAGATGGACATGTAGTAGAGTGGTAGGCTTGATAGAGATGACTTGATTAAAGTTAATCTTCCCCCAATTGAGAGCATTTTTCCTTTCCAAGTGGCAAGCCTTTTTGTGATTTTCAAAATTATTGGATCCCATAATTGAAAGGACGAAGTCTTGCCACCTATGGGTAAGCCAAGATGGGTGAATGGAATGCTCCCACTCTTACAAAGAAGGGATTTTGCTGCCATTTGAATCCAAGCTTGAGATGAATTTATTCCAATCAACGAACTTTTGTGAAAGTTAACTTGAAGCCCGGATGCCAATTGAAATAATATGAGCATTTTCATGATATTCATAAGCGAATCAAGGTTTGCTTCACAAAAAATGAGTGTCATCGGCATATTGTAAATGAGTGACTTTCAAGTCACTTTGAGGAATTCCAATTCCATTCCATATGTTCAATGACGTTGCTTTTTTTATCAGTTGATTTAGGGCTTCTCCAATAAGAACAAACAGAAAAGGTGAGAGAGGATCACCTTGCCTCAATCCACGTTGTAGTTTGAAGGGAGCACAAGGCGAACCGTTGACTAAGATTGAAGCTGAGGCTGATGATACACACGACATAATCCATTTGCACCATAGTGAGGGAAATTTCATCTGCTCAAGTATCCATTCAAGGAAGTGCCAAGAAACACTGTCGTATGCCTTATGAAAGTCAAGCTTGAGAAGAGTGGCTTCAACATTCTTTTTCTTGCAAGAGTCGATGAGCTCACTAGCTATCAAAGCACCATTAAGAATTTGACGACCTTCAATGTAAGAAGATTGAAGGGGGCCAATGAGAGAGTGCATCACTTTTTGGAGCCTTCTTGCCATCAATTTGGCAATGATTTTGTAAATGCACCCAACCATGCTGATTGGGCGGTAGTCTTTAAACTCTTTTGGCATGTCAACTTTTGGGATTAATGTGATGAATCTTTGTGTTACAACCTCTAGGAAGATGAGATGTTTCATGGAACTCACGTACCATCTTGTAGACATCATGTTTGATAACTTCCCAGACCATCTTGATAAATTTGAAGTTGAAGTCGTTTGGACCCGGAGCTTTGTTTGAGTCACATGAAGACACAGCACTGTCAATTTCTTCATTTGAGAAAGGCAAAGTTAATTCCGAGGCTTGTTCTTGAGAGAGACAATTGAAATCAAGGCCTTCAAAGATGGGCCTATTTACCCATTCTTCCTTAAAGATGCTTTTGAAGAAGGATGCTGCTTCTTTTTTCAGTTTTGATGGATCGTCTACATTTTCACCATTCACCTCTACGGATGAAATTGAGTTCTTACGCCTTTTGTTGGATGCCACGGCGTGGAAGAATTTGGTGTTTCGATCTCCGTCTTTAAGCCATGAAATTCTCGAATTTTGGGCCCAGTACAATTCTTTGCGCTTCATCCACATCCAAAGATCCGCAAGCGCAATTTTTTTCTCCTCTAATTCCACCGAGTCAAGGTCTCTCTTATTTGACGAATCATCAAAGCTTTGGATGATGCCCTCCAATCTTGATATATTTGAGTCTATATTACCAAAGTCATCGTGATTCCACTGCTTGAGTTTCTTTTTCACGACTTTTAACTTTTCCCACATGCTGAGAGGAGAGGTGCTGCTCCATGACTCTTTTATAATCTTCAAGCATTTGGGATCCGTAAGCCAAAAATTCTGAAACCTGAACGGCTTTGGACCGAAATTCCTGAGCTTGGAGTGAGCAAGAAGTGGGCAATGATCTGACAATCCGCGCTGCAATAGAGTTAGACTCAGAGATGGAAATATGGAAATCCATTCTGGGTTCACAAACAGTCTATCAAGAATGCTTTTTGAGTTTCCTCTGAACCACGTGAAACCTCCAGATGATGATGAGATTTCCATTAGATGAAGTTCCTGCAAGAAGTTTCGAAAATCATTAGATCCACTTTGAGAAATTAATTCACTTCCCCTTTCAGAGGCTCTAAGAACCTCATTGAAATCGCCAATAATGAGACAAGGCAGTGCATTTGCTTTCCAGTATTCAGAGATCTCCCTCCACACTTCAGCCCTATCATTGATTGAGCAAGGATTGTAGATGTTAATGAGGATACACTCAAAGTTCAAAGTGAGAAAGGATCCTTTTAGAGCAATCCAGTGCCGATTTGTTGATCTTTCAGTCATGTCAAATTGAGATGTGTTCCATATGGTTGCAAGGCCACCAGAATTCCCTATTGACGGGGCAAAACACCAGTCAATTTCATTCAACTTCCATATTGACCTGATGACTTTGTCAGAAATTTGCTCTATTTTGGTCTCCTGTATGAAGACGAAAATTGGATCATGGGTGGCAATTAATTTTCTGAGTGCACTCCTTTTGACTCTCGCACCTAGTCCCCTTATATTCCACGATATTGCTGACATTTTAAAGCATTTTCTATGAGATGAAACATGCCATTAGTTAAGCATTATTGGAGTCCCAATTTTGCTTCTGAATGGCCAGTATCTGATCAATTTTCTCCATGAGCTCTGACATTGGCCCATTGTAAGTGAGGCCCAATATATTAGCCATCATGATAACATCCTCAGATTGGATTACATTGAAAGCATTACTGTTCGAAGGAGAGGTGGGCACCTCATGATTGCGAGATGAATTCAGTTTCAATTTTCTTTTTTTTTCCAGTTTCCTTTTTCTCTTTTTCATTTGTACCATCTTTGTGTGATTGGGAATTCTATCCTCAAATCCCGGAGGGAAAAGAGGACCAGAGTAAGAGGATGATCCAAGAGTGGATGTGGATTTTGCTATGGTTGGGCGCATTAAAGGCCAGAATTGGTTTTTGGTTAATAATGGGCTTAATGGATTGTTTTTTTGGCGGAGAAAGGAGGATTTGTATGTTAGTGGTTTTTATTTTGGTTATTGAATTTGGAGTAGGTGGGCTCTGTTTCATTGGGTTGTTTTTCGAATTGCTAGTGATGAATCATTCTGAAGTTGCGGCGGAAAAGATGAAAAGACATCTATTCCTAGATCAGAGTTTCTTGTCAGGTGCATGTTGTTATTCCAAGGGCTGCATTGATTGAGTTTTTCGCAGTTGTCGGATGATTTAATTGGGCTGGTTGGAAAGGTGAGTTCTTTTGGGAGTTCAAGGGAGTTGGAGGCACACTTCCCTACAACTGGCAACTCATCATTATTTTCATCATTAATTGAAAAGTGATTTTCTACCTTCTCTAGTTCAGAAGACTTATCATTGAATGGGGACTTACCTGGAGATGTCATCATTTTGCAAGGAGTGATGTTGTTGACATTTGTAGATTGGGCACCATGACTGGACAGTGGATGATGACATTCAAATTGCCTTGTTTCAGAAATGTATATGTCATAGCTTTTTCCTTCAATCTCCATTAACATCTTGCAGTTTATGTTAAATAAGCAATCCGTGTATATTGAGACGTTTACAAACTCATAACTTCCATAATCAACGGATATGACTCTACCTAGCACACTCCCAATGTCGAAGAAGTTTTCATAACCCCATGCTATGAGTGGAACTCCAAAGATGTTGATTCGAGTTTTCCTCCATAGCGTTGCGCTTTGATCATTTACATTTCTTATGGTCACAAACCATTGCTGAAGCCATTTGCTATCCATCATGTGCTTCTTATCTTCAAAAGTTTCAAAGATTATGAGATGTTGCATACCACCCATTGGTTTGATGGTAAGACAATTGACTCCTTCGGCTAAAATATGATTGAGTATGGATTCTGATGACTGAGAGGATGAGGCAAATGCAATTGCACTTCGCTGAAACATTTCTACATTTTCTTCGCACTTTTGTCCTTTGATCGATGCAACATAGTCACTATCCAGATCTATTTCCCCAAGAGAGTTTCGCATTTGTTCAGTTTCCTCTCCAAGTGCCTTTGAGTTCATTGTTCTATGGTATGATGGTTTAGGTTTGATTGTGATCTGAGGTGGGGGTGATTCATCATCTGAATTCTTGTGTTGGATGGATTTGTTTGTGTTTGTGATTTGGGCTTGATTCAATGGTTTGTTGGGTAAGGTTGCATCTTTATAAGATCGGTTGTCTGTGAATGAGAATTGAACTTTTTTGTTGCTAGGTTGGTTCAAATTTTGAGTTTTCGGCGAGGGTTTTTGAATGTGTTGGTTATGAAGAGGATTGGGCTTGTCTTGTTTGGCTGGAAAAACAGAAATTCTCTTGTTTTCAATTAACTTACCATTTTCATCTCTAATGGCAGTGGTGAGAGATTGGGGATAGTAGAATTGGACAAAAGTAAATTTGTGGGTTGGGTATTTTTGGATGGCTGGTATGTATATATTGGCGATGGCACCATGGGATCTGAAAATTTGTGCAATGTCCAATATGGTGAAGGTCACTAGGTAAATGGTTGACGAAGCAAGTTCGTGAGGCAGAAGGTTGGTGGGGGTTGGGTTTCCTTCTGCTAACCATTCTCCATTGAAGCTCACCGTTTTTTTCTTCATTTTCTCTCTCTCTAGGAATTCTCTCCATTTTTTTTTATATTCTAAATATATATGTTAAATAAGTGGCTTTGGTCCACAATAATGTTATTGTGGACCAGGTCCACGTAAGACTAACTCAAATATTTTTAACTAACATAACACAATTATTCTTATTGTTTAAGTTTTTACGTCTTCGGTAAAGCAATGGAATTTGGACTCAAATTCTTAGATGATATTCTTTACTAATGAATTAGCAACGACATTAGCAATTTGTCCGTTGTGATTTGTGAGTAATGGTGATATTAAGACATCTTCTTGGAGTGGAACAAATGAAATTGAGGATGAAGTTCCAATGCCACAGACAACTACTTTCCTTGTTACACCACTGGACTGCATTAACGGAGTCAAACTCAGTCATCATAGAATGTGGGTCCAATGACATCAGTGTTTAAAGAATTTTGGAAGGCTTGGTGAATAGTAAGGACCTCAGCTGAATTAATCCCCATAAGGGGAATAGGACATGAGGAAAGGAATTTAAAATCACCCTAGTTGTTTCAGAGGACTCCACTAATGGCCGAGTGCGAACACAATTGGGGTTGTTTGGCAATAGGCTGTTGACTGTTGGCTTTTGGCTGGTTTGACTGGCTGGAAGCATTGGCTTTTTAAGTTGGCTGTTTAAGCCAGCTGTTTGCAAAAGTGTTTGGCAAAATTAAGTGTGATTGTTGGCTGTTTATTAGAGGGTTTGTGGGCCAACAAGCCAAAAGCCAATCCAAAAAGCTACTCCAGGGCAGCTTTTTCATTTTGGCTTAAAAGCCAGCTTTTCAGCCAACCAAAAAGCCAATAACCAAACATTTTTTTTTGGCAGTTTGAGCAATTAAAAAGCCAAAAGCCATTTACCAAACATGGCCAATGGACTAAGAGATGCACTCACATTTCATTTGAGATGTTTGGGTGAAGGAGCACACCAGTGTATTATTTCTTTAATTTGGGGAGTGATGGCGGCAATAAGTTATCGACAAACCATTAGAGACATCTATTTCTCCACACACCGTCCGGGGAATAATGAAATGAGATCCCCCAACCTTTGACCCACCAACTTAGTCGTAAAAGGACTAAGTCTTTTAATTTGAATAGAGGGCAAGAGGAATTGTTGCACACCCTCACATTCCGTTCCTTTCACAATGTCCAAATAATCACAAAGAATAACTAGCAGCCTATACCTTTTTGAAGAACGTTCCTCTTCCGTAGTAGAACCATTGAACAAAGGCGTTCTTCAGAGAAAAGGGAAAAATGTTAGTGATATCCCATAATTCAAGCCACTAGCACCATAAAGGAGTCCTTTGTAGATTTTACACAAAAGAGAAATATTGCTAAGTATGGTAACGTACACATCCCATAATGCAATATGTTGCAGGTAGTATGATACTGTTATTTATGATTCCAGTGGTGTAGAGGTGTTCTTGGAATTACTTTGGGATAATGTACTCTCTAGTTCTACATGTTCAAAGACCTTTTTTAAAAGACAACCCTAAATTCTTTTAGTAAGGATTAAATACGCCTAGATAAGTGTTGAATTCATAACAAAATCTCTCTCAGGGAAATCAATACCGATCTCAATATTGGTCACACCTTTTAATACTCTCTCTAGTTTTGCATGTCCTAAGACATCTTTTTTAAAGACAACCCTCAATTCTTTTAGTAAGGATTAAATACGCCTAGATAAGTGTTGAATTCATAACAAAATATCTCTCATGAAAACCAACACCGATCTTAATATTGGTCACACCTTTTCTCATTAATCAATCACATATTTATACAATTTGACAATCCTTGTTCTCCAAAACTCCCCTAATCTTATACTCCTAAGTCAGGTAAATATCTCCTAATTATATCCTTAATTCTATCTACTAATACTAGACTCCTAGTATCACAATAATATCACATATGATATTATTCTAAGAATATCATAATAATAATATCTTACATCTTAATACTCCCTCCGTCCCTTAATAAATTTTCCATTTCTCGAATGCACGTTTTGTATCGTTAATATCTTTAATTGCATATTAGTAAAAATTATAAAAGTTTGATTTTCCAAATATACACAATAAGACGAATCAAACAAGACTCTACATGACTATATTTTATCTTATATATTGACTTTTTTTAGGATTTTCTTTACTTATAAATAGTGCTCAAATTTAAAATAGGAAATCTATTAAGGAACAAAAGGAGTAATAATTACGACAAATTCCCAAAACAGCTTCATATGAATAATTATGTTCGATAGGAACAACACCCCATCAAAAATTAACCATATACTCCCTCCGTCCCAATTTATAGTGCTTGTTTCACATTTTTCACTGGAATTTAGAAACTTATCATTTGCTTTAAATATGTATAATACTTATATTTGAATGATAAGTAATTGCATTTGAAAGAGTAAATATTTGTATTGGGAAGTACAAATATTTAATGTTGCTACAACTTTCCATGTAAAATTGATGACAAATATTAAATGTGGATCATGTGGCTACAACTTTTCATGTAAAAATGAGTATAAAACAAGAATAAAGTACGACTTCAAAAATAAAAAGGAAATTCCCAATGGTAGCCTCCTACTTCTTAATTTTCCCAAGGGTAGTCCTAAGCTTTTTTTATTATCAAATATAGCCTTCAATTTTTGTACAGTTATCAAAAAAAAACTTATGAGCATAAAAAACGTCAAGTGCGTGTTGATTAGGTGATTTGTGTTAAATCCTTATAAACCATGGTTTAACTTTTCCCTCCCAAATCTATTTTAGTCTTCTCTCTTAAACTAAACCCCTAATCACCATAAAAGCCAAACATTCTGACCCCATGCTCCCTCTTTCATCTTCATATGAATTTTTTTTTTCACTTTTCTTTCTTTCGTTTTCTACTGCCATGTCTACACAATCACTTTCCATATTGAAGACTAGCAGCTTTGTAGGTAGATTAGTGAATTGTATGATGCTTAGATAAGCATTGAATTGTATGATGCTTAGATAAGCATTGAATTGTAAGAATCACAAAATATTTCATATTAAATACACTACATGCATTGATCGAAAACAAATTGTATGATATAATTCTAAGTTTAACAATTCAACTCGGTTACAACTTACAAATTTATAATAATTTTAAGGAAAAATGGATCGAATACCCCCAACTTTAGCCCGTCCGCTTTTAATACCCCCCAACTATGAGTTATTTTTAAATACCCCCAACTATTGAAGAGGTCCGCCAAAAATGCACCATTTACCCGTTATGACCGGATGAACCGGTAAACCAAAACACCCCCCACGGCCCCACCTTCCACCCTCCTCTCGCCCATCCCACCACCCCCCCCCCCAACCACCCACGCCACCTTCCCTCACCCCCCACTACCACCCTTCCCACACCCCTGAAGAATACAAATCTTGCCGCATGTATTCAAGCATAATACACAAATTCCTAATTCTCAATTTCAGTAAGTTTGTTGCTAAATTTCAAACCTAAATTTCATTTCTCGAACCTAGATTTATCTTAATTTGAACTTCTATAGAATTTTGCAATTATTTTGGTACAGGAGAATGTTCCAAGTGATAGAGCCGAGTAGTAATGAAATTAGACAAAGATATAGCTATAGTTCATGGCCGATTACTAGGTGTTGTCAACATTCTGCTAGTAATATTCATAATTTTCAAAAATATCGTGCCGGAGTATTTGAGTCAAGACTATTATATTCATCAACCTGCTATTGTTCAAGAGAAGAAATCGCGAAAAATGTTGATATACTTGGCTCGCGTTGGTGTTTGGGATGGTAGGATGTTCATATGCTGTTGTTCCGTAGTACCGGATATATTTTGCCAAGCTATTGGTTATGGCGGTACGGTTATGGCGCCGTGAGGTGAGACTTGTTCGTTTCCTTTTGATATATATGCTTCGGGAGATGAAAGTTGCATATTTGTGAAATCATGATGAATTGTGGTAGGGTGGTAGTGGGGGTGAGGGAAGGTGGCAGTGGGTGGTGGGGTGTGGGGGGGAGTTTTGGTTTACAAAAGCTAATAGAGAAAATAAAATAGAAATAAAAAATAAAAAAATTACCTTGCTAACAGGTTACAGGTCATCTGGGTGCATTTTTAGCGGACCTCTCCAATAGTTAGGGGTATTTAAAAATAACTCATAGTTGGGGGTAATAAAAGCGGACCGGTCAAAGTTGGGGGTATTCTGATCCATTTTTCCTAATTTTAAAACCCTAAAATTCAAAAAACTTACTTATGTTGTTGAGAATTTCTTTAGAAAAGCCGATATTGCTATTTCTCGCAAAATTGTTGCGGTTGAATTGTAGAGAATTTGGGGAGTTTTTTAAAGATTGATTTTTGTGATGATAGTGCAATGAATGATGAGAAGTGAGAGGAGATAAGTCAACTTGATCGTTGTATAGAGCATAGAAGGAAGTTGTAGATTTTTTTTTTAAAAGAAGTGTAAATGGATTAATCATGGTTAAACACAGCTTAACGGATTCATCAACACTTAACAGCAATTACCCTACTAATATCACGCCTAACACATGAACAATCATAGAAGGCTATTTTTGATAATAAAAAAAGCTTAGGACTACCATTGAGAAAATTAATAAATAGGAGGCTACCATTGGAAATTTCCTATAAATTGGGACGGAGAGAGTATAATTCTTTCTGAATGAGTATTTAGGCCCCGTTCTTTTGGATTGAGAGAAACTGAACTGAAATTAACTGAAAAGAACTGAACTGAACTGAAATAAAATAATAATAATAATAATAATAATAATAATAATAATTAAAAATAATAATAATAATGGGGTGTGCTAAATACAGCACAAAAAAGGCTAAATACAACACCTAATATTTTATAGAATTTAACTATGGTTAATTTTACCTTTTTTATAGTTAAAAAACAATGCCAATTTACCTTACCCGCATGATCATCATAAATTATCATCATTATTCATCTCTGCCCACCTGATCATCACCTCATCAACCTTCCATCGGCATTTTTGTCAATCTACGGACCCCAATCCTTATACTTCCCCAAGCATCATCATACACACCAAAAACAAAATCAGGCTCAACGCATACCAATCTAGCATCATCATCTTACAATACAACCAAATCAGATTTGAGTAGGAGGTCTTTTTTTTCTTTTCCGAATTAGGGGGTCATTTGTCGTACGTGATTCCCATGAGGGGTCATTTGTCATAGTTATCATAGATTGACCTTTCGCGGGACGGTCATTTGTCATGGATGACCCCCTATCATGTTTAAGTACGATCATGACCCTCCCATGAGGGGTAAGGGTAGTCTTTTACTCTTTTTCTTTGTATTTAGCCTTTTTTTTTGTATATAGCACTTATGATAATAATTATTATTATTATAATAATAATAATTAATACTTATACAAATATAAATAATTTTGATAATAATAATAATTATTATTGTATAATAATATTATAATATTAATACCAATAATAATAATAATTAGTAATAATAATAATAATTAATAATAATTAATATTAATATTAAATATAATACTCCCTCTGTTTTTTTATCATTCTCACTTTCCTGTGCGCGTCTCCCAATGCACCTCTTTAAACTTAAATATCTTTCATTATATATTAGTAAAAATTATAACGATTGAATATTAATAATGTATTAATTGGTCGAATCAAATAAGACCTCACATGACTATATTTTTTTCTTATAAATTGAAAAAAAATTGAGAAGATTCTCTCTAAGTATGAATGGTGCCAAAATTCCAAGTGAGAAAGATAAAAAAAACAGAGGGAGTAATAATTAATAATTAATAATAATTAATAATAATAATAATAATAAATAATATAATAGTAATAATAATAATAATAAATAATACTCCCTCCGTTCTCTTTTGCTCTTCCTATTTAGAATCTTAACACTATTCACAATTAAATAGAATCTTCTAAATTATTTCAACATATGATAAAAAAATATAGTCATGTGGGGTCTTGTTTGATTCGTCTCAATGAGTATTTTATTAATATTTAATCATTATAATTTGTACTAATACACAATGAAAGATATTTAAGGTCAAAGACGTGCATTGACAAATGTGAAAGTCAAAATAGGAAGAACAAAAAGAAACAGAGGGAGTATAATAATAATAATAATAATAAATATTAATATTAATAATAATAATAATAATAAATAATATAATAATAATAAATATTAATAATAATAATAATAATAAATAATATAATAATAATAAATAATATAATAATAATAAATAATATAATAATAATAAATAATATTATAATAATAAATAATATAATAATAATAAATAATATTATAATAATAATAATGAATAATATAATAATAATAATGTTTATCAAAAAAAAAAAAAATAATACTCATAATAACTGAACTGAAAATAAGTCCAAAAGAATAGGGCTTCCGCCTTAGTATTGGTTGCCTGCCAATTACGAAGCACAACCTAAAATCGAGCTTGTTCACTGTATCAACACATGTCAGAATGTGACTGTACGCTCTCCATTCTCTAAACACTTACACAGCAAAGAATATATCAATGTCCTCTGATTTCGCAATTACTTTGATTTGGAATTGTGGGGAGTATGGCCTGTTTGCTGCCCATGGGACCTAGGAGGGGGGGATCAAGATTCACGGTGACTAGTGATCAGCCATTAATTAGTCATTACTCTCACAGAGATGAACAATGTGAATTCTATAAATCCCACCGTACGGACTGTATAATTTGCTTCTTTCTTTAGGCTCCTTCCATATGCGCAGGGATCAAGGGTCATCGGATCTTAGCGGTTAAAAGTGCTCTAAAATTAGTGTTAATAAGTCCTAATATTTAAGAGTTTTTTTTTTGGCGACAAGTACAAACAGACAAGACTATGGAAGAAGACCGCTCTGTCTAGCAGTAGTAGCTAAGACATGAGCTAATTGCACTTCCTGCCTACTAACTTTGCAAAGTTCATAGTCACTCCTCCACTTTTTTTATTTCGCTACGTTTGTTGTCTTTGGGAATGAAGCCCACTACTTTGACCGATTATTTTGATTATTTTATAAGTAAAAATATAGTCATGTGTGATCTTGTTAGATTCGTCTCGACGTGTAGATTCATTATATCAATTTTTTATAATTTTTACTTAAGCGAAATAAGAGATATTAAGAGTTAAATAATGCTTTGAAAACCGTGCACAATAAATTTAGCAAATAAAAAAAGCAGAGGTAGTAATATTCAAGAGTTAACTACTCCCTCCGCTTTTTTTTATTTGCTACATTTGTTGCCTTGGGAATGAAGCCACTACTTTGACCGATTATTTTGATTATTTTATAAGTAAAAATATTGTCATGTATGATCTTGTTAGATTCGTCTCGACGTGTAGATTCATAATATCAAATTTTTATAATTTTTATATAAGCAAAATAAGAGATATTAAGAGTTAAATAATGCTTTGAAAACCGTGCACAACAAATGTAGCAAATAAAAAAAAGCAGAGGTAGTAGTAGTTTAGCCTGGGTAACCCCTTGGTTCAGATTTTTTTTTTTAAATGCTCCGGGTCAGTTACAATTATCAAATATGTTATTATTCATAATTGATTTTATTAGTTTTTTTGTAATTTTTTACTTAGTGTGAAATTGAAAAATAAATGTTATGACTTGATAAGTTGTTTTAAAAAAAAACTTTTAGGGAATTGGGGATAAAAATAACAATTTCAAGGAACTTGGATAAGAGAATGTTATAACCTTAATAAAGTGTTAGATATCAAAAAATCTGCCTATGATTTTATTTTTAGCTACATATAATTATAAGACTTTATTATGTTTTACCTTGAAACATTAAACACGATTGATGGTTAAACTCTCACATTTCATTTCAAACGTCATGTGTTGGATTCCTAATAGTTATACATTGTTAATATTTTTAAATGAGATAATAAACATGTGTATTAGAAGTTTGAGAAGAGGGTCATGTGGCACATATATTGGAGAGTGTCATGTGGCACCGTTCCTTTGATAGGAACGCCTTTTAATATTTTTTTTTTTTAATTACTTCCTCCGTAACAAAAAAAACGCAACAGTTTCTATTTTAGGCCGTAACAAAATAATTGCAACAATTGAAAAACTTTCCATTTTAGGTAATTTTTTTTGCCAAAATTACAAATATGCCATTACTTAATTACTTAACAATCTAATTAGAACATCCCAAATTATTATTATAGTTTAATTATAAGTTCATTAAAGTTAATAATTTACACCCTAATTTAACATCAACCACCACAGTCACCCATTCACCGCCAACCACCACCGCAACTGACTTCATCAGCCACCATATTCACCACTTCACCGCTAGATCCACCACCACAATCACCACCTCACCGCCAAATCGCTCCCAAAATTTTACTCGACGGCGGTGGCTTACAAGGTTCGAATAATCTGGGGTCCGATTTCACAAGTTCGAATAATCCGGGGTTCGATTTCACGGTGGTGACATTTCACAAGTTCATGAAATCAAAATCCCAAAAGTTCGAAATCTACGGTGGTGACTTTTCACAAGTTCATGAAATCGAAATCAAATCATGGTGGTGACATTGGGGATCGATTTTCGACTTCGTTAGGGTTTCGATTTTCGTGGGGGTTGGGAGTTGGCGATTGTCTTTGGGTTGGGGGTTCGCGATTTTCTAGGTTTGATATTGTGAAGGTGGTGGTGGGGATAGGTGTTGGTGGGCAGTGAAGGTGGTGCGATTTTGTGAAGGTGTTGGTGGGCAAGTGAAGGTGGTGCGATTTTGTGAAGGTCGTGGGGGGTCGCGATTTCGTGTGGTGGTGTCCGATTTCGTGGGGGGCTGCGATGGTGTTCGATTCAAGGGTGGCGGTAGGTGGTGGTGGGTTAGGTGGTGGTGGGTAGTAAGTGGTGGCAGTGAAGGTGGTGGTGGGCGTGAGGTGAAGGTGGTGGGCAGTCGGTGAAGGTGGTGGGTGCTCAATGGTGGTTATTAATATTCCCTCATTTTCTCTCTCCTTGCAAGATTATATGCTTAATCAAACCCAAAATACACAATTATCAAATTACCAAATTTTCACTAGGAGTCCGTGCCGAGGAGAAATGTTGCAATAATTTTGTTACGGAGGAAGAAGAAAATATAATTGGTTTGAAAACCAACATATGCTAGGCTACTAGCCTGCAAGGCACACAACTCGAGGGCCGGGTACAAGGCTCAATGAAACTTAAGACAACATGCCTAAAGGCTCATTTCCACCACAAGTGAATTCCCCAACATATTATTAGGATGAGGATTCGAACCCTAGGCAATGCCCTAAAATTCGGGGTGATACTCCACTGACCAGCACTCCCTCGAAACGCCATTTAATATATTTGTATAGATGGTTATTAGTGGGTAGTTCACTAGTTTGATCTTGCAAGTGCGCAATGTCTTCCCACGTTTTAGGTAACACTTACCTTGGTTTTAGGAAGTGTTAATTATTAGCTTAAGCCCATATGTTACTAACTGAACTATTTTGGCCCCTTTTTTTCAACTTATTTTTGTTTATTAGAATTTATCTGAACTTATTAGTTTTTATTAGGCCTTATCTGAACTTATTAGTCTTTATTTTGTGAGTGTGTCAAACCATATTTTTGTTGGACTGAACTTATCTGAATCTATTATACCTTATCAATGTTAGATGTGTATGAGATTTGTGGGTAACTGGATGGTTCTTCCAAGCACGTAATATACGCTTTCCTATAAGTATTTTACCGACCCATCAAGATCAATGGGTTCACGATAAACACCTATGAGATACAAAGAAGAAAATTATAGAGATTGGTTGATAACAAACTCTACACACTACAAATGTTTGAAAGTAGTGTTTTTTATCAAGATCAAGGAGAAGAAATATAGAGTAAAATCTCCAAAAGCAAGTATGAAGATGATGTCAAGTATCCTCTATGTGTGTATTCTCCATGTTGATATAGATTAGGAGAATCAGAGATTCCATGATCGAAATAGTGCATGTTTTCATTTGAAATGTCATCAGAGAGAAAGAAAACTGCACCAGAAAACGAGTCTAAAGACTCCCCATCGTGAGGTGCAACCGACTTTTACCCAGAAACATTGCTTTGTTTCATTTATGGTTCTACAATCAATGCCTTTTCACGAGGTTTGATATAAGTTTGTCCCTTACTCCTAAATAACCTCTAGAAATGTGCTGAAACTTGATCTAGATTCACTTATCTCTTGTAATTCCTTTTTTGCTTATGTCAAAAGGCCTCATACCAATGTATTAGTAGGTAAACTCTTATAAATTAGGCAACTCTTTCTTATCTCTCCGACGTGGGAGTTCGGATGTACACCCAACTACCATCCCCTCAGACTAAGGACCACAAGACTCATGGCCCCCCCTCCAATGATAATCTGTATCATCATCTTGAATCGCCGCTAATTCGCAGAACACGCCACCTGACCACCACAATATCAGGAAGACTTTCGACACGAGGTACCAAGCACAAATTTTCCATCACGAGGTCCCATTAAGAGCCTCCCACACCTCCTTAGATATCATGAACCATGCCATCGAGCTATGCCTGCAACCAACATGTTTTTGCTCCACACTTCTAGGTTGCATCCCAGACATATTCCCACTCTGCAACAGCATGACCATGCATCAACCAAGTCACCCGTCTTTAAGAACCATACACAATATCATCAAAGACTTTATCCACGCCCTAGAGCTACACCGCTCTACACTTTGCGTGCTCCAGCAAGCCAACCACAGGCTCCACCATTGTAAGAACGTTCTCTCGACCGAACCATTGGCTCTGGTACCATTTGTTGATTTGAGGAGTTTACCTACAGCTCCACCATTAGTATAATATTTTCCATTTGAGGTTAAGCCTGCATGGATTGTTCTTTAGCTTCTTCCCAAAAGGCTTCATACTTATGTAATAGGTGAACTTTTATAAACTACACAACTCTTTCTTATTTTTCTGATGTGGGCCTTGGGATGTAATAATGTACACCCAACAATACTCTCCCCCCCCAATCAAATGACTCAAATAAAACAATAAAAATTGTGTGTGTTAAGACTCGAACTCACAATCTCTCATTTAAAATACAAATGCAGTAATTAATTAATATACAATCTCATATTGATCTTTGTACGGGAAAAATAAAAATAAAGACAAGACCATATTTCTATTTAAAAAAAATTAAAGTATATGATTCACATATTTGGAATCTTTATAACCTAATATATTCTTAACTTAATTAGAGCAGCAAACTACATTGCTTCTGATATAAGAACCAAACCGTAACAACACATCGCATAATCGATTGTATAACTAAGAGCTGTTGAAAGAAACATGCCGATTGACATATGAAGATTATCGTAAGATAAAGTAGCAAGTTGTTATCGGCTTGTGAGGCGTATGAAGGAGTATACAACCTCAAATTAAGCTCGCCTTATAAACCATGCAAGAAGTGCTAGGAACGAAACTCAATCCCCTTTTCATTCAATAATCAAGCAACAATTGAAAGCATAATTCCTATGACGCACCAACAACGAACCTCATGTAATTCTCATTCATTTACTATATCAGATTAAGATATACCAAAATGATCTTTTATTTCATCTAATAGGGCAGTTCCAGAATATTAATTTCTATCATCTAGATCATCATATCATTGAAGAATATATCAAGTTTGGAGAACTAAAATACCTTTCTGGTCAGTCATTCCAAAGTGTATAATTTGCTATCTATTCGGTAACTACTAAACAAATAAAAAACCCAAAATTACATCAGAATTAAGGGATTCAACCTCCAAATGAGCAACTTAGTTGTTCTTTTATTAAACAAAACACATAATTGCTCATCTATATATATATATATATATATATATATATATATATATATATATATATATATATATATATATGTGTGTGTGTGTGTTATTAAGACATTTCTGGAAAAATTGGAGCTTGTCACATGTCATATGAATGTATACGCTGATATGGCGGCATGTAATTTAATAATTTCATTAGAAAATAAAAAATGTCATATAACCTATCTTCTGAGTTCTAAGACAATTATTTAACATACGATATTTAGGAGAAAATTATACGAGGAAAAATTGACTAAGGTCCCGTTCTTTTGGATCGAGAGAACTAAAGCGGGCGAAAATAAGTCCAAAAGAACAGGGCCTAAAGTGTCTTTTGTTTTAGTTTCATTATACAAAAATATAGATTATATCTAGGGTCCTATGAATTGTCGAATATGCTTAGCGTTTATGTTTGTTTCATTGGGAGCAAAACTTTAGAATGCATGATATGCAATATGCTAATACTACCTCCGTTTCTTAATAAGTGCAACACTTTCCTTATTTAGAATTGTAATAATAAGTGCAACCAAGCTCAAAATGGTAAAAAAAGTTCAATATTATTACAAATATGCCACCAAAAAGAGGGGCCACAACTTTTTGTTTCATCACTGAATTACTCTACTTTATGTGGTCCCAACTTTCTCTCTCTACATTCCTTGGTATTACCCCACTTTCTACATGTTGCACTTATTAAGAAACGGAGGAAGTAGTTAATGTTTTTCATTATAAATACATGGTTTCGTTAACTTTAGGAAAAATACATATGAATAATCGAATTATGACTATTATTTCATAATAATCGCAATAATGGATATTTTATATCAATCCCAAACTCATGGGGGTGTCTTCTCAAAATAATCCAATGACCTAAAAACATCGATATAAAATGATGTGTCAAACTCTAGTCGGCTAGGTAGCAGGAGGCCATAAGGGAGGAGCTAGAAAACAGAAAAAAAAAAACTAATTAGTATGTTATTGGACACTTAAGATCAATTTTGGGAAGGTAACCCGCATAGTTGGGATTATTCTAGAATAATCCATAATTAGGATTATTATGGGAAGACCACCCATAATTTGAGTTATTCCTATCAATTTTTCCTTAAACTTTAAACTTACTACTCCCTCCGTCCCATAATATAGTGTTTGTTTTATTTTTACACGGTCTCCGAGATATACATTTGACCTTCAATATCTTCAATTCCTTATTACTAAAAAATGTAAAAAGTTGATATTATGAAAGTACACATGGGGGCGAACCTAACAATATCTTATATGAGTATGTTTTTTGTATATATTAATGAGAATATTTGGTCAAAGATTTTAAAGTTTGACCTCAAGAGAGAGAAACAAATACTATATTATGGGACGGAGGTAGTACTATATTTTTATGAATGGAGATAAAATATGTAGTTTTGTTTTTAACTGCTTGTTCTTTTAGTTTGAATGCTTAGTGCTTGCAGAGTTGCAGTAGCATGATACATATCTTGCTTGCATACTCCATCAATCTTGTGAAATTTTACTCATTTTCCGTTTCAATACGTTTTGTGAAGTTCTACTCACTTTACTTTATTCCTAAATTGGTAAAAGAAATATTATTATGTTTGCTATTTATCTCTATTATATAAGCCAAAGGGGGAGCTATGGTGTCCCCCTAAGAAAAGACTTTTTAACCCTTAATTCAACAAAAATTATTACTTATTCAGATTTTCCTCAATCATAGCGCTTCCTAATTTAAAATATGTATATCAAAGGAAGTTCAAAGTAGCTAAAACAAACTGTCATAAAAATATGGGTAGTGAATGGCAAAGTTTATGATTGAAAAATAAATTAATATAACTAAAGCAATTTTCAAATCAATTACAAAACCAAAGGCATAAAATTCTAATTCTACCTAAACTTTGAAATGTAATAACAATACCAACATCCATTAACAAGTCATAAAAATACCGAGAAAACAACTTCTTCATCAAGTAATTGTTATATTTTGTATTTTTTTTTTTTACAGGAAAGAAAAAAACTAGGTCTGGATCCTAATATAGGACCAGCCTACAGCATCCTTTCGGATGATGGAAGAAAAAACCAAATTAGAAGAAGAAAACCAATACAATAAAGACGAAGCCTCGTGACCCCTATGAGCCATGAAATCCGCCGCTTGATTCGCTTCCCTAAAACAGTGGTTGAACGAGACTTCGGGAACACTCTTCAGGTCTTCAACCGAATCAAAGATCAAAGCAGAAATTTCCCACGGAACCTTCCAGCACCTCCTAACAGAATTGATGACAACAAGGTTATCTCCTTCAACAATAAGAGAGGAGATATTAAGAAACCTGGCCGCCTTCACGCCTTCCTGCAGACCCCAAGCTTCAGCTTGAAGAATAGAACAATCTGAAGAAAGAGCCATAGCACCAGCAAGACAAAGACCTCCCAAATGATCCCGAATAGTGAACCCAAAGGAAGCTTGCCCATTAGAAAGCTTGGAACCATCAAAATTTAGCTTAAAACCATTCATAGGAGGGGGGGCCCAAGACACCTCCACATTCTTTTTAATCGGAGAAGGAGAAATTTTCGGGATTATATCCAACAAACTATCTTGCGATTGAGCTTTAACCCAACTAAGAAAATAATTAACCACACTATGAGCTGTAGCAACAAGAGAGGACACCTCATCCTGGAAAATAACTTTATTTCTAGAAAACCAAATAAACCACCAAGTAAAACAAAAATGAGTCAAATCTAAGCAGGACGAGCTATCCTTAGTAGTAAGATTTAAATTAGATACAATATCATCAGACAGAGTAATGGGAGGGGGACAAGTCCACCCATAAAGATCATGAATCCAAGAAAACACATCTCTTTTTTATATTTTGTATTTACACCACATGATATTTAATTAGTACTAATGATGATTGTAAATTACATCCTTCAAAATTATATTTAGATGAAATTTAAGAATAATCGCCAAAATAATCCACACACGCATCGCGTGCAAAGAAGGCTAGTATTTATTTAAGGAAAAATTGACAAGAGCGGTCCCAACTATGGCCGGTCCACCATAAAAGGTCCCAACTATGGACTATTTCATATTAGGCCCAACTATTGCATGTGTTTGACACACGTGGTCCTTGTTGACTAGCAACCGGTTTTACCGGCTAAATTTTCTTAAAACATTCTTTTTGCCTGTTTTTGCCTCTTCTTCCTCCTAATTCTCTCACCTCCCTTCTTCCTCCTAATTCTCTCACCTCCCTTCTTCCTCCCCTGTCACCCCCTCTCCCTCTCTCTCCCTCCCCTATTCTTCAAACCTCCTCCACGGTAAACGAGACAACGAGACCACGCCCATCACCATCCTCATCTCCACTTTTTTCCTTATCCATATTTCTCTCTCTTTCTGCACCAAATTGTCAAAACCCAAAATAACCCATTTCAATTGTTAGATTTTACAACATGAAAAATCAAATCTTCGGAAATTGGGTGAACCCAATGCGATAAAATTATGATTACTTATCTTTTAGTTCGATTTTGATTTTGATCACTTGCTTAGTATAATTCGATTGGAGTCTCTAGTTTTGTGGTCTATTTCTTTGCAAAAATCTGTTTGGATTTTAATATCTCGGATTTTCTCCTGTTATTTTTGAAGTTTTAGAGGAAAAATAGGGATAACTCTTGGTAAGATAGAGTCCAAAAGAGAGAAAAAATCAAAGAAAATGAAGCATGTCAAAAATTCGTTTTAGTTAACAATGTTGATGTTCTCATAGTGTTTGGATGAGCAATGTAGGAAGTTGGAGGTGAAAGCTGAGGAAATGTTTGAGGAGTGTAAGGTGTTGGAATTGAAGGAGGATGGCAGATTAATCTAATTCATTCCTCATTTCAATTAAGCATTGTTTCTTCCACTTTTTCTTTCTTCACTTTGAGTGTCTTAAACTTGTCCTCCACTTTCTTGAATTGAATCTCCAACTCCAAAATCGACGCGAACTGCTCCAACAGCTTTGCTTGCAAATCCTCCCACTCAACACAAAGCCTAGTCTCCCCATCTTTAAATTCCCATTTGAAGATATCACAGTCATACTTGCCCTGAATTCAGAGAAAAATAAATAAATTAATATTGAGTTTCAAGAAAACGCCTAATTATTCTAGCATTCATGAAAAATTAGAAAAATCATGAAAATTTGAATGAAAAGGTCAAGAATTTAACTGGTATCATGGTATGCATTAAAGGAAAAAACAACTTACAGACCACATCTGAATAGTTGTAAATCTCCTCCTAAAGTTTGTTCCTTTGTCTTAAACTTCATGAAGAACTCCATTCCATTTTTTTCACTTCTCAATATTGTAGAAGTGTTATTGTTGCATATGTAAATCACATGTCTTGCACTAGCCCTTGACTTGATGGAACCGGGTCCCCTACGAGGTTGTCTTGCTGCCATAGTTAAGTGAGGAAGAGAGCTTCGAAAATTTGGAGAAGCAACCAGACCCGGTAGCTTATTTGGGAAGAAAGAGGAAGAAACACCGAAAGGTGGTTTTTTTTTGTAATTTTAATCACGTGCAACAATACTTGCCTCACGTGAGCACTTTTACCGCTCCAACAAGGTCAATAACCTATAAGGGACCACGCGTGTCAAATAGACCTTAAACTTGAGCCTGCTGTGGGATATTCCATAGTTGGGACCTTTTATGGAAGGGCGGTCATAGTTCGGACCGCCCTTGTCAATTTTTCGTTTATTTAATGCAAGTGGGCCCAAAAAGTGGAATCAATGTTCTTTCTCCTCGTTTTTTTTTTAAAAGTTCTTTCTCCTCATATATTTCTATTTTATTTTATGTAAATGGACTCAAAAAGTATACTCTCTCTTATTTCCTAAAAAACTGTGTCTATAGTGGAGTAAAAGTGATAGATAGAAGTATAGAACTTATGCAAAATAAGAAATTTTTTAATTTTACAGAATGGAGCCATTTGTTTTTTAATTGGGGAATATAGTTTCCTATATTAGCTGTACACTCATATGTCACGTGTGATGGGCCATCAACTGGGAAAATGTATACTTCACCTGTTCACCATCGTCAACTGGGAAAATGTAATACTTCACCATCATCAACTGGGAAGATGTATATTTCATATGAGAGGTGGACCGTGGACCATTTTGATCTTCTCTAGATTTTTATAGACAATACAACTTGTGAACATGTACGGATATCTGAGTCATTGCATTCTATACTTAGGTCCTGTTCTTTTGGGCACAGTTTCAGGTTCAACTACTTTTCTCACACGGTTTCAGTTCAGTTCGTTCCAAAAGAATAGGGCCTTAGTCATATGTTTGTTTTCTAATTATGCTTTTTTAATATCTTTTTATTATAAGTTGTATCTTTGAACTTTTTTTTATTCTATATTGTACCCGATCACTATTAAGTTAACATTAAGTTTTCGGTTTATTTTCTTATTTTTTGTTGTTTAGAGTTTAGACTGACATTAAGGGGAAAATTTTCCTACAAAAACTTATCAAACTCGTCCATTGTATCCAACCTTTGTAAAGCCGAATAAATTCTCTCCCTCCTAAGATGAGCCTAAAGAAATGAAAATACGAAACTAACAGTTGACTTAACAGAGATACAACAGAACAAACAAAAAGTTTAAGCATACTTTTATAACTTACTTCCTCCGTTTCTAAATAAGCCGCAACACTTTGTTTTCGCGTTTCAACGCATTATTTTAACCATTAATATCTTCAATTATCAATAAGTAAAAATTATAAAAAGTTGATATTAAAAAAATTCACATTCAGACGAATCTAACAAGATCCCACATGACTATGTTTTTCCTAAACCCTAAATCACCAAAGCTAATTAAAGTTTAAACTGTGAATAGTAAACACTATGCAAATGTTGCACTTATTTAGACTATGTTCAGTTCACCTTATTTTTGCTTATTTCAGATCAGATCAGAAAAAATAAGTTCAGATCAGATCAGATAAGTTCAGATCATATCAGATCAGATAAGTTCAGATCAGATCAGATAAGTTCAGATTATGCTTATATTTTAAAACTTATTATTATTATTATCATCATCATGATTATTATGATTATTAGTATTACTAATGCTATTATTGTTATTGTAATAATTATTATTATTATTATTAATATTACTTTATACAATTACTATTACTATTAATATTACTAGTTACTAGTACATTTGTTCAAAAAGATTATTATTATTGTCGTTGTTGTACTTATTAATTATTAGTATTGGTAATTATTATTAATGTCGTTGCTATTATTATAAATGTCATTGATATCACTATTTGAAGCTATTTGTGTTCAAGAAGAAGAAGGTTCTTTTGGCATTTGTAAGTGTTCTTTTTTATATTTATTCTAATTAATAATTTTGATATGTGATGTTCTTTTTGATGTTGTACATGTAAAGAACATGACAATAGTATATTATTTTTTTTTTAAACAATTTTGGTAGAATAATATAAATTATATATTACTAGTTTATATAAAACATGAGTGGCATGGGATAACCTAATGGTGTTGTCATCACGTTCAAAATTTTCCCTACAAGGGATTTCAACTTATCTTTAAAAATAAAGTTTATATAGAACAAGACAACGATATAAGAAGAATATTTAACCATTTTGTTCAAGATCATATGATTATATATTATTATTATTATTATTATTATTATTGTTATTATTGATATTATCATTATAATATTATTTATATTATTATTATTATAAAATTATTATTATTATTATTATTATTATTATTATTATTATTATTATTATTGAAAGTTGTGCATAGTAATAAAATGATAGTAATAGTAATACTAGTAATGAAATACAAAGTAATAATAATATTAGTAATAATAATATTAGTAATAATATGTTTTATAAAAGATAAGTTCAGATCAGATCAGATCAGATCAGAAAAAATAAGTTCAGATCAGATCAGATCAGATCAAATCAGATCAGATAAGTTCAGATCAGAAAATTTCAGGTGAACTAAACATAGCCTTAGAAACGGAGGAAGTAGAAGAATAACCATTAGATATACAATGTAAAAAAAAATGCTAAAATACATGAATCCTTGTAGAAAATTCTTTAAATTTTTTAATAGTGCATCACTTAGGCCCTGTTCTTTTGAACTTATTTTGGCTGAACTGAACTGAACTTATTTTATTTTGGCTGAACTGAACTTATTTTTTTTGAACCGAACTTATTTTTACTTATTTCGCCGAACCGAACTTATTTTTTACTTATTTTTGCCGAACCGAACTTATTTTGGCTGAACTGAACTTATTTTTGCTGAACTGAACTTATTTTGGCTGAACTGAACTTATTTTTGTTGAACTAAACTGTATTAACATAATATTATCAATACTTATTATTATAATAATCAATAAATATTAACATAATATTATCAATACTTATTATTATTATTTTATTATTTTATAATAATAAATAATAAATAATAAATAATAAATAATAATAATAAATAACAAATTATAAATAATAATAAATAATATAACAAATAATAAATAATAAATAATAAATAATAAATAATAATAAATAATAATAATAATAATAAATAATAATAAATAATAGTAATAAATAATAAATAATAATAATAATAATAAATAATAATAAATAATAAATAATAATAATAATAATAATAATAAATAATAATAAATAATAATAAATAATATTAATAATAATAAATAATAATAAATAATAAATAATAAAAAATAATATTAATAATAATAAATAATAAATAATAAATCATAAAAAATAATAATAATAATAATAAATAATAAATAGTAAATAATAAATAATGAGAATAATAATAAAAAATAAAAAAAATAATAAATAATAATAATAAATAATAAATAATAATAATAAATAATAATAATAATAAATAATAAATAATAATAAATAATAATAATAAATAATAAATCATAAATAATAAATAATAATAAATATAAATAATAAATAATAATAAATAATAAATAAATAATAATAAATAATAAATATTAAATAATAATAAATATAAATAATAAATATTAAATAATAATAAATAATAAATAAATAATAATAATAATAATAAATAATAAATAAATAATAATAAATATTAAATATTAAATAAAAATAATAAATAAAAAATAAAAAATAAAAAATAAATAATAATAAATAATAAATAATAATAAATAATAAATAATAATAATAATAATAAATAAATAAATAATAGATAATAAATTATAAATAATAATAATAAATAATAATAATAATAATAAATGATAAATAATAAATAATAAAATAATAAAATAATAATAATAATAATAATACTAATAATAATAATAATAAATAATAAATAATTAATAATAAATAATAATAATAAATAATTACAATATTAATAATAATAATAATAATAATAATAATAATAATAATAATAATAAATAATAAATAATTAGAATATTAATAATAATAATAATAATAATAATAATAATAATAAATAATAAATAATAAATAATAAATAATAAATAATAAATAATGAATAATAATAATAAATAATAATAAATAATAAATACTAAATAATAAATAATAAATAATAAATAAATAAATAAAAAATACAAATTCATCATTATAATAATAATAATAATAACAATAGTAATAGTAATATTGAAAACAAAAATAATAATTACAACATTAGACAAAACTAAACTTATTTTGGCTGAACTGAACTTATTTTGGCTGAACTGAACTTATTTTTGCTGAACTGAACTTATTTTGGCTGAACCGAACTTATTTTTACTTATTTTTCTTGAACCGAACTTATTTTTACTTATTTTCTTTGAACCGAACTTATTTTTCTTTGAATCGAACTTATTTTTACTTATTTTCTTTGAAAATAAGTCCAAAAGAGGCGCTACTTACTTTCCAAAGTATTATGATATCGCTTTCATTTACTTTTACGTGTAGAAAGTGAGAGAGACCCCCCATACTAGCTAGCAGAGCATGCTGAGACCTCAAGAGCTAGCCACCCTGCTACAACAACTCCATGATTGTGTCGCTATATATTATCCTACCAGTCTACCACTAACGCTAGATGATGTTTCATGAGCTTTTTTCATGTATTCTTCGCTTCTTCCATATGTTAAGTTATACCACCCTATTATGCATTCGATATGCTGAAAATGTCTTTTTCCTAAACATTAATGGTTAATCGTATGAAATAGGTTATCCTATCTACGGATTTAGGGGCATGTTTAGGCTTCAAGAAATTTTCTCGATCCAACTTATTTGATCCGATCCGATCCGATCCGAACTTATTTTTTCTGATCTGAACTGATCTGATCTGATCTGATCTGAACTTATCTTTTAAAAAACATATTATTACTAATATTATTATTACTTTGTATTTCATTACTAGTATTACTATTACTATCATTTTATTACTATGCACAACTTTCAATAATAATAATAATAATAATAATAATAATTTTATAATAATAATAATATAAATAATATTATAATGATAATATCAATAATAACAATAATAACAATAATAATAATAATAATAATAATAATAATAATAATAATAATAATAATTATTATTATTATTATTATTATTATTATTATTATTATTATTATTATTATTATTATTATTATTATTATTATTATAGCATAATTAGTTTTTTTTTTGAAAAAGAGCACATTAGTATATGAACATACAATTAAAAATAAAAGAATAAGGACTCTTGGGTCCAATGGTATGGCTTCTTACCTCCCACATGGGAGACCAAAGTTCAAATCTTGGTAGAAGCATATATTTCAATATTGTTGTGGGTGGGGAAGGGGGGTTGGGGCTTGTTGGGTCTTTAGGTGAGTGACCATGTGCGAGGGCAGCCCAGAGAAAATTCATCTTACCACGGGATTCCCGAAAGGGGCCCAAAAAAATTAAAAATAAAAAAACACTCATGTTCAAGGTCCGTTAACAATAAGAATTTAGCTAGTAATTAAAAGAACATATAATGATATTAAAAAAAGAACACATTTTTAAAATAAAAGATAGATGTTATTTTATATTGATGACATGTTTGGATTTAACTAACAACATGTTCTTTGTTATATCAATAAATTGTTCTTTTTTATTATAAATAAACCTATAAATATATATAATCATATGATCATGAACAAAATAGTTAAATATTCTTCTTATATCGTTGTCTTGTTCTATATAAACTTTGTTTTTAAAGATAAGTTGAAATCCCTTGTAGGGAAAATTTTGAACGTGATGACAACACCTTTTGGTTATCCCATGCTACTCATGTTTTATATAAACTAGTAATATATAATTTATATTATTCTACCAAAATTGTTTTAAAAAAATAATAATGTACAACATCAAAAAGAACATCACATATCAAAATTATTAATTAGAATAAATATAAAAAAGAACATTTACAAATGCCAAAAGAACCTTCTTCTTCTTGAACACAAATAGCTTCAAATAGTGATATCAATGACATTTATAATAATAGCAACGACATTAATAATAATTACCAATACTAATAATTAATAAGTACAACAACGACAATAATAATAATCTTTTTGAACAAATGTACTAGTAACTAGTAATATTAATAGTAATAGTAATTGTATAAAGTAATATTAATAATAATAATAATAATAATAATAATAATAATAATAATAACAACCATAATAATAATAATAATTACAATAACAATAATAGCATTAGTAATACTAATAATCATGATGATGATAATAATAATAATAATAATAAGTTTTAAAATATAAGCATAATCTGAACTTATCTGATCTGATATGATCTGAACTTATCTGATCTGATCTGATCTGAACTTATTTTTTCTGATCTGATCTGATCTGATCTAGTCTGATCTGATCTGATCTGGTCTGATCTGATCTGATCTGGTCTGATCTGATCTGAAATAAGCAAAAATAAGGTGAACTGAACATAGCCTTAGAAGAATGTCACAACTATGTAAACCTAGAAGTATATTCTATTCATTGAGTTGGAATTCTCTAAACTTTAATGTCTACTTTTAGTGCCTACTCTATTTTACACTCTTATTAGATAATTTTTTCCCATTGATTTATAGTTTAACACCGTTGTCAAATGTAATACTATATGACTTTTTTTTTTACATGCACGTCCCAAAGAAATTGTATGACTTAACGATTCAAAATTATCATTTGATGAATTTGTTTTCTTCATGTATATTCCCATTGTTCTTCCCAATTTTTTACTCCACAAGCATAGTATTGCACCATAATTAGGAGTCTTATTCAATAACATATCCTAAAACTTTGTTCCGGTCAAGTTGTATCGATTACTCTCTCTGTCTCAAAATATAAGCCATTTTAGTTTTTTTTATCCACAATATATATAAGATATTTTACTATACCAATGTAATACTTCAAAGTAAGATTATAGGTTGGTTTGCATTACTGATACAATAATATTTAATGTAAATTCTTATTAAATGTAAATATAACCAATATTAATTAAATTATTAATATACGTAGCTGTGATTTACATGCCTTGTATTTAAAAACCGATGAGATAATATGATCGCAGATAAAATAATAAGTCAATTATACCTTTTTTTTTTTGACGGGGGAGGTCAATTACTTAAAAACGTACGTACGATAATAGATTTTGTTTTCGTTTGGAGGGGAAAACCGTACAGTAAAATATTTGGTACGTGTTACAGGGAAAGGCAAAGCTGCAATGTCACAGTGACTAGTAGCTTTTAACTTTCAATTAGTCATTAAAGTCAACACAAATTGTTGAAGTTAATGTCTTTTAATGGGAATACGGCCGTGTTTGGTGATTGAAATTTGAAATTCGGTCAATTTATCTATTTTACAGCTTTACTGCCTTTTTTTTATTAGGATAAAATTATGTACCTTATAGTTTGGTATGGAACAACAGAGTGGTGGTCACTGGTGACAAATCGTCCTTACTTTCATTATAGATATACAGTTTAGTTCTTTCGGTTTTTTCACCATATACTCCTCACAAATTTTGTTTTGCACCGTATACCCTCACAAGTTTCCAAATTCACCATATACCCTCCATTTTTCAAAAAATACATCAACTTGCCCTTATAACTAACGGTGTTAGACTTCCGTTAGTCATTATGCCCTAATCTCCCCTAACCCTAATTAACTAACCTAAACCTAAGCCAAACCCTAACCCTAACCCTAATACCCTAATCTAATACCCTAATCCTAACCCTAACCACCACCCCTCCCCCACCCCTTACCCCTAGCCACCCTTTGCCCCACCACCCCCCCCCTCCCCTCCTCTTCCCCGCTCGGGCCGCGCCACCTCCCCTCCCCTTCCCCGGTCGCGCCGCCACCCCTACCTTTCCCCTGCAGTCGCGTAGCCCCTCTCCCCTCCCCTTCTCTCGCAGTCGTCGCGCAACCCCCTCCCTCCCCCCCCTTCCCTCCCTTCGCGCACCCTTGAAACCCCTTCAAACTCTCTTTGAAACCCCTTGAAACCCTCGCACTCAAACCCCTTCAAACCGTCGATTTTTTTTTTCATTTCGGGGGAAGGGAAGGGGGAGGGGGTTGCGCGGTGTTTGCGGGGGAAGGGGAGGGGAGGGGGTTGGGCGGTGTTTGCGGGGGAAAGGAAGGGGGGGAGGGGGGTTGCGTGCGATTTGCAAGGGGAAGGGGAGGGAGGACTGTGGGGGGTGGGGAAAGGGGGGAGGGGCTGCGAGGGGTGCTTGGGTGTGGTGGGGGGAAGAGGTGGGGTGGGGGAGGGGTTGTGGGGGGAAAGGGGTGGGGTGGTGGGAGGGGTGGTGGGTGGGTGGCTAGGGTTGGGGTATTAGATTAGGGGTTAGGGTTAGAGTTAGGTTTAGTTTAGGTTAGTTTATTAGGGTTAGAAGGGGATTAGGGGTTAATGACTAACGGTGTTAGACTTCGTTAGTCATAAGGGTAGGTTGATATATTTTTTAAAACATCAAGGGTATATGGTGAATTTGGAAAGTCGAAAGGGTATATGGTGCAAAAAAAAATTTGATAGGGGTATATGGTGAAAAAACCGTAGTTTTTTTTTCTGTCTTAACCTTCTCCTTCATTCTTTTGTATCTCTCCCGAGTCCCGAGTCCCGTGCATTTAAACTTCTTCCTCTCTTAATTTCCCCACTATTGTCTGCTCCCTCCCGTTTTTATTAGTTTTCTCGTATTTCTTTTTAGGATGTCCCTCATTAGTTTACCCATTTCTTTTGTTTCTATTTTTGAAATGGGCCCACTAACTTTCCATGACACACACATTCAACTTTAATATAAATTTATCTTTTCTCTTTCTTTCTATGTCCCACAACACTATTTCTCCTAAAACTTTGTGCAAAAGAAACGGGTAAACTAATAAAGACTAGGATGAAGTATTTCATACTCCATTCGTTTCTATTTGACTAACCTCATATGTACGGATGCATGTGACGACATATATATTAACATTAACTGAAATTAAAAAGCGATAGAGGCACTAATATTTTTTATTGTAATTTAATTTGATCATTCACAACTCTTTTTTTTCAATGTGATAAATGAACATATATTAGAATGTACTATAGGTTGATATTATTGGAACATATATGCTAATCTATTTAATATATGTGTAATTTATTGCGTAATACATTGAGAAGTTGGATGGTATAAGCCGATTTCTTTAATATATTTGAATTACGAACATATTTTTTAATAATATATCTAATAATCATGATATATTTCTACATAAAAATAAAATGATGAGCTGGATTATCCTGACTGACACAAACGACTATTACGAACCTTTCAATAAATAAAATGATAAATTATCCTAATCGACACATACAACAATTATAAAAACAATTATAAAAATAGAAAATGTGTAGATTAAAACGAAATGGATAAAAAAAGAAAGTGTGTAGATTAACGACGCGTTCTCTTCACCTTAAAAAAATAAGTTTCAGGTCCAATCAGTTCAGATAAGTTTCAATCGGGTCCGATAAGGTCTGATCAGGTCTATTAAGTTCCAATCAGGTCCGATAAGGCATGATCAGGTCCAATAAGTTTCAATAAGTTCTATTAAGTTCCAATCAGGTCCAATAAGTTCCAATAAGGTCCAAAAGTCAATGATATGTAAGCTCTAATAAGTTTCAATCTGGTCCATTGAGGTCTAATAACTTCCAATCAGGTCCAATAAGTTCTAATAACTTCCAATAAGTTCCAATTAGATCCAATAAGTTGAATCAGGTTCAATAAATTCTGTTTAGTTCAGACAAGTTCACTTCAGATAAATTCAATTAAGTTCAGGATTTTTAAGGTCAAGAGAACACACCCTAAAAAGAAACGGATAGAGTATGTATTTAAAGATTTGTTTATATCTTTGATAGTCCATCTATGATGGTGGATAGCCCATCAGTCATGCTTACATAGTTACATGCTTATTGCCAATAATGATTATAATTATTCCAACCCAACTTTTCTTTTTGTTCAATGCATGATTTATGGTTTAATTTCCAATTCTAATTAAACGAGTAAAAAATATAAAAAAGTTGATGATTTGAAAATACACCTTGAGATGAATTAAACAAGATCTAATTAAAATGGTTATTTTTTTCTTATGTATATTAATATATACAAGAGGGTCAAATCACGATATATGAATTATATATGTCAAAAGTCATAAATATCCTTTTTTAAAAATTTAGAGGAAGTATATAATAACTTTTAATGCAAATATATATTATCTAATATGGATAGTTGACTCGAAAAGAAACTACTTTCTCCTTCCCATTTTAATTGCCAAAATTTTCTTTTTAGAAAGTCACAAAATAGTTGTCAAGTTTCAATTATTTAACAACAAAAACATTTAATGTGCCACTAAACTCAATTCTTATTGGTCAAAAGTACTCCCTCTGTTTCTTTTTAATCTACCCACTTTCTTTTTTAATTTGTTTCTTTTTAGTCTACATGCTGTTGCTTTTTCTATTCTTGATAACATGCCCATCTACGTTCTCTTCTTTTTCCACCTATGTCATCCACTTTTTAATATTTTAACCCACTTTTTAGTTTCTCTCTCATATTTTGTAATTCCTCCTTGGTTTTCCCCCAAAGTGAAATAAGTAAATTAAAAAGAAACGGAGGGAGTAATATATAAAGTGGAAAACATAACAATAAATGATGTTTTCATATTTTTTACATTTCCAAAGTATGACAACAAAAATGAAACCGGGGAGTACAAAATATTTCATCCAATTTTTAGTAATTGCAAGTTTGTAGCCCTTGACTTTTGCACTTTTCATATTTAATCCTTGATTGTAATGCTAATTTTTAATCAATATACAAAATTATATGCATGTATATGTAAGATATCTTTAGATCTCCATACATAGTATATATTTGAAATCGACTTTTACGTTTTGTAATCATAAATGCAAGATATATGAATGGTCAAGAGTTTTGTATTGTAAAGTGTACAATTAAGAATAAATATTGGATTGTGTACTTGGTTTATTTGAGATTGATTACCTCCTCAACTCCAGGTGTGATTTACTGCATTTACACTATAAAAGTTTCCTTCGTTATAGAAGGATTACCTTGTGTTGAGTAGAGACTATCTATCTCATGTTTTTTTATGAATTTCAATACCAAATTATATAAAAAAATGCAATTAAGAATAAACAAATTGAAGCAAGCACTATATTATGGAATGAAGGGAGTATAATTTTGCTAACCAACTAACCATCAAACATTAAAATTGGCAAACAGGTTATAAAGCCATATTTAAGCAGGGATGAACAAAGTACTAACCATATAACTATAACTTATAAGGACACTAGTTATGTAACACGTACTGTAGTCTATATCTATATAAATAACCATTGTGCAAATAAAAAACAGACCTAAAATAAAACGCTAATGTAAGTTTCACTGTACCCAAAATGGTCCCCAAAGAAAAGTTATCTGATCGAGCCACACTAATAATGGAAGATTCAACTAGTAATTGGAATTGATGGATTATTCTTATCCATGTAATCCGTCCTGTCTCATCTATGATCTAGGTGTACTGTTTAACTTAGTTGGCCATCCTTAGTGGTGGGTGGTGGGTGGTGGGTGGTGGGCGGTGAGTAAAATCTAAAGTGATTATCAAGGTAGTTATGTCTTAAAACATACCAAGGTCAAGGAGGTGAAATAAAGCCTTAATTCAAGGAGAAACAAAACTACTCCTAGCTGAGAATGACAATGTGTCAATTGATGCACTAGCCATCCTTTCAAGGTCATTGCACAACATTGGTGTCTCGCCTGGTGGAACAAAGAAGCAAAGTGTGCCAAGATAAGCAAAGAGGAGTTGGTAACATGATAAATGGGCCTACGCACAAAGACATTCGTTTTAATAGTCTAATCACACATACGATATGAAGGAGGCGTGGTAGGCTCGGTGGAGTCTGCGCATCACCTCGAATTCCTCAAGTTGCTGAGTTCGAATCCTCATCACAACAATATATTGGGGCATTCACCTTATTGTGGCAACGGACCTTTAGGCCTGTATTTCAATTAGTTTAAATTTAGCTTGAGGTATCTTATTGGGCCATATTAGTTTGTTATACTTAATGTATATTATTGTATGTGTGTAATTAGCCTAAACGGGCCTAACATACTTAGCATTAGGTTGTATATTAACGTTTGAGAGAGAATGAAATGATTAAGCACAAATCATTAAACCTAAACTTATCATGGTATCGGAGCCAACCGTATAGCCTCGTTTTTTTTTTCTCCCGCCGGCAGTCGTCTGTTTGTGTAGCACCACCCGCGTGGTTCGCTGCCCATGGAGGACGAAAAACTTCATCCTTCTTCTCCCTTCTATCTTGGATCCGGTGACCAACCGGGTAACTTAATTACTCATGTATTACTTACCGGTGATAATTATGTGGCTTGGGCGAGAGCCATTACTTTATCTCTCAAGGCTCGTCGGAAATTTGTTTTTGTGGATGGCACTATCACCAAACCGCCGGAAAAGAAGAAATTACTTGACTGGGAAACTGTTAATTCCATGCTTGTTTCGTGGATTTTGCGGAGCATGGATCCAAAACTTGCTGCATCCATTCCGTTTCATGATGAGGCGCGTCATCTTTGGGATTATTTGGAAAAGCGTTTTTGCATCGCCAATGGTCCCCGTCTACAACAAATCAGGGCCTCCATTGTTGATTGCAAACAGCAGCGTGCGATGTCCCTTGAACAATATTACACTCGTTTGATGAGTCTTTATGACGAACTCGATCGTCTTAAACCCCTCCATGGATGCGTGTGTAATCAGTGCACGTGTGGGGTGGCTGCCAAATACGCTGCTGACCGTGACGAGGAGAAAATCCACCAATTTTTAATTGGTTTGGATGATGATTTATATGCCACTGCTCGTAGTAATCTCCTGTCTCAATCCCCTCCAGTCACTATGGATCGAGTTTATCAAACTCTTGTGCAAGAGGAAAGATCGCAGGCTATTGCTCGGGGGAAAGAGGTTCGCGAAGCTGTTCATACCTTTGCGGTGCAGGCTGGGCGTGACCGACCTCGTCTCGGATCGCACCGACCGTGCTCGTCTCGTCTGCCGCAGCCACTTGTCATCGTAAAGGACACGAAGTGTCCACTTGCTTTAAACTTCATGGGCAACCTGGATCGGTGGGAGGCCAAATTTGGGAGTGGTCCCAAATCTGCCGTGGTCCGTTGCTCCACTTCGCTGGCGGCGTGTCTTCGCTTTCGCTTCTACTCCGTCTACCGGTCGAGGGGGGGTCGTCAAGGCCCATCTTCGTGCTCACCGACAGCTAGCCCCGCCCGCACCGATGTGGGTCCTCCTATTGTTGATTTAAGCCCGGCTCAAGTGCAAGCCTTGATGCACTTAATTAATACCGAAACCTCCAAAGGTGATCGCATGACTGGTACGTGTTTTTCTACTTCCTGGATTCTGGATACCGGGGCATCGCATCATGTTACTTGCAATCTTGCATGTCTTACTTCCGTCACTTCGATTGATGAGTGTCCGGTTGGATTACCTGACGGTTCTAGTGCCGTAGCTACTATGGAGGGTCGTGTGACTCTCACCCGGGGCCTTACTCTTCATCATGTTTTATATGTTCCCCGTCTTAATTGCAATTTAATTTCGGTGTCGCAAATGATTGATGAGTCTAATTGTCACGTAAATTTCACTTCTTCTTTGTGTGCTATACAGGACCAACGTTCGGGGATCCTGATTGGAGCAGGTGAGCGGCATGATGGACTTTATTTTTTCCGTAGCATTCCCACAGTTCAGGCAGTGACAGTCCCGGGGTTATCTGAGTTCGAGTTGTGGCATCGGCGCTTGGGTCATCCGTCTGATCGGGTTGTCAAGTTAGTTCCTGCTATTAGTTCTAGTACTTCTAGGAAGAAATTGAATAAAGCTTGCATTGTGTGCCCTCAAGCTAAACAAACTCGCGATTGTTTTCCCGTTAGTGATAATAAAGCATCTCGTATTTTTGAAATTGTTCATTGTGATCTTTGGGGTCCTTATAACACACCCTCTTCTTGTGATGCCATTTATTTTCTGACATTGGTGGATGATTTTTCCCGAGCTGTGTGGGTGTATTTATTACGGAATAAAAAGGAGGTTGAACGTACTTTTATGTCTTTCTTTGCTATGATTTATCGCCAATTCGCCTCTGTTGTTAAGATCATACGCACTGATAATGGGACTGAGTTTAACTGTTTATCTGCTTATTTGGATACTCATGGCATTTTATTTCAAACATCTTGTGTGGGTACTCCTCAACAAAATGGGAGAGCTGAGCGTAAACATCGTCATATTTTGAATGTGAGTCGAGCTCTTATGTTTCAGGCTCATCTTCCTGTTAGTTTTTGGGGTGAATGTGTTATGGCTGCTGTTTATTTGATTAATCGCACTCCATCGAGTGTGTTGAATGGTCTCACCCCTTATGAGGCTCTTACGGGTCACCCTCCCTCTTTTGATGCTATACGAGTGTTTGGATGTTTATGTTTTGCTCATAATCAACGTGCTAAGGGTGATAAGTTTGCTTCTCGGAGTCGTCGATGTCTGTTCATTGGTTATCCGAATGGCAAGAAAGGTTGGAAAATGTATGATCTCGACACTGGAGAATACTTTGTCTCTCGCGATGTTCAGTTTCATGAAAATGAATTTCCTCTTGATATGGGTGAAGCTCCCTCTTGCGCTTCTGCCTTGGACACTCCTTCTGATTTTTCTTCAGTCCACAATGTGGCTGATGATGAGTTGGATTTGGCCCCTCCTCAACGTCCTAATGCTGGGCCACCTTTAGGGCCTGCTTCTTATGCTCGCGTGGCCGTCGCGCCTGGTCCAGATTCTCCCAGCGTTGCTGCTGGGCCTGCTACCGCGGACCAGCCCGCAATGGCCGAGCTCTCCCCGCCTTCTTCTCGCATTGCTGCTGCTGCTGGGCTTGATTCCGTGGCCCACCCTGTGTTGGGCGCGTCTACCGCTGGCCTGGGCCATTCTACTCCGTGTGATAATGGGGCCTCCTCTTCTATGGACTCTTCTGATGGTGTTGAGGATCTTGGTCGGGGGATGCGTGAGAAGCGTCCCTCGGTTTTGTTAAGGGATTTTGTCACTGCTACTGTACGGAAGTCGAGTTCATCATCGTCTGCTCCCTCTTCTTCAGGTTCCTCAGGTACACCTTACCCTTTAGCACACTTTGTGAATTGTGATAAATTCTCTGTGCGGCATCGTCTTTTTCTTGCAGCAGTTACTTCAGGTGTTGAACCCCGCACTTTCGCTGAGGCTATGCGGGATCCGGGTTGGCGTGAGGCTATGCAGAAAGAGATTGGTGCTCTGGAGGATAATGGCACCTGGGATATGGAGGATCTTCCGTCTGGTCACAAAGCTCTTGGTTGCAAGTGGGTGTATAAGGTAAAATATCATTCTGATGGTTCTGTTGAGCGCCTTAAAGCTCGTTTGGTTGTTTTTGGTAATCACCAGGTGGAGGGTATCGACTATAACGAGACCTTTGCCCCCGTGGCCAAAATGGTCACTGTTCGTGCTTTTCTTGCCGTTGCTGCCGCCAAGAATTGGGAGTTGCATCAGATGGATGTTCATAATGCCTTTCTCCACGGTGATTTGGAGGAGGTTGTGTACATGAAGCCTCCTCCTGGCTTTCATTCTTCTCATTCTCACAAAGTTTGTCGCTTGCGGAAGTCCCTTTACGGCCTTCGACAAGCTCCCCGGTGTTGGTTTGCTAAACTTGCCACTTCTCTGTTGCGTTATGGCTTTGTTCAGTGCTACTCTGATTACTCCCTGTTCACTCTTTCTCTTGCTGGGGTTCAGTTGTCTGTGCTAGTGTATGTTGATGATCTTATTATTTCTGGCAATGACTCCGCTGCTATATTTACTTTCAAGAAATACTTAGGTGATTGTTTTCATATGAAGGATTTGGGTGTTCTCAAGTACTTTCTTGGCATTGAAGTTGCCCGTTCTCCTGAGGGATTGTTCTTATGTCAGCGCAAGTATACCTTGGACATTATTTCAGAATCTGGTCTCTTGGGTGCTAAGCCTCGCTACCTTCCCCATCGAGCGTAATCACACTCTTGCCCTTGCCTCCGGTCCTCCCTCGTCCGATCCGAAACTTATCGTCGTCTTGTTGGTCGTCTCATTTACTTATCCTTTACTCGTCCGGATTTGGCCTATTGTGTGCACATTCTTGCGCAGTTTATGCAGGCTCCTCGGCAAGAGCACTGGGAGGCCGCTTTACGTGTAGTACGGTATCTCAAGGGTTCCCCAGGTTAGGGCATTCTTCTCTCGGCTGCGTGTGACTTATCGCTCTCTGGATGGTGTGACTCAGATTGGGCTAGTTGCCCTCTTACTCGTCGCTCATTGACTGGCTGGATTGTGTTCCTTGGTCTTTCCCCTATCTCTTGGAAGACTAAGAAACAACATACTGTGTCTCGCTCTTCCGCGGAAGCCGAGTATCGCTCGATGGCCGATATCACATCTGAGTTGAAATGGCTCAAGGCGCTACTTGAGTGTTTAGGGGTTCATCAGCCTCGTGCTATGTCTCTCTATTGTGATAGCATGTCTGCTCTTCATATTGCTCAGAATCCTGTGTTTCATGAGCGTACGAAGCACATTGAGGTTGATTGTCACTATGTTCGTGATGCGATTCGGGATGGTCTCATCACTACTCATCATGTTCTCACACATGCGCAGCTCGCCGACATCTTCACTAAGGCTCTTGGCAAGCGTCAATTCCTTAATCTTCTAGACAAGTTGGGCATTTCGAATCTTCATGCTCCAACTTGAGGGGGGGTATTGGGCCATATTAGTTTGTTATACTTAATGTATATTATTGTATGTGTGTAATTAGCCTAAACGGGCCTAACATACTTAGCATTAGGTTGTATATTAACGTTTGAGAGAGAATGAAATGATTAAGCACAAATCATTAAACCTAAACTTATCATATCTCTTGAATTTATTCCAACAAGATAAGAGATACACTATAACTCTAAAATCTAGAGCAAGAGAAATAAAAAATACTACTAGGAATTAAACTCTCTATATCCATATTAATTTCTTGAGCTAATCTCCAACTAAGAACATTCTTACATGCTATCATGGCTTACTAACGATCTGATCTCTTTTTTTTAGTATTCTTATGGAATTGGTGACTGTATTATTCATTCTCAATCCTCTTTTCACATTTTTTTGACTTCTGGTATGGTTGTTGATCATTTCTGTAAGGTATAGTCTCTTTGTTACTCATAAATTCCTACAATATTTTGAATTTTTAATTCTTCATTACATCCTATAAATCTTTCTATATTTCTTGCTCTAATCAAGTTATCTAGCATCTTGAATTCATGAACTCATTTTGAAATTTATTGGTCAATTACTTTTTCTTTGAGGGGAAGTTGGTCAATTGCTTCATATCTCTTAAGTTCTTGATCAAACTTCAAACTATGAAATATTTTTGAAAACATTTGATCTTACAATTGCATTCATTCGAAACCTAATGCAAGATTTCTTTTAATTCCTTCTTGATTTTATGCATAGTTATTTTTAAGCTAATTTTAGTTGTTTTTTGTTCTTTCTCGCCAAGGTCTAAAAATATAGAAATTATTCGTAATCAAAACATTCATCAGAACACTCTTCCTCTTACTCAAGATTTGTCAAGTGTGTTTTACATACATCCATCATACTCAAGTTTCAACTAGTTCATGTAAAATTCAATGGTGAAGCTTTTAGTGACCGGAAGAGATGCATTATCTACAATTGCCCTATCTGCTAAGAATAAACTCGGATTTGTTGGTAGAGTTGTTCTTAAACTTGAAACTAATTCTCCACTTATTAAACTCTCCTTGTTTCTATTTATTTTTTCTATTTATAGACTTTTCTCTCTCTAGAAAAATACATATAGGAAGAATTAAAAGTTATTGAGCGATCGAGTATTAAATAGTAATGGATACGAATGCAATTGTAGTATCAGTGTCCACTGCTCCCAATTGCTTTTTTGAGCTTCAACCATCGGTGCAACATTAGCCTCCTTTTTTTTCTTATTCTCTTCAAGCCTCTATTTTTTTTTTTTTTTTTTTGATACGGGAAAAAAAACCTTAAGCTACCCTCCTTAATGGGGAGGCCAACCTAAAACATCCTTTCGGATAAGAAGGGAAAAATCAATACAATAGGGAGGAGACCAAAACAACGCATTTGGGAAGAGGTGGCCCTTATGCGCCATGAAATCCGCTGCACGATTAGCCTCGCGAAAACAATGCTGAATCACCACTGCATCAAAACGTTCCAGAAGAATATCTGCATCACAAATGATGTTAGCAATAAGCCAAGGAGGCTTAAAACAATGTTTAAGTGAATTAATAACCGTAAGATTATCGCCTTCTATAATTAAATTATTAATGCGAAGGGAAATAGCTCCTTTAATGCCTTCATACATGCCCATAGCTTCTGCCAGCATAATATTATGATAGTCACCAAGAGCCTTAGCAGAGGCCATCAACACTTCACCAAGGTTATTCCTAATAACAAACTGATAGGCTGTCGTACACCTGTCAAAAATAATTCCTGCAAAACCTTCTAACAATGTAGTAGGGTAAGTAGGGTCGAATCCACAGAGAGATGGTTGATTTAATCTAGCTTCTAATGCATGGAGAAACTAAACAAGATTAGGAATATTGAATTAAAGTTCTAAACTAATCAAACTACGAAAAGCAAACTAAAAAGGATCTAGGGCAATGGTTTACCACGTTTATAACTATAATCTATCAAAATATCATCAATGGTTCAATGAATCAGATATCTAGAGCACACGTTAATCCTATGGTCGGGCCTTAACGCTCTCAAATCAACATATGCTAGTACGGTCGCTCTACATAATCAGATTTGCTAATTGTAGGTAAGCCTCTAAAGAGTACTATCTCTCGATCTGTGACTCAATATTAGCAATATTTAATCAGACAATTGATCAGATTGCAAGATTAATAATATAAACACTAATCAATTAGAGATATCAATAACTAATCAAACCATTAATAAACATCCATCGAGAATTATAGCATATAAACATGGATTCCCAAACCCTAGAATATAAACTACTCAATCATGAAATAAATAAAGAAATTTAAATCTACAAAGAAAAGCATGATCAAAGAAATCAATGAAAGAAAAGAGATGAAAATTATAAACTCATGAATTAATGAAGAAAAGAGAAACTAGGGTTTGCCATGAAAAAACTAGAGAGAAAAGGAAGAAGGAAACTAAAGCTAAACCTAAGAATACAAAATATAACGTGATAAGGGAGGTGATCCCCCAGAGAGAGAGAGAAGACCTATTTATAGTTTTTACAAAACCGGCTAAAAAAGGCAAATAAACCCGTCTCGAGAAACCGCCCGGGTTGACCAAGGCGACTCCGCCCTGGTCGGGCGACGGTGATTGGAGGAGCTACGACGGCAAATCCGCCCGGCCGATCGGGCGAGCCCGCCCGGTCGGGCGCGCAAGCGATTTTGGCTCCTTTCTCGCCCGGTTGACCGGGCTAACATGTCTTGCATCATGTGAAAATTTCATTTCGCCCGGTCGGGCAAAACCGCCTGGTCGACCGGGCGGGAAAACAGCGATTTTGCGTCAACTTGCGAAGGCTGTATCTCTCGAACCAAAAGTCCATTTGGGGCGTGTGACCTATCGTTGGAAAGCCCTTCAAGTCTAGTTTCCAACCCAACTGGAATTTCTTGATTCTAAGAAGTACATCAAAAGTTATGATCAGAAGAGTGTACATGACTCCTTTTTCACATTTCTTCTAATGATTTTCCGCTTCGTTTTCGCTCAAACTCGTAGTAAGACGTATCCATACTATCCTTATGCATCGTAGCTTATTTCCAAGTGCTCCTAATCCTCAAGCTCAGCTAAATATACTCCAAATACGTTCTCATTACCTGAAATTCATCAAAAACAAGAAAACATACCGAATAGGAGTAGAATAACATAACTTAAGAATATGATGCAATGATGAACCTAAATATGAATCTAAATGCTCTAAAATGCAACCTAAATGCACCTTAACACTATATATAAATATGATTTATCAAACTCCCCCAAGCTAAACCATTGCTTGTCCCCAAGCAATAAGACATAGACATGGGAAAAGTAAGACAACCTACAATATAGGACTAAAACAGGGCTAAACACTCAACTGAAAACACAAGAGATATAATCACTACACAAACCAAGCATCGAAACAATCTCGAACAAAGCCGCATAGCATGTCAAGTATCGCAATCGACTCTCCAATCATACCACATACCATCTCTTCCAAGCTGGATTTAACAAAACCTGACAGACCTCACTATAGTTATGTGCACTCAAATCTCTCATGTGTTTAAGGCATAAATGATGACACTCAACCTAATTAAGTCGACTCAGATGAAGCAAATACTCTTTAACTTTGACTTTTTGACTCACTTAACACTCAACAATACAATACACAATGATCAAGAGGACTTTTAAGGGTTGTAATGGGGCAGAGGTTAAAGGTATGGAATAATTTGGGAATTGTGGTGGAAAAACCAAGAAGGGAGAGCATCATATAACTGAAAACATGACCAAGAAAGATCACAACAACTCCACGCAACAACCAACAATCTCCAAATATAATCAACAACCTTATTCACTCAAGAAATTCAATCATAACCCTTTTTATTTCACTTTATTCACAACTTTTTTTTTTCTTTTTCATTTCATTTTTCACTTTTTTTTTTCGAACTTACAATTCAATTTCAAAGCTCACTAAACATACTTTTCCATCCTTCTAAACCACAAATAGAGCACTTCAATTCAATACAAACCAAACCAAAACTAATACTCGCTCCCCCAAGCTAGGCTTAGGACAAATATCAAATGAGGCCAATGGCTTCTAATGTAGGTAGCAATCAAACATAGTCAGAAAGGCTCAGCGGGGCTAGAGGAAGGATAATATGAAAACAAGAGTAACTCTGGAGCTAAGATCATGAAATAAAATGCCTCAATCATATCAAAATGTATGCACTATCAAATATCAAAGAGTACCAAGTCAAAATCAAGATCAATGCAACAACTAAGGAACTAATCACACATGAAAGAACATAACTGACACAGATACGTCAGTTTATAGGCACAGAAGCTCACTTAGTTTAAGGTGTCTGCACAATAAAGTTAAATCGAACCAGAGAGAGATCAATCAATCTTACCACAAACAATCAATTGCGAAACAATCGTGCTATAAAGTATCATGCTCAAGATGAATGACGCTTAGGAAATGTAGTAAAATATCATCAAAGTTCTCAAAGAGTGCCAACAATAGTCCTATAGATGCAACTTAAATGAGATGAAGTCTAATATGAAATGAAATATGCTAATGCAACTAAGAAAGCAGTACAATATTTTTGGTTACACGTAAACTCCCACTCCTAGTGAGCGGTACAAACCGTGCAACATCCTATGAAAGCAATGAAAAAAACTACTCTAAATGTAACTAACATGCGCTAAGTAATGATGACAAACATCCTCCCCCAAACTGAATGACACATTGTCCTCAATGTGAACAAAGAGGAATTAAATGAGGGAGAGGTACAACTTACAAAAGGGGTGGGTAATCAAAGGGAGTGTCAAAGAGCATCGACACCTCCACCACAATCGATAGTTGTAATGAGGCAATGAACTTAGCCAAAAAAAATTGGCTATGCTTGCACCTAGCAAAAGACTTCATCACACATTAGCAAAGTTAGTCAAACCAAAAAAATAAAAATAAAAAAATAAAAAAATAAAAAATAAAAATAAAAAAAAAATAAAAAATGAACAAAGTCGGGTTGCCTCCCGATAAGCGCTGATTTAAGGTCTTGCAAGACCGTTTAAGATTAGTAGATCACTCATAATAGTTCAACGCTCTAAGAAGCTTATCATATGTTCCTGCAAACATCTCAGAGCATATTATATAAGAGTGGAAAGGAAAAATGAAAAAAAAAATTAGTACTAAAATATTACTAAAACTACCAAAAGAAAAATCAAAGGAAAAATTATATTTACAAGAAGAAGAAAAAGAAAAATCGTTAGTCATTTTAAAGGACTCAAAAGAAGGAAAAGAAACCAATTGTACATTATTTACATTATCATGAGAGTCATTCAAAAGGGGAGAAAGAAGGAACGATGGAGGATATAATAAAGGGGAAGAAGGAATAAGATCAAGGTTTCTAGAGAAGGGAACATGAGACGCAAAAACAGTATCAGATGGAACCGACAAAGACTCATGTATTATCTCACTCTCAACTTTAGACTCATATGCAGATGAAAAGTTTATAGAAGAAGTGTGAGACACTTCACTCTCAACTAAGGATTCGTCGACATAGAGACACTCACTACCAACTTCACCAATTACACCCTTACCTTCTACCAAACTATCATGAGTCATATCAACGCCTTTCTCCTCCGGAGTATAATTCTCAACACCAAAATCATCATCATCAAGTATAACCTGTTGATTAGTAGATTGTTGCACAACAAGTAATTCAATAGATTTCGCTATGTTTTGATAATCATGAGCTAATTCATTTAAATCTTCATGCTGTTTAACCATATACTCTTTCATCATGTTAAATAGTTCCTTACGCTCTGATGTTTCGTGTTGAAAATAATTATTCACTTCAGGTTGATAACATTGAGTATAATCAGGCACATAAGACTCATTAGGGTAATGGGAATATTCATAGGCATTCATGCACAGATTTTGTGAATTTTGACAATCACATGATGCATCATAAACATAATCATTCGCATTATTATACCCAAAATAATCATATTGCCCTTGATAATTCGAAAAAACATCCCCATTTGAACTATAATTATACGACTCCATGACAACACACTATAGACAAGGATAAAAATTATTCACAAAATAAAAAGAAAAAAATATATACAGTTCAATTTCACCAACAATAAAAACTAAATAAAACAATACCGTCTCCCCGGCAACGACGCCAAAATTTGATAGGCTGTCGTACACCTGTCAAAAATAATTCCTGCAAAACCTTCTAACAATGTAGTAGGGTAAGTAGGGTCGAATCCACAGAGAGATGGTTGATTTAATCTAGCTTCTAATGCATGGAGAAACTAAACAAGATCAGGAATATTGAATTAAAGTTCTAAACTAATCAAACTACGAAAAGCAAACTAAAAAGGATCTAGGGCAATGGTTTACCACGTTTATAACTATAATCTATCAAAATATCATCAATGGTTCAATGAATCAGATATCTAGAGCACACGTTAATCCTATGGTCGGGCCTTAACGCTCTCAAATCAACATATGCTAGTACGGTCGCTCTACATAATCAGATTTGCTAATTGTAGGTAAGCCTCTAAAGAGTACTATCTCTCGATCTGTGACTCAATATTAGCAATATTTAATCAGACAATTGATCAGATTGCAAGATTAATAATATAAACACTAATCAATTAGAGATATCAATAACTAATCAAACCATTAATAAACATCCATCGAGAATTATAGCATATAAACATGGATTCCCAAACCCTAGAATATAAACTACTCAATCATGAAATAAATAAAGAAATTTAAATCTACAAAGAAAAGCATGATCAAAGAAATCAATGAAAGAAAAGAGATGAAAATTATAAACTCATGAATTAATGAAGAAAAGAGAAACTAGGGTTTGCCATGAAAAAACTAGAGAGAAAAGGAAGAAGGAAACTAAAGCTAAACCTAAGAATACAAAATATAACGTGATAAGGGAGGTGATCCCCCAGAGAGAGAGAGAGAAGACCTATTTATAGTTTTTACAAAACCGGCTAAAAAAAGGCAAATAAACCCGTCTCGAGAAACCGCCCGGTTGACCGGGCGAATTCCGCCCGGTCGGGCGACGGTGATTGAGGAGCTACGACAGAACAGCAAATCCGCCCGGTCGACCGGGCGAGCCCGCCCGGTCGGGCGAGCAAGCGATTTTGGCTCCTTTCTCGCCCGGTTGACCGGGCTAACATGCCTTGCATCATGTGAAAATTTCATTTCGCCCGGTCGGGCAAAACCGCCTGGTCGACCGGGCGGGAAAACAGCGATTTTGCGTCAACTTGCGAAGGCTGTATCTCTCGAACCAAAAGTCCATTTGGGGCGTGTGACCTATCGTTGGAAAGCCCTTCAAGTCTAGTTTCCAACCCAACTGGAATTTCTTGATTCTAAGAAGTACATCAAAAGTTATGATCAGAAGAGTGTACATGACTCCTTTTCACATTTCTTCTAATGATTTTCCGCTTCGTTTTCGCTCAAACTCGTAGTAAGACGTATCCATACTATCCTTATGCATCGTAGCTTATTTCCAAGTGCTCCTAATCCTCAAGCTCAGCTAAATATACTCCAAATACGTTCTCATTACCTGAAATTCATCAAAAACAAGAAAACATACCGAATAGGAGTAGAATAACATAACTTAAGAATATGATGCAATGATGAACCTAAATATGAATCTAAATGCTCTAAAATGCAACCTAAATGCACCTTAACACTATATATAAATATGATTTATCACAAACCCATAAGAAGCTTGACCATTAGCTAGCTTAGAGCCGTCAAAGTTGAGCTTACAAAAGTTGTCAGAAGGAGGAGCCCAAATTAGATTTGGGCCTGAGCGAGGAGGAAGCTTCTTAACGGTGGTGGGGAGAGGGCGAACATATAGCTCTTCAGGTTGGGCACATGAAGCTTTGTCCCAATTCTTAACAAAGGAGTTAATAATAAAGCTGGCTTGGGTAAAGGAAGTGCTTTCATTACTAAAAATGACTTTGTTTCTAAAAAACCAGACATGCCACCAGACAAAAATGAACTGGGTTAGATCTGCTAAAGGAAGGTTAGAATGACACACTTCTAAAGTGGACCGAAAGGAAGAAAGCTCCATGGACGACATCCAAATAGGAAGCGAAGGCCACTGGAACTTATCTGCCAAATAAGAGAACACATCAATTGTAAAAGGGCACTCAAAACAAAGGTGACACATTGTCTCCGATGGGTTATTGCAGAAACAACAACTTTGGGGGACAAAAATATGACTTTTTTCCAAACGACTAGTGGTTGCTATCCCATTATTACAAGCTTTCCAAAGAAAATTTTTAATTTTCGGGGGGACACATAGCCCCCAAATCCAGTGATATTCAACTTTCTGGGAGTTACCTCCGGATCTACTTTGGATAAGAGCAAAGGCACCGAGACTTAACCGAGTACTCACCATCCGCAAATATTCCCCACACCAATTTATCATTCCGAGAGGTCACCGGAATGAATAAAGAGGAAATAATCTTGGTAATATATGGGGGAACCGGGGTGAGGAGTTTAGCGCAATCCCGCACACCGGACTCCGTAATACAATCGCTAACTTTAAGATCTTCAGTATCAACCGTTGGGGTGAACTTAGAAGCAAGAGGGAACTGGAATACCCAATTATCGGACCAAAACTTTATACTTTGGCCATTACCAATTTGCCACCTAAGCCCTTGAATAAAGATTTTCCTGTGACCCAGGAGATTTTTCCATTGCCAGGAAGCAGAAAAAGGGATTTTGCAAGAAAGGATGTCATTACTCAGAACATATTTCTTCTTTACTAACTTAACCCAGATATTATCATTAGAAGAGACTAACCTCCATAACAACTTCAATTGGAGAGCAACATTGTTCACTTCGGCTTTGCGGAAGCCAACTCCCCCAAAAACCTTAGGTAGACAAACTTTGTTCCACCCAATGAGATTTGCAGATTTGGCCGAATTATCTTTGTTCCAAAAGAAATTTCTATAAGTCGCATCTAACTTAAGAAGAGTTTGCTTGGGAAGAGAAAAGCTTTGCATTTGGAAACTGGCTTTAGAAGCCAGATTAGATTGAATTAAAATCGTTCTACCCGCTTGAGACAGAGAGTTGGCCTTCCATTTAGGAAGTTGAGCTATAGACTTAGAAATCACCCCCGCAAACGTCTCTTTAGTAACCCTCGAGTCTATAATTGGACATCCCAAATAATCCCCCATTGAATGGGTTTCAACCATTCCAAGAATAGTAGCAAAGTTTGCTTTAATATCATCAGGGACATTGGGAGAACATTGGAATGCAGATTTATGATAATTTACTAGCTGACCTGACATGGAACAATATTTGTCTAGAATTTGACGAATTTTCAGACAGCTAAGGTCTGTAGCTTTGGCAAAAATCATAGTGTCATCAGCAAAGGTTAGAAAAGGGATTCTAACCCTAGATCTACCAAGGGACACACCTATTAGCTTCTCTGGGCTATTGCTGGCCAGGGAAAATTCCCTAGCAAGAAGCTCAGCACAGAGGATAAAGAGATATGGAGACAGCGGGTCACCCTAGTCTTCAAGCCTCTATGAACATGTACAATGGTAATAGCTCTCCAATGAAATCTCCACTATTCTTTCTCCTCAAGCTACTTTAAAAAACTATACCTAAAAAATATAGTACTCAACAACAATAAAGCTCTTTAAGGAGCTCTCCATTCATTATTCACTATGTAATGGTCCCCAATGTCATTAATGAAACTCATTCCTTTGTGACATGTGTCAACAATCGATTGGTTGGACAATGGAGTGCCACTTCCCATTTTTCCCAAATATTATCTCCTCCAATAGATAAAGTGTCTCCATGGAGATACACTCAACGACACACTCAAGAGCCTCATTGTTAGGTAAGAGATATCTCTCCATTTTCTCTCTCCTTGCAGAGCTAGTTGTAGAGCCCCATGTTGGGTATACATTTCAAGTCCCACATCGGAGAGATAAGAAGGAGTTACCTAGTTTATAAGAGTTCGCCAAAAAACAAATATGTGCTGGTTAGGCCCAAAGCGGACAATATCATACTAATGGTGGAATTGTAGGTGGACTCGTGGGCCCTACAAAAGGTATCAAAGAGCCGACGATTCAGCTGGGAGAACGCGCATACAATTGTGGACCCCATGTGTGGCTTGCTGGTGTACGAAGGGTCGGGGTGTTCATATATACCCGCCCCGTCGACCCGCTTAAAAAATGTCGGGTAGTTTGACAAAATAAATTGCAAATTCGAGCCGAGCACCTGTCCCCGGTTTAGTCAGATCATGGGCTGTCCTTTTGGTTTCGACAGGTACCCGAAATACCCGCTTACTTCCCCCCAGCTAATTTGCTAGGCTTAATCTGTCAAAAATCTAGGGATTTTAAGTTTTTATTTCCACTTTCTTCTTACTCTCCTCATGCTGCCCGTAGTCATGGAGATTTCATCTCTCTCACCTCTAGTGGTTTCTCAACCCTCATTAATGGCAAGACCTAAGGATGAATCCAGTTTGCTTGGAAACAACGAAAAATTTCAATAAATGTACTGAAAGTTTGAAACCCAAAGCATCAATGTAGCTGTTAGTATTAGGAATATTAGAGTATCATAAAGATATGATAATATCTTTAGGATATATTATTATTTAGGGATATATTATGTTATGAATATGTCCAATAAGTATTTGATTAAGATTAGAATAAGATATCTTTTAGAGATAATTACCTAGTAGGAGTCCCTTTGTAGTCCTATATATATTGTACTCATAGTTTATTATTGAACACACATCAATATAATATAAACTCTTATTATTCTATCCCTCCTAGAATTTTAACATGGTATCAGAGCTTTACGATTTTTGAGGGCCAAAACACATATTCCGTTCTCCTGCCGGTGGGCATTGATTCTATATTGTCCACCGGCGTGTTGTCATATATAATTTTTTTAACGCTTCTGCTAAACTCTAAAGGTTTGGTTTGTTTATGCTATCCCTCCTAGGCTCGTATAATCTGGTATAATTATAAGCTCCTGACACAGTTAATTTATCTTTTTCCTGGAGAAAATTTCCTTATTATTCTTTTTCTTTTCTTTCTTTAAAAAAAAACTTTAATCCAACTTTGCACTTACCGATTAGTTGATTGTTGACAAACTTCTTAGAGGCTTTACGTATGGTGCAATATTAGAATATGTTTGAACCACTTCTTTGTTTATGAAGTGTTCATGCGACCATTAGAGGTTTTATCAGATCTGGTTGAATTGATTTTTCTGCTCTCCCTGTGTCGTGAGACAGGACTTGGTTCTCCTTGTACCGTGAGACAAGGTTTGGTTCTCCTTGTGCCACGAGACAGGGATTTAATGTGGTGAGCATGGTTTTACTCAGGAAAACCAGCATTTGAAGAGAGCTCGACTTTGCTCATCTGTTGTGAGCGTGATTTCCTCAAGAAAAACATAAACACTACGGGTACGAAAAGAATGACGTTCCCGTTTTGTTAAAGTATTTGGTGAGTTCAAAAGATTGACGTTCTCATCAAGAAGAAGAAACAATTTGCGGGTTCAAAAAGAATGGTGTTCCCGTTTAATATATTTGTTTGATCTTGATTTTAATGTTTTTTTATTTCTCCAATCGTAACGTTCGTGTTACTACCATTACGATTGCGAGAGGGTATTAGCAATATTAGGGTATCATAAAGATATGATAATATCTTTAGGATATATTATGTTATGAATATTTCCAATAAGTATTTGATTAAGATTAAAATATATAAGATATATTTTAGAGATAGTTACCTAGTAGGAGTCCCTTTGTACTCCTATATATATTGTACTCATAGTTTATTATTGAACACACATCAATATAATACAAACTCTTATTATTCTTTCCCTCCTAGAAATTTAACAGTTAGTCTATCTCAATTCTCAAGCAAGAAGATGAGAGCAAACAAATTCAAGAAAAATGGTAAATTTGCAAAATACGTTATAATTGGTATACTCACTATACTACTAAACTCAAACAAATTATAAAGATATATAATTTGGTATTTTCAGTCTCTTTTTTTGTTTTCACTCAAACAATGGGGTATTAAGTAATCTCAATTCTCAACAAAGTACTATAATTTGGTATTTGCACTCTTTTTTTTCGTCATCTTTTATAAACTATTCGAATATTGGAAATCTCTATGGTTCTAGATCTTTCAATTGCCTGGAACTTTCGAAATTTAAGATTCATATACACATTTTTTCGGGTACCTTGTGACCCGATCCGAAAAACCGAGTACCCAATTTGCGGGTGCCCGGTTTTTCCTGGTCGGGCCAGGGCCGCTATCTTGATTACCCGTATATCCGGGTATCTGATTATGAACACCCATAACGGAGGGTGTAGACCGGTGCAAGTCTTTGGTGGTATTCTGTATGGTTCTCAAAGATAGGTGACTCAATTGGATGCATATGCAGAGTAGAATATGTCAATTGTGCAACCTGGAAGCATAGAACGGAAACATGTTGGTTGCATACATAGCTCAGAGGCATATTGCATGAGATTTAAGGAGATGTGGAGGCTCTCAGTGTGACCTCGCGATGGGAAATCTGTTATTGGTGCTTTGTGTCGAAAGTCTTCCCGATATTGTGGTGGTCAGACGATGTGTTCCGCAGGTTGGGGGCGGTACAAGATGATTAGACGGATTATCGCTGGAGCGGAGGCTTGTGGTCCTTACTCCTTAGTCTGAGGGGAGGATTGTTAAGTATACATTCCAAGTCTCACATCGGAGATATAAGGAGTTACCTAGTTTATAAGAGTTCACCAACTGTATATGAGGCATTTTGGGAAGGAGCCCAAAAACAAATACGTGCGGACTAAGCTCAAAGCGGACAATATCATACTAATGGTGAAATTGTAGGTGCACTCGTGGACCCTACACCCCATTGTACATGCTCTAACAATCTTTTATTACATATCTCAGGCATCTCAGCTTGTCGAACCACATCATTGTTCAAAGACGTATAAAGAGCACAACTAAGGTTGAAGTTATGCAAAAGGAGTTGGATGCTCTTATTCTTTGGAGGTTGTTTCTCTTCCCAAATGTAAAAAGTCTATAGGTTGTAAAGGTGTCTGTAAAATCAAGATGAGATTAGATGGCAAAGCCATAAAACAAGATTTTTTTTTTGTAAGACCATAAAACAAGATTAGCTAACGAGGAATTATACAAACAGTATGAAATTGACTAGGAGGTGACATTTTTTGTTTTTGTTTTTTTTCCTGTTGTTAAGATGTCTACAGTCAGATATTAATTAGCAGGAGATAGCCTATATTCTAATTGGATGCAAAATATCACTTGATAGGGATTTGCATGAGGAAGTATATACTTCATCCATTCTAAAATAAGTGAAACACTTTTATCAAAAAACACTTACATAAAAGAGATAAGTGTATCACATATTTCAGAATGGAGGAAGTATAGGAATGCCTAACTTAGGTAATTAAGTTTACAAATTGAAGAAATCTCTTGATAGCTTTAAGCAAAATACGAGGCTAGTAGACAATGGTTATATTAGTTATATTAGCTAAATTAAGTGGTTGTAAAACTGCAAGTCCCAGGGTTTCATCAACAGAGAATGCTAATTCTTGGTCCCAATTATATGAAATAGATTAATATGAATTATGTAAAAATACAAAATGATGCATAGATTTAATGAAAACGTAGCAGAAACTAATTAACCAAACATTCTCCAAACAACATTCTTCTTTTATTTTTAAAGAGAAATTCCAAATAACATTAAACAACCACTTCTTGTTATTGAATCATGAGTTAGACTCTGTTCTTTTAGACTGAACTGAACTGAATTGAATTTGTCTGAAGTGAAGTGAACTGAATGAAAACTGTGAGAGAAAACTAACTGAACTGAAATGAAATGAATAGAACTGAATTTATCTGAACTGAACTGAATTTTTTATTAATTCAATCTGAAAAGTTAACATGCCTTTAATTCATGTACACTCAAAAGTAATTAGGAAACTATAAGACCATAAATATCAATTTATTAAAAGGTCATATAAAGTTGAGGTTGGCGGTTAACTGGTGCAGGAGGCAAGGGAACGAAGCAAAAAAGCAGGGTTAACGACACGTGGCAAAACCATCACCGTCAGATGGAAGCATGCAAATAGTAACCAGATATTGAGATGAGGGCATCAAACAATAGTGAAAGAGAGAGAGTGAGATACATAGAATAGAAAGAGGGAATTTTGTACTCCCACCATCACCTCTCTTTCTCCCTAAATTTAAAATAAGCAAATAAAATCAAAATAGTACTAATAACTTGTACTATTTTGGTATTAACAAAAAGGTAATTCAAAATCAATTGCAAATGAAATGATATGATCAGCTTTAAGAAGAGAGAGAGGAAAAAAAAAAAAGGGAATTTCAAGAGCTAGAGAATTACATTTGCAGGAGACCAAAGAAAGAGATATAAGAGAGAGAAAGTGTGTGTTATCTTTTTCTTTGTTGTTGGGAAGGTTGCCATGGCGGCGTTTGCAGAGCTGTAAAAACTCTCTCTTTCTCTCTCATCCTCTTAATGTTTCTTCCTGATTAACGCTGTTTCTGTTCAGACTTTGTTTCCTCTCCCACAAAAGCAATTCTTACTACTTGTATTTTCTCTTGTAATTTTGCTCTTACAACTTACCACCCACAAAAATACAAACTAACCATACTTTATTTTTTTAGGGTATACAAAAAACAAAATATACCCTTATCCTTCATTTTTTTTGTCAACTCCAGTAATTTCCCTCAAAAACCCTTGTATTATTTCTCTCTCAATCTCAAGATAAATCCCCCAAAAAAACAACTTTAATTTTTTTAAGAGAGGTTATGGAGTGTTTGTTGCTGAAATTGAGGTTAGGGGAGAGAATAATATGGCAGGGTTTTTCTCACTAGGAAGTGGAAGCACAAACAGAAGGAATACTGATAGCAACAACAACAACAACAACAATATAAGTTACAGAAATGAACAACAAATCGCTTCTTACCGAGAAATTGACAACAGAAACTCTGAGCTATGGCATCTTCAGTCGTCAGGCGGTGGATTATTAGGGGTCGCACTCGCACCGACAGAAGGCGGAGATGAGAGTACGAGATCTGGAGAGAATAGTAATAATAGTAATAGTAATAGTAATAGTAATAGGTATAATTTGATAAGGATGAGTATGGGTAGTAGTGGTAGTGGTAACACTATTAGTTGCCAAGATTGTGGTAACCAAGCTAAAAAAGATTGTGTGTATATGAGATGTAGGACTTGTTGTAAGAGCCGTGGATTTGATTGTGTTACTCATGTTAGGAGTACGTGGGTCCCGGCTTCCGTTCGCCGAGAACGCCACCAGAAACTTCTCCATTCAGATCAACAACAAGAACAACACCAACAACAGCAGCAAGAGCATGAACATTATTATATGGGTGTTGTAAACCCAAAGAGAAGAAGAGACAATGTTTCTTCTTCATCTTTGGTTTGCACCCAATTGCCCATCACTACTAGTACTAGTGTTACTAATACTAATACTAATACTGCCTCTTTTTCAGGTAAATATAAAACCTAGTTGAAAGAATCTTTTTTTGTTTTGGGTGTTATTAGCGTGTGAAAGTGAACATATATATGATCTTGATTTTTGGCGTGTGGATATGGAAAAACGAGTAACCCCACAAAAAAAAAACATAAGGAATTATGAAACGGCAAGAAGAAGATATTGTTACTGCTATATTTGCTTTAAAATTGAGTGGTGCTTGCTTTTGTGTGATACTGTTGTTTAGTATTCCTGACGAATAGATTGACAAGAAAGGAGAGGTCGTGGTGAGCTTTTTTTCCCTATTCTTTCCTCTTTGTCCGTGTTTTTTCTGTATGTTTTCTTATTTGACATATGTGAATGATTGTGATTCTGATGTTCACACCCTTTTTTCTGTTTTTTTAATTTCTACAAATATTATTACTATACCTTATGATTTAAATAACCAAGGAAAAAGTAGCATTAGCATTTTAAAACAGACCTAACCTGAAATGGCTGAATGATATTAATATTTGGATTAATTTGAACAACAGGTATGGAACTACGCAATTTTCCGGCAGAAGTGAGTTCGGAGGCGGTTTTTCGATGCGTTAGAGTGAGTTCGGTTGACGAGACGGATGACGAGTATGCTTATCAGACTGCAGTGAACATTGGAGGGCATGTGTTCAAAGGGATTCTATATGATCATGGCCCTGATCATCCTCAACAAAATAGTGCTCCTAGTCCTAGCTATGCTGCTGCTGCTGGAGATGCCTCTTCGGGTGGTAACCTTGCAGTAAGGCCCACCGCTTCTATCGGTGGGCCTACTGCAGCCGCATCGGTTATGCCAACCTCATCTTCATCGCCGGCAGTCGGCTATTTAGACCCGTCTTTCTATCCGCTCACTTATATGTCCCCGGGTACGCCATTCTTCCCAAACCAAAGACCTTAGATTCAAGGGTAAAATGAAGGAAAAAAGAGTCATCAGCTTATAAATCTATCATCATCTTAGCTAGCTTCTTTATTTTCCTCTCAAAATGATGGCATTTATATGAAACTTGTCAAAGTTAATTGATCTTATTATTGAATTGCTTTGATAAGCAATTTGAATATGTAGAGGGAGAAAGAATATATTATATATGGTTGTTGTTGTATTCATGTTGTTGAATGTTTTTGTTGTATGTTCTCTACTTAGAGAATTTGAGGAGCTTAGCATATTTTTATTTTCAAGTTGATAATGAATAATAAAAGTAGTAGTGCTATATACTTGTATAATGCTAAGCATTTTTATGTATGTTTTGATTAGCTTGCAACAAAGGATGAGTACCACTTTCAATTTGATCACATATTTAGCTAGACAGGTAGGAGGGCTGCTAGTCTGACTTGGTTCACAATTATAGATATCTATTCTTGTTCCCTGAATTTCAAAAGTTGACTTGAGCTTAAATTTGTTAGTTATTGGAGTACTTTTCAATGTTTACTCTGCTGATGATGGATATAAACTCCATGTCAGTTGCTTAGTAGCATGAGTTTTACTTTTTTTAGGGGGTTGTTCAGTTCATCTAATTTTAACTTGTGAGAATTTGCTTATAATCATTTCCAACACAAATTATTGAACGATACCGGTGAACAAAAAAATTTTATTATGACATAAGGGTAATTTTTTGCCCTAGATAAATTACTTTGATTATAAATAGGAGTGACCAATTTAAGGTATAAAAAAACTACTCTTTGTTTGAAAGTAATTTCTTTTGACTCTAAAAATGATTTATTTTTGCTAAAATTGAAGTGGTCTCATAATATATTTATTGTTCACTCGGTGCATATTTCTCTAACTCTACTACTTATTTTTCTGAAATATATATTAAAATAAGTTAAACATATATAAGACTACCTTAACATTCTAGTGATATATTGTATGCTCTTTCTCATATGAAAATGGTAGCATAATTCTTCAATGGTTGGTTGCTTTAAAAATTCTTAACCTTCTTTCCATATGAATTATATTCTCTTAGTTTGGGAAAATTTGCCCAAAAAAACCTTTTAAAAGTTCAATTTTGCGCAAAAAAAACCTTATAAATCATTCTTTGCAAAAACAAACCAAAAAGTTATTTTTTTTTGCAAGATGAAACCTACCGTCAATTTCCGATGTTGACCATATATTTTCCGGCGTTGACCCTACTAATGAACTAATTACACCCTACTAAAGCCAATTTTCCCTCCTTTTTTTACGTTTTCCCTCTCTTCTCTTCATTAACTCCTTTACTCCCTTCTTTCTCTCTCTTCTCAATCTTCTCACCATTAATAACCTGCTGCACCTAGAGCACACAATTGAAGAGTATAGAGCACACAATTGAGAAAATTGAAAATTAGGACAAGGATAAAAATTACTGGATTAATGTAGGGGAAGAAGAAGGAAAAAGAATAATTTTGGGGAAGATTGGGGAATTAGGGTATGGTTATATAATAAAGAGAAGATAGGGAAAACGTAAAAAAAGGAGGGAAAATTGGCTTTGGTAGGGTGCAGTTAGTTCATTAGTAGGGTCAACGCCGGAAAATATATGGTCAACACTGAAAAATGGCATTAGATTTCATCTTGTAAAAGTAATTAACTTTTTGGTTTGTTTTAAAAGTAAAATTATATGAACCATTGTTTTAACTTGTTAGCTCTTAATCACGTTTGTAGAAATCAAACAAGCGAGATCCCACTCAAACTATATGAACCATTGTTTTTAACTTGTTAGCTCTTAATCACGTTTTGTTTGAATGAAATTTTCATGAAACTGAATTTTTAAGGTGATCATAATTTTTGCTCATCTAAATTCGTTGTGTTAGTAGCTATTTTGTTTGTCAAGACTTTAGAATTCCAAAGGATCTCTCAAAATATTTAATAGACAGAGAGAGTATTATTTGATCGTCATAAAATGATAAATGTTACTTTTTCCATGTTAGTGTTCTAGAAATTCAATTTACCTTTTCCACATTTTGTTTTCTTGGTTTGAGGTGGTTGAAAAAGAATCTCAACTTTTTTTTTAGGTAATTTAAATAGGAAGGACGAAGAATCGGATAGTGTTTTGTTGTTGTTTCTAAGTTTCTTGGTTTTGGTTTTTGAACTTCGAAATTTTTTTCCCTGCTTACCCGTATACCTGCCGGATTTGGAACGAGGGTTTTTTTCTTGAGTTGGCGAAAATATACTTCACTTTAGGCGCTTACAGCTTTATTTCCTGTTACTTGCACTGCCCTCTATGCAACCATATAGCAGGAATTCTTATGATATCATTTGTGCATGGCACATTTTTCACTTCTTTTTCTTATCCTATGTACTGATCTTATGTTATATCTCTAATATATGTAAAGATTAGGATTAATAACTTCTACCTTTGTGCTCCGATGCTGCAACCTGCATTGCAAGTGACATGACATTATATGCTTGCTTCAAAGAGGAATATCTACCATCAAGACTATTCCTCATTATTAATGTTTTTACAGACTTTGAATATCACATTGGTATCGAAATTTGAATAACAATGTGTTTGTTGTGGTGCTAATTAAAATAATCATGTGACACTGATAATTAATTACAGACATCATACCATAATGTTTAGCATATGAGATAGCTTCAAAAACTATTCGTTATCGTTTTTTGTTTTCAGCTAGTTATGAGTTTTTGAAAATCAAAAGATAAAAACATGAAAAGCATTAAAAGTTATTTTATAGTTAACGAGTCTCATAATAAGCATCATCAGTATGCCTATGAATATGATTAATATAAGTTCATTATATAATCAATATCATATACCTTAAGCATCTTAGAACCAAAAATGAAATATGACAATGATATCATACACACTCTTAAATTGAGAGACTTTCCTTTTCTTAAAAGATGCATCCAATTTAACACCATGCTATTCTCCAGCTGTTGATTGTCAATATCTTTTTCCACTTCTCTAAACTGGCCACCACCTTTTTGGCTCATATTACCTTGTACCTTCGTATTAATCAAGCTTGATTAAGCTTTTAGCTATATTCAAAGTCGAACCAAGAGCACTTTAATCTCATAAGGAATCTAAGGAAACTTTGTTATGCAATAATCTTGAATTGTTTAAAGATGTGTCTTGCTAATAATTGAGGGGGTGGTTTTATAATACTAACATATAAAGTCGTTGCATACTTAATTAGGTTAGTTTGAAGTTTTGCTGCTCATATGGTCAAAATTAATTTGTTCCTCCAATCCTTTAGCTAGGATGCACTTTTCATCTTTCAATATAAATCTTGTGCTAAGAGGATTGAATTGTCAGCTTTGAGAAATAACATATTCGTTGCTTGTTTACTTCAACTAACTTCCTTGAAGGCAAGTTCGTCTATTCCGATCCTTTTAATTTTTTTTTCTTTGATGTCATGAGGTGTTATTGTTATTAATGCAAAATGAAGAAACTAGAAAAAAAAAACTAAACATTTTACTTGTTTCATCAATAACCTATTAGAGGACTAAGGTCTCTTTGGTAAATTTTTAGTCCTCTAATATAACCCATTGGCGATGGGGGAAGACAAGATTCTTATTAGGTTTGATCCCAGTGACACGCAATGAGACCCTCGTGATTATGTGAAGGTCATGGGTGGTGCTAGATTGTAGGCTTGATCTAAGGCATCCTAGGAGTAATTGGGCAAGGTTTAGAAAGTGATGATTGACCCAAACACGGTGAATGATCTGACTGTATGAGACTTGAACTTAACGTAAACATTATTAGGACTTAGCTTACTGCCACTGTCTATAGAACATTTGTAGACTTTATAAGCCTAAAATTAAATTCATCTGAACTAATATGATACTATTGATCCCAAACCTATCTAAACTTATAGGATTTGAACTGAGCTTTTTTTTTACGGGTAGCTGAGCTTAACATATAAAAACTCTTAACTTTGGTTTCCTAAAATAAGTGAAAATGAGTTGCAAATAACATGGCCTACATATACTATACATGCACATGGGAGACGTATATATGTTTACATGAGGCAAAATTCGGTGCCTCTAATACACATAAGAGTTTAAATGGGATTTTTGTGCAATAATACCTGTCATGTTATATGTTACTACCTCCGTTTCTTTTTAATTTACTCACTTCACTTTAGAGGAGAACCAAGGAGAAAGTGCAAAAGTATGAGAGATAAACTAAAAAGGTGGAGAGAGAAACTGAAAAGTGTGAAAGAGAAACTAAAAAGTGGGTTAAAATATTAAAAAAGTGGATGACATGGATGGAAAAAGAAGAGAAAGTAAATGTGACATATTACAAAAATAGAAAAAACAACAGTGTGTAGATTAAAAAGAAACAGACCAAAAAGAAGGAAAGTGTGTAGATTAAAAAGAAACGGAGGTAGTATATGGGATTTTTGTAAGGAGAGAAAAAGGGGAGGATTAGGATAGTTTTATATCAATTCACAATCATATTTTGGTGCTCCTACATCTAAAATCCACAGGCATCTGTATTTAATTTTGTGAGAAAGTGCTAATATTGGTTTAAGACCACGCAATTATATATTTGAGACAAAGGCTAGACAACCTACCCGTTTGAGTTTGATTATCCATTTGTTTGGAGTTTACTGCTAACGAGCGATTTTAACGATTAGAATAAGTTTTTTATGGGGAATGTTTGGGGGTTCAAAGAAATGCAATGCTTCTCCTGTCCTAGAATTTTTCAGTATTAGTTCCTCACTCACACTTAAGTAGATGCTCTAGCTACTGGCCGTGAATGATGGATATTGATCATAGAATCAGAGTAAAAGAAACACTCTTAATTATTATCTAATTGTTAGTGATCTTACAAGAAAGAAAAATATATAGTGGCCCAACCAAAATTACTTCTTAAGCTAAGTGTCCCAACAAACTTATATTGTCAAGTCAACTAATAGTTGGATATTTCTCCTGTTTTTTTCTTTATTTTGAGTTTTATTTCTTGTCTTTTCTTTTCTTAGTTTTCCACTTTCTTTGGATGTATTCCTCTCTTGAATCAAAAAAAAAAAAGGTTGGATATTTAGCGCACGAAGCTTTTTGAGTGACTGCAATAAAATTGCAGCCACTACTTACTTAACCTCACCCCTCCATTTTTTTAGTGCTTCATCTTGTCCATTGATTTCGTTGACCTTGGAAACATTCAAAAATATTGCCGAAAACTAGGTGAACTATTAATTGTGAATTTATTAATGTATAACTATTAGTTTTAGTTTTAGGTTAATTATAAAAGTTAATTAAATGAAATATGTAGATTTTAGATTTAAAATGATAGCTTAGATTAGACAAGTTATATTTTCTTTGATGGGATCCCTAGTTGTTCATGTTATACATTTACTATATCAACTAATAGGTGTTTGTGATTGAATTTTAATTACGCATGTATATATACAAGTGGCAATAATAATTGGAGAAGGTTAATGAAGAAAGTGACTATTGGTTATTACAAAAGATATCTACTCCCTCTGTTTCATAATGTTCTTCTCACTTTTCGTTTAAGGGTCACTAGTAGAATAAATGCTTATTGTTGCGGTCATTAAGTGGCCAATTGCAGCGGTTTTGGCCGCGCAGCAATTAACGGCGCAGCAATAGGTAATTAAACTATTGCTGCGGTTTGTAACCGCAGCAATATTGCAACGTATTGCTGCGGTTTATGGGGAAAACCGCAGCAATATATATATATTTTTTATTAGATAAATGCAGTATATTGCTGCGGTTTATGGTGAAAACCGCAGCAATATACTTTATTTTTATAATAAAAAATATAGATATTGCTGCGGTTTTCCCATAAACCGCAGCAATATATATATTTTTTATTATAAAAATACCGTATATTGCTGCGGTTTTTGGGGAAAACCGCAGCAATATCTGTATTTTTTATTATAAAAATAGAGTATATTGATGCGGTTTTCACCATAAACCGCAGCAATATACTGTCTTTTTTTAAAAAAGTATATATTTTTATGCACGTATGTTCCATCCAACCTCCTCATGCAAGAAGCAGGATGCAGCAAGCAGAATGCAGCATCTGCAACAATATTTTCTGCATAAATTTCGGCAGAGCTCCGTTTGTAATGGGATAAACCCATAATTGGGAATTAACTAGTACAATATTATATGCAACAACCACCATCCATCATCCAAAATTCATCCAACAACCAACATCTAATCCAAAATTCATCCAACAACCAACAACCAACATCCATCATCCTCTAATAAGAACCAATTTTCCTCCAACTTCCATAATCCAAATTCCAAATTCAACAAGAAATAAATACGATTCAATCCAACATAGATATCATGCGAATCCAACATATATATATATATCATGAAATCTAAGTCAATACGATAATAAGAAGGCATTGCATATCACTTGAAATATAACAAGAACTTAAGCAAAAACAATCCCGTATAACATTTTAGGGCATACAAAAACTTAAGCAAAATTATCACAAAATCAGTTTTTAATCCTCAAATCTTATAACTAATCATATATATACTTTATACTAAGCATTTTAAACTACTATTTAAGCCAAATTATCCATTAAAACACTATTAATTAAGAAAACTACAAAATTAAAAAAAAATTATGAAAAACTAACCAAATATGACAAGGAGAGGGTGGCGCCGGCGGTGAAGTACGAAAGTGGCGGAGGAGAGCGGCGAAAAATCGAACCAACCAAGCAAGAAGCGGGGGAGAGGGGCGAAAAACCGAACCAACCAAGCAAGAAGCGGAGGAGAGGGGCGGAAAACCGAACCAAAAACCCTCGTCGCCGGAAATATAACCAAAACACGAGTAATGTGAACCCTTGTCGCCGGAAACCGGAACCTTTTCGCCGGAAACTTTACTCTTTTCGCTGGAAATTGTAAGAGAGTGAGAGAGTGAGAGAGTGTGAGAGTAGAGAGAGAGAGAGTGTGAGAGTAGAGAGAGAGTCGAGAGAAACATTGAAGGGAAACAAAAGAAACTCGTGTTTTTTTTGAGATCTGGCGCAGCTATATTGCTGTGGTTTCTGAGAGAAACCGCAACAATATATTAAAATAATATTTTTTTAATATTACTTTTATATATTGCTGCAGTTTCTGACAGAAACCGCAACAATATATCTGCGCCAGATCTGGTCAAATAGTCCACTTTTTTCAAAAAAATTCCGTTGAAAATATATTACTGCGGTTTTCGGTAGAAAACGCAGCAATATGGTTGGTCAAATGGTCAACTATTTTCAAAAAATTTCCGTTGGAACTATATTGCTGCGGTTTTTTTTAAAAAAACGCAGCAATATGGTTATTTTATATTTTACCTTTTCTTTTTACGTGATATATTGCTATGTATGGGTAAAACCGCAGCAATACCACCGCAGCAATAAACATTTATTCTACTAGTGGGTGTTCCATAAAGTTCTTCCCATTTCTACGTTATTCCATATTTGATAAATTTATAATAATTTAATATTTGCATATAACCCACAAGTCATCCACAATATGACACTATCTCTCCTAGGTTTATAATTTAATATTTGTATATGACTCTCTCTCGTCCCCAAAAAGTAATTCTTCAACCCCACTACCAACACTTTATGAGACGGAGGGAGTATATGGTCTATGGGAGATCCTCACATCCTATATAAGTTATCTAAGAACTTTCTACAAATTCTTTGATTCACAACTATGTATCAACTATGCTTATAGTAGTATATTCCACTGTCACATACTTCCTCCCATTTTTCCTACATTTTTACTTTATATGTTTACCAATGTACAACTTTGAGCATTAATAATATATCTTGAATTGTGCATAAGTAAAAATTATAAAAAAAATTGGATATTCTGAAAATATATATCGAGATTATTCTAACAAGATCACATATGACTATGTTTTTATATATAGATATAACACAAGATAATCAAACTAGAATATGTAAATAGTGCTTATATCTTTTGACCATTTTCTTGTTGTTTGCTACTTCCTCTGTTTTTTTTTAGTTGCAACATTTGCCTTTAATATCTCATATTGGATGTAAGTATGTTTTCTCTTATATAATGGTGCGAGATTACTTAACAAAGTTGGTTGATGAATAGTGCCAAAAAGCAAATGTTGCAACTAATAAAAAACAGAGGTAGTATTAGATCTACTTTATAATTCTTTTGTGTAGTAGCGTCATCACTTTGGGGTCCCTGGCTACTAGTGTATGTGGTAAACTTCTACTCCCTTAGTATATTCTTAATTTACACACTTTCTTTTTTTGGTCTATTTCTTTTTTATCTACACACTGGCCTTTTCTATTCTTAGTAACTTGTCTCATCTAATTTCTCCTCTTTTTCCACCCATGTCATCTACTTTTTAATATTTTAATCCACTTTTTAGTTTATCTCTCTCACTTTTCAGTTTCTCTCCCCACCTTTCAGTTTCTCTCTCATATTTTTTTTTGTACTTCCTCCTTGGTTCTCCCCCAAAGTGATGTGACTAAGCTAAAAAGAAACGATGAGAGTACTTGCCAAAGCAAGTCAATATTAATGAAAAATGCCAATTTATCCAAAAAAAAAAGTGTTGAAAGTCAAAATGCATGGTAGACCTAAAACACGAAGTATGCCTTTTTCATTGTCATTTGCTTTTACAAGCTGTTGTGCTCTTGACGTAATGATTTATTTTATTGTAGTTAATAATTTAGATTGATGAAAACTATAGTTCCATTTCTTTTATAAGTTGCAACACTTGCATAAATTAAATGTTTTATATAAATTAATAACAATATGCAACATACTTTTTTCAAGAGATTTTCGAATGTGGGCTCATCGGCACACAATAATAACAATAACTATATTCCATAATATATAATTTTGAAAATGAATGTAAATCGATCACTGTATTGCAACTAACAAAATTGGAGGAAGTATTTAGTGGACATGAAATAATGAGTGTTGATTAAGGTGTAGGGCATGACATAGTGAAGAATATATTTCTATAATGCTCAATAGTACGTATCCTACATATATATAATTGCAAAGTTAGAGAACTAAAAGAGTATATTAATTGATTAGGGTGCAGGGTTGCATATAAAAATAAAACTTGACATCCTCAAGTCTCAACTCCTAGTTAAGTTGAGATTTGTTATTACAAAATTGTTGAGAAAGAAAGAATAAAATCAAAAGTAAGGTGATAAATTAATGAGATTCATGATGCAAAAAAGCATACCTCTTGAAATTATGACTCATGAGCTGCTTCTTCTTGTTAGAATGGTTCCTTACATTCCCCTCGCATTGCTAGATAATAGAAGTTGTAACGCAGTTTCAGTACTGTAGCCTGTAGGATAAATAATATTTCAATCGAATAAGGTAACTAGAGTAGAAGGAGATAGTTGTTTAAAAAGGAATTATAATCAATAGACAAAAGAAGGGGAAGTGAAGAGTTACGTTTAATAAATGAAGTGAATAAGTGATGCAATAATAAATACATACATGTATCATCTTAATTCTTAGCTAGCCTGATCTACAAGTCACAATTGTAATTCATTTTGGGGGTAGGCTTTTGTCAGTGAATTATTAATATATAGTACTGGCTAAATGGCTACACCACTACTATATATTGAAGTGGCCTATAAAGGCATGTCTACAATAAGGAAGCAATAAGGCACCCCAACAATCACGGGATGAGAGAGAAATAGAAATAGAAATAGAAAGTGAAATACTCTCTTATTTGAGAGGGTAGGGTTTCTTTTGGGAGATTAGGCCATGCATGTTAATTCTTATAATAATACAGAGACGTGGACATATACTTACTATATCTATATGGCATGCATTTTGAGGACCCCAAACGAAATACTACTAAGTACTAACTATTAAAGCCTTAGCTTGAAAGGTGTTTATATCTAGGGTGAGGACGTCCAACATTAGCTACACTGAATTGCTAGCTTGAAAGGCTAATTGTTGTAAAAAGGCCAATTAGTCAATGACATTATATCGCTAGAAGTCTAGCAGAGTACCTTATAGTTATGCCCTTAAAGTTGTTGACCCTCTTTTTGCAGGACTTCGATAATGTACAAATTGTGTATGATCGTTAGATAAAGATACAAATACTCGATCAAACTAATGCAAAAAAATAGTTTGAGCAAGATAAAAAAAAACATTTAAGAGACTTTTACACAAATTAGGATAGAATCAAGTTGACAATTGCATCGATCAGAAAGTAGAAAAAATATTTTCATAGTCGAGTAAAATTGGAGAAAAGGAATCAATTGAAAATCGGTACATCCTAAATTTAAAACTACTCTAATTATAGGCTACTCAGCCAAGATAGCTAAGAAGAGCGCTACCGCGAAAAGAGCAAAAGAAAAGAATTGAATGTTGTTTGATAAGTCGTTAGATGATTCCATTATGCTTAGAGTCTTCCTATTTATAAAAGAAGGCAACACTAGAGGAGGAGATAATTGATGTTGCTTTCCGGGAAATCTAAGCATCATGGTAGGGCTGTTCAAAAACCAGGGTCGGACCGGAATCTGGACCGGACCGGACCGAAGATTCCGGTCCGGTCCTC